>JAULUF010000009.1:6192500-6650000 GCA_031834385.1 Semotilus atromaculatus
AACGGTGTTTTTTCACCCTCAGGGGGAAACAGGGACTGTACTGGAGAAGTGATGGATGGAAGCGAAAATGAATTCATCAATTTCCCCGTGAGGAACTGCGAGAAGCAACAAGGAGACGTCCAGGTGTTGACATGCGTGTCCGTATGGTGTGCGCCTGACATCACATGTGTTTATGCACACACACACCTGTAGAGTACACGTTGCAGACCACGAAGTAACACAAACGCAGTAGCTTATTACAGTGATAAAAATGCTCTAAATAGTTGCAATTTCAGCAGTCAAACTAACAGTATATCGTTAATACAACCTGAATAAAATTTCGCTAAATTAAATGCCATTTTCTTTAACTGAAATTAATAAAAATTAAAACTTAAAAAAGGAAAAAAAATATGGCTATCACAATATCAGATTTTCACTGCACATTTAACATGGCAAAAATAATGCGCAATAACAATATTAAAATGATATATAAAATAAAATAATGTTATCAAACAAATTCATATTAAATTTTGTGTATTTTGTGTTTAGCCAATGAATCACACTTAAAATTCAAGTGTAGGGAGGTGGAAAGAGTTTACATAACTGTATAAAACTGTACAAAAAGATCGGTATTCCCTGCAGGCTGGGGTGTCTAATATTAAAACAAAACTCCCATATATAGCTGAACTAATTTCTTTCCAGATGCAGATAAATGTATGTCCTCTCCTCCAACACGATTTTGTACGGATTTTGTAGTAAATAATACACATTGCATCGTCTTCTTTTTTCCATTTTATGACGGGTGTCAACCAGTTACTGGAGGTGCTGGATTATTTATGAAACTATTGAATGTGTAGTATTAACATAATATCAATATTTTATTATTTACATATTATCGTCACTGTACCAAACCAGAATATTGCAACTCCCCTAAAACTAAAGTAAAAATGTATGTTATAAAACATGAAACCTTTATAACCCACCTGCCCAAAACAAAAAAAGACAGCAATGACACAAGAAATGTAACACAGATAATCAACTGCGTACATCAACTCCAAAAGCCCTAAAATACTCTGAACTAAACTATATTGAAGAAAAATTTAAATAAAATATCAATAAAAAAGAAAAATCTTTTAAATTAAATCAATATTGAAATTGAAATTTTAATAAATGCCTTTATATTGAAACGATAAAGCTGCCTGCTTTTTTTATTAACATGCCAACCAAAAGATTTAGTTTTGGGTTAGTTCACCCAAAAATGAAATTACTGTCATTAATTACTCACCCTCAGTTCGTGTCAGTCTCTGAAGCCGCCTTTCCACTGCACGCGACAAACGACAGCCGTCGGACCGGAAGTCATTCATTTCCAATGGAGAGTCGTACGGGAGCTGCGGGGAGCTCCGATCATATGCGTATGTGGAAAATTCGGATCCGATTTGAGCTTTGGATCCGTTGAAATATCTGAACTTCTGCGAATAGACCGTATGCGACCGGCCGACCGGATGTGATGTATTCTAATCAAAACTATGAACGCGAGGCTAGAATTACCAATATTTTAACTCTTTAATGTTATTCTGTAAACGCTATTTCTGTAAAATGTCGGTTATTATGGCAGAAAAAAATATTTTATAATTATTAAATCAATATTAGCTCTAAAAAACTGCTATGTTTTTATTGTAGATGTATTGAGGGTCATTTGTTTTGTGTGGATATATTCATGCATGCATTACATTCATTAAAATCATTAGTTTTACCATTGTGAATAGCCGAGGGTAACGGTTGCTTTACGACCAATTTCAAAGTTCCGTGCAACTGACACTAGGGGGCGAAATGCGACAATCATACGCGAATGTCGTGTGCAGTGGAAAGGCGGCTTGACGCTGTTCGCTTAGTAAAAACCGTGTAGCGCTCAGTATTGGCCAACTCCTGCGTCAGAGACTGACATGGAAGAGAAGAAATTGTTGAATAAAGTCGTTATTTTTTGGGGGGGGTTTACGCACAAAAAGTATTCTCGTCGCTTCATACAACTAAGGTTGAACCACTGTAGTCACATGAACTATTTTAAAGATGGCTTTACTACCTTTCTGGGCCTTGAAAGTTGTAATACCGTTGCAGTCTATGGGGGGAGGGGGTCAGAAAGCTCTCAGATTTCATCAAAAATATCTTAATTTGTGTTTCGAAGGTGAACGAAGGACTTGCGGGTTTGGAACGACATGAGGGTGAGTAATTAATGACAGAATTATACATTTTGGGTGAACTTACCCTTTAATTAACAGTTTTGAAGCTCTTGACCGAACCCCCTGCAAATCAGTATGTTTTAACACCACATCAACTTTGAATAAACCAGCCCAGAGATTTGTTTAACAGTCACTGGAGTATGTAAATACCATTGAGTACTTTCACAAGTGCCAACACAAGCGAGGGGCACGTCGAGTCCTGTCGAGGGGGTTAATAAGGGGTGTATAAATAGGCCGGCAATATTAAATATTAAGATTACATTCAGAGGCATGGAACAATTAAAATGTGACCGTGTAGAGAGGCTCCAGAGGAAGCTCCCTATTGATCACAGCTCTGCCAGGCAAGACCAGAGCTCTTGTTTTGATACTCAGATAGGTAGTGATCTAAGCATCTCAAGGGATCAATTGAAAAGCGCAGCCACAAAAACAGCCAATTAGTAGCCACACTCCACAGCCTCCCTCTCTTTATCTCTCTCCTCCCCTCCCGCTCACTCTCTTCCTCTCGTTCTAGTACATTCCGAAGGCCTCGCTTGTTTATTTTCCAAACTCACCAAGATACTTTTACACAGTACACAACAAGAAGCTTGATGATACCTTGTACCGGGTAACGCCAAATGCAAATGAACCTCTCATGCCCTTCTTTTCCTGCAAGTACATCCACGTTCCCCTGTCTGAATTTCATGTTCTGAGTTTTGTAACCCCGGTGTAATTCATTATCCTTGTCAAGTTAATGTTCTGTGTTGAGCCATATGGCGAGGCTAACACGCGCAATAAAGGAAATTCCTTCAACTTGTTATAATCAGCACATTGGGCTGTCCAAAATCTGACATAAACAGCTTTATTGTGTTTGCTGCATTTTCTCTTAAAATTCTTGACAAAAACAGGAAAGCAAGCAGGAAAGGAGAGGGGGGTGTGGGGGCTAAACTTGGAGACCAGCAAAAGGAGGGAGGGAGGGTGAGGTAAAGAAAAAGAAAGCTCTACAGCTGTCTAAAGTTTGTGTCGGTAAGAACCTTGAGCTATCAGTGCAGAGTCCTGAACGCTTGATGCCCACACACGAACAAGCAAACACACACAAACACTCACAGACATCACAATGCCAAACAAAGCAGCACACCCACTCGCTCACTGGCTCTGTGGCTTTTAAAATGGATCCTTTTGTTTCCTCATCTGGAGTGTTTGTGTATCTCTCTGTTGTTTCTGAGGCTTTTGATGTTATGACGTTTCTGTTTAACAGTTGGCGTAAATGGGGCCTGAATCCAAGAATCCGGGCCCTTCTTCGCACGATGCCACCCGAGCAGGTAGAAAGGGGGTGGAGGGGTCTGTTCTTTGCCAGCGAAATGTACAGAGGGGCACAATCTCAAACACACGCTACCCCTGAGCTCAGCATCAATTTCTGTTAATTACAGTCTTGTCAGCAGTGGCATTATTCAAACAGCTAGCGCAAATGTTAATGAGCTCTTATTTGCATATTTATTTTTTTCTTTGTTGAAATGTCATTGATTATTATGTTCTACGATGATGAATGCCTCTGCTGATGCACTCTGATATGTAATTAGTCATTAGATGGAATGAATAGATCAATTAAAAGGAGGGAGAAAGGACGAGATTTAGGACGAATCAGAAGAAAGATGGAAGATTGAAGAGGAATATGGGAGTGGAGAACGAGGCTGTCATCTTAAGGTGAGTCGTCTCTCTGAAATAGGAGGGTTTCTCATCAGTGGACTGACTCTGGTGTCTCGTAAATTTAAGACAAGGATTTTCAACCTTTTATGCCCAGGACCCCCTTGCAAAGAGGGAGCATATGCCCAACATTACATGCTACATAAAACAAAAAATGTAGTATTTTAGACCTAGCACATAATAACATAATACATACTTTGAAAATTAATCGTCAATAATAATTCAAGAATAGAGATGTTTAAATTTACTTGACATTATCTTCTTTAATAATAAAAAAATTAAAATGTATATTGATTTTTTAAATACGTAAACAACAAACAATTACATTTACATTACAATTTTTTTTATTTATTATTTATTTTCTAAATATATTAAATTGAAGTAATAATAACTGACTCCTTGTTGAAGACCCCTGATGTAAGAACAGCCTCCTATTTCTTCTTGGGATCAATTATAGAGTAAAGATGACCTTGAGGAACACACAAGTAAACATCCTTGCTTTGACTCTTTCCCTTCTTGTTGAGAACAGCCCATCCAGAATCTCACAGGTTTGCAGGATCTCCTGACTCACCAGATTGGAAAGAGGGGCCGGTGTGTAGACTTGTCAACAAACACAGCAGCTGGATTTGTCCTAAACACCCCCATCTCAGAAAGTCAATGGGACGACCAGGTCTGCGCAATGTGATTAGCTGTTGTTACTGGGGGGAAAAAAAGAGGGGAAAATGTTTTCTTTTGACCTCTGCGGTCCCAAACTTAGCCACCCTCTCCAAGCCAATGCCCGTTACTCCCTGATATGAGACGGCGAGAGAGAGAGAGAGAGAGAGAGAGAGAGAGAGAGAGAGAGAGAGAGAGAGAAATGCATTACTGCAGACCAGATGGGAACATTCCACATGACCAAACCAATCAATCACCTTGGTGGGACGCAGGTGCGCCACAGCCGTGCAGCAACACACCATTTCACAGTCTATCGGCCACAAACACATGGTCACCAATCAATGGCCCCCTGAGGATGCGCGCTTCTCCCCTACCCCACTGGTTCATGGCTGATGACTTCATAATCACACATCCCACTCCCTCTCCTTCCTCCTCTTCTTGCTCTCCCCTCTCGGCGGAGGAGTGTGATGAGCTATCTAATAACCCTTTCTTTCACGCACCCACCGCAGATCTCGCCGCGTTGGATGATGACTCCCCTCAAGCTAACCCACACAGACTCACGTGTGTGCGAGATAGTCGCTTGTGGCCGGAGCCGATGCCGTGCGTCGAGAATGCGATGGAAAAACTGGAGGGCGGGGCCCAGGACGGATATCGCATCATCTGAGCCACATCAAAGGCACTGAAGCCGGCTGGTATCAGATGCCAAGCAACTGTTAAACAATGGGGCCTCACTTGGAAGGATGGAGAAGGATGAATGCAGGAGGGGAATTTTGATCCCACTCGGGCGGCGCTGCAGGCATACTCTCAAACTCACACGCAAGCATGCCAAAATCCTGTTTTAAGACACATTCGGGTAGCTGAGAGACTTAGATATCAGAGAACAGGCATATGTCAGAAGCAATGAAAGAGTTGTCAGTATTAAAACATTTCTCTATTCATACTGCAGAAGTGTTTAGTAACACTTCTCAAGGTTCTGTCAGAGAGAAATCGTGTCACAGAGAGGGAAGCGTGTGAAAACAATTCACTCTGTATGTGTGAAAGTGAGTCCAGGGCTTGGACGGCGCCAAGCTACAGGGATATTTTAATGCTGTTGGTGGAGTTAACACTGTACTCACCAAATTCTGCAACGCTATGGGTGCTATGCAGTGACATGAACAGGTCAAAGCATAGAATATAAGAGCTGGAGCGCTGCAATGTCCAATCAGAAGCAAGGACTGGTACTATCCATTTTATGATATTCAGCACACTGTTCAAAAGTTTGGGGTCAGTAAGATTTGTTTTAAAGAAATTAATAATTCTTTTAGCAAGGTTGCATTAAGTTAATCAAAAGCGACAGTAAATAAAAATTTTAACTGTACCAAAAAAAAATGTGTACTTCAAATAAATGCTGTTTTGAACCTTCTATCATCAAATAATCTTGAAAAATCTATAAGGGTTTCCATAAAAAGACTAAACTGTTTTCAACACCGATAATAATAAGAAATGTTTCTTGAGCAGCAGATCAGTATATTAGAATGATTTTTGAAGCATCATGCGACACTGAAGATGAGTAAAATTCAGCTTTACCATCAAGGAATACTGCATTTTAAAATATATCAAATAGTTTTAAATTTTAATAATATCTCGCAATATTATTGTTTTCACTTATTTTTGATCAAATAAATGCAGCCTTGGTGAGCATAGTATGTGCACTTTCAATGTACTTACAGTCAGTGTACTTACCGACAAAAATGTACGGAGTAATGTGTGGTAACAACATGGGTTAAGGTTAGGTTTAGGGTTAGTACCTACTAGTTATTACAATAAGTACATAGTATGTAAACACGAAACAGGACTGTAAAACAAAGTGCTACCAAAAATGCCAGCTATGAGGAAACAACTAAAAGTAATTAAACATTTAACATGAAATTAAATGAACATTATACAATATGTATGAAATTTTTATATTTTAAAACAGAAAATGCTAAAAATATTTAAATATTAATAATATTGTGTCATATTAATCGGCCTGACTGATATGTATGTCTATTATTACTCATCCAGTACTTTTCTGCCTTATTAAAGGACAAATGACGTGAAGCTGAAGGATATCTTAATAAAAGAGTATTATAGCATCTATAGTGCTGCATATGTGTGTTTAATATGAAGGTTTAAAGCTGAAGTTTGAATTTGTTTTTCAAAAACAATGACAGACCCTTGAATTCTATACACTGTATGTGTAGAAAATGTTGGAGCACTTCTGCATTGAGAGTCTTACACACAGACACTCATTCAGAGGATTCGTCTCTCCTCTCTGGATTAGATGTGGGGGAGGATGGTTATTTCTAGGCAGACTGACTGCACGCTCACCACCTGAGACCCCGAGCCAGGTGTGTGTGTGTACATGTAAGTGTGTGTATATGTAAGAGCAGCACCTGTGGGGCACAGCAGGAGCTCGGCTACACACAGGTGGGAGCCAGAAGCCCTACTGTCCATCCCATGAGCCCCCTCTCATTTCAACAGGTCGTTCAGTAATTATACTCAACACAGCCCATTAGCCATCAGCCTTCAGAAGAACATATGCTCCGACATCGCTCCACACCCGCATGCCTACGCGTGAAAGAAGGGGAGATCGTCTTCCAATCGACACGGTGCCTGAAAATACCTCTAAACTGATTTTTCTTCACTGAAATGAGTATCTGTGATATGGTGAATGGATGTAAATATTCAGACATTAAAAAAATCATATTAAACATATTACATTTCTGGGTAATATAGAAATGGCAATAATTATTATGGCCAATAACTGATAAATGTCTGATATTAAAAATCGACATTATTTTAACAAAAAAATATGCCAGAAATACAATTATTACTTTAAAAGTAAATGTACGCATTACAACAGTATAATGAAATCCGATTTAGACTGATATGATAAATAAAAAAAGAATCTGTAATATCAAATAATAATAATCAATATGGTAATGATATATTGTTTGCATCATATATCTGCAGGTTCACTTACATTTTGACCAGTGCTTCATCTCACAGCTTTTCAGAGTTTGTTATGAAAAAAATAACAAAAATATATTTTTCAACGAATAACGTTACCCTACTGTGAATAATACTACTAAGAGAGATTTCACTCACTGAATTTATTTGATTATTTTTATTGTATTTCATTTCATTTTATTGGATTTTGGATAATATTTATACTACCATTACTGGCACTTTTTTTCATCACTATTCTTCATTTGTATTGACGCTTTGCTAGTATGTTGTGTTAAACAATCATTCCAATAAAGTACTTTGAAACTGAAAGCTGAAAGAGTGCGAGACAGAGAGAGAGAAAGAGAGAAACAGAAGTCTGGTGAAGTCATTGACAGAAGCAGGGTGCTCTGGGTCCAGACTGCATTTGTTTCACTGGCAGAATTCTTTCCTAATGAATCACTGCCCTTCAACTTTGCATTTTCATTTAACTATCCATGAGATGCTGCTAAGTACCAAGGGATAAAACTGGGGAGGAAAGGTGGAAAAAAGACGGACAAAGACAGTGGATACATCAAAAAAGCAAGACAGGGAGATTAAAAATGGTGATAGAAGAGTGGAAAAGAGGTGGTTTAATGAGAGGAGGGGATATGAGAAAGGATGATGGGTCGAGTAATTGAGAATACAGGAAAATGCGAGCAATGCACCGACAGAAGAAACTGATTGAAGGAAAGCAGCAAAGAAAACATGAAGAAGAGAGAAAGAAAGCCCAGAATCATGCATACACACTCTAATAAAGAATGAAAGCAGATTTGGGAGGTTTTTTTGTTCAGGCTTCGTTATACATGTAACAGGATTGGATTAAATAATGCCAGCTAATGATACAGTCATCAAAGCTCAAAGTGCCACATGCTGCTTGTGTTACTGAGTAAATCCAACTGTGCTGCACATGGATGCCGAATGTAGGCGTCGCATTTTCATGTGTCATTCAGCATTATTGAGATATCTGGCACATTTCTGGACACCATGAGTATTGGGCAACAAGATATCAAAGATAAATGAATCAAACTATTTTAAGGCCTGAAACATTTTCTACACAAGTACGTGGACATACACACTTCCAGCTACATGAGCTTAAGTTTCATGCATTGCATTCTTCTGAAATGTGTCAGAACGTAAGTATGGGTTGCATTCTTATGGACTTTAAATATACAAAGACTGTGCACTCATATTACTTATGAATGGGAGAAAGTGCAACGTGCAATATAGCAGAATTAAGTCCCGGTTTCTAAATAAAAGAGCCAATGGCGTCACTGCAGATGCCATTAGAAGCTCTGGTTGCTATAGAAACAGTCCGTATTTTAGGTACAAGCTCAGGACTGCACATGCGCATTGCATTGATGGTTCTAGCCTGAAAAATACGCTTTTTAAACGCTATTTGAGCATAAGAAACAATTTATGGGACAGTTCATTTCAGATTTTGTTGCTGATTTGAAGTATGTTATTTAATTGGGAGTTTGTCAAGCAGTTTTTGACATTTCAGGACTCACTGAATTACAGCAGTGTCACATGATCCTTCAGAAATCATTCTAGTATGATGATTTGCTGCTCAAGAAACATTTCTTATTATTATCATCATAGATAAAATTAAAAAGTTAAAAAGAACAGCAAGTATTTGAAATATATATTTTTTTGTCACAATGTGAAAGTCTTTAGTGTCATTTTTGATAAATTTAACGCATACCGTAAAACTTCAAATAATAGCCGAGTCCCAAATAGACGCCTGTCTCTTTTACACGCCTGGTGTGGCGACAGGTTTGGGTAAATAAAGGCCGGTCTCAAATAGAGGCCGGGTCTGTTTTTTAGTTTTGGGTTGTATTTAATCTTCTAAAACCCGTCGGAATGTCCGCTTTTTGGCGGCTGCCAAAATCAATTTTTGAACCTTGAGTGATGTAGAATGACTGCTGCGCTTGACCGCGCAAACGAGCAGAGAGAGAGCGAGCCCCGGCCGTGCGCGCGCACTCTCACGTCTTCAAACAACACGAGCGCTGTCTTGCTCTCTCTCCCTCGCGCATATTAATCAAAATCTATTGACGCTATAGTAAAAGGTCGGAAGACCGCAGTTTCACGTGGAGCATTTGGAGATTTTTAGAGATTAGACACTCTAAGAACAACGTCTCAATGAACAACATCTCAACACTAAATTATAAAGGCCTGTCTCATATAGACGCCTGTCTCAAATACAAGCCGGTGCAGTTCGACGATTTGGGTAAATAAAAGCCCGGGCTATTATTTGAAGTTTTACGGTAATTGATTATTAAAAAATCTTACTAAACCCAAACTTTTGAACTTTTAATTCTATAATTATATTCATAGAAACAAATATATATTAAATACTAACACAATCAATATAAATCATAAAAAAATACATTAAAAATCTAGGCTATATTAATTACAGAATAACAGAATTTTATTCATTTCTATGACTTTCCCAGCCCTGGAAATCACAATTTTAAGATTCTCTGATATTTCCAGGTTTTGATTCACCATGGGAATCCTTAAGTTAGTTGACATGTTGACATGCTTACAGGTTACTCTGAATAATAATACTAATACACTGGCTTTAACTGCGCAGATATGCACAGCAGAGCATGTACAACAGAAGCACATACTAGCAATTAGATGGCTGAGAATTTGAAGCGCTACTTGCATATATACTTCAGTGTGCCATTCATATTTTCGTTGATTTTGTTGTCATGATTTTATTTTCCCCTGCTTTTGCGTTTGATAACAGAACTGTAATCTGTCATTTCGGTCACCCCCAGTGGCCTGTGACAGCAAGCTCCCAGGACCTCTCTATCAGCAGGGCTCTATCAGCTCTGCCGCCTCCCCTGAAGGCTCTGAACTCTCCTGGCCCTCTGCGAACAGCCCTGCAGACATGAGCGCACCAGGCCCCAGCTGATCTCTGCAGCTGGCCGGCCCGCTCGCCTCACCCCCTCCGCGCAGAGGCCTGGGTCTGGGGAAGCCAGGGCGGATGACGGGTGGATGGAAGGGAGGAGGGGCGCTGGTAGAAGTAGAAGCGAAGGAGAGGGATTTGTGGCCTTTCAGGCCGTCTTGGGCTCTTCACGCTTGGTTGAGCGCAGTAACAGATAAGCGCACCCTGGAGCTCTGCATAATGACCAGCTACATCCACTACACTTCACACTAGTGCCACCAGACTCCCACACCACTACAGATGTCTGCTCTGAGCCTGTGTCAGCACACATTGCTTCCAGCATCCTAAACACTCCTGCGTGTGAGTGGCTAAAGTTGAGGCTGCTCAAATGTCATGTACAGTGCCTTCTTTAAGTATTCACAACCTTGACTAATTCACAGGAGCCTTTTACAAAGGATGCGTTCTTGCATTCAAAAACAGCTTGATGCAGGGCAGTGAAAGCATCTTAAAAATCAGCGCTCGTGGCGTGAGATGTTGAAGAACAGCGAGTCGGTCTTTACAGTGCATGTTTATATATAGGCCTGCAATAACTAATCAATAAAAACTATTAATCGACAACAAATGTGATTATCGATTAAATGCACCAAAATATCCACCATTCATGTCACTTTACAGCAGTGAATAATGCATTTATCTGGAAAAGAGCGGAGGACACAGAGTGGGCTAATGTGGGAAAAGGAGCACAAACCTAGTTGTCAATCTGACATTCAAAAGTGACAATAAAAACTTTTATAAATGTCACAAAAGATTATTTCAAATAAATGTTCTTTTGAACTTTCTATTCATCAGCCATTACTCCAGAATCAAAGATTGGAGTAATTGCTGCTAAAAAAAAAGCAGCTTTGCCATTACAGGAATATTTTATATTTTAAAATACATAAAAAAGCAAAACTATTTAATATATATATATATATATATTTTTTTTTTTTTTTTTATTAATTACATTTTTTTTATTAATAAATAATACTTTAAAATATGAATTAATTTCGATCAAATAAATTCTGCCTTGGTGAGCATAAGAGACAATTTTTTTTTTTTAAATTTTTTTTTTTTATCTTACCGACACCAAACTTTTGCTTGGAAGTGTAAGTGAACACAAATGGAGGGACATGATGACATAATTGTCAGAGCAAGTGGAAGACAGACACGCTTAAAAGAGTGCATTAGTGAGCAAATGAGTGACTGGCAGGAGGAGGATAAAATGGAGGTATACAGGGAGGAGGTGTAGAGAGAGTGTTCTTGACTGCACCTGCGGCCCTGCTGTGTTGTGTAGCCGCTCTACAGGATCGTGCACCTGAGCAGCACCTGGTCACAATCAGAGGAGCGGAGGCCCTCAGAGGCCCCACACACACACACACACACCTGCCTCCAACACTACACACCAGGGAGCCAGAACACAGCATACAGGCTCAGCCTTAAGGAATAATTAAAAGCAAATAAATAAATAAATCACATGCAGTACGAGATATGAACAGATAAGCCGAGCGCTGGGACAAATCTTTTTTTCCCTTTGCTTCGCCTGAACAAAAGGATAGCGAGATGCATCTTGGCATTCACTGTGTTCTGCTCCTCTTGTGCACACAGAAAAAAAAACACAGCCGGGGTACAACACGCTCTGCACACTTTGCATTGTCACTAAATGACTGCATAATTTCATTTCCTGGAAAGCCATTAGGTTTCATCAAAGGAGATGAGAAACAGATGAGAACAATTCTCTTATGCATGGAGAATTCATTTAGCGGCGCGGCATGCACGGGAGCGCCACGCTAACACCACACGCACTGCAGGCAGAAAGTTGGGATGCAAATTTCAGAAATTAGTGTGCCGTTCCACAATTATTTTGCACATGGCGTAAGTGCACCAAGAGAGATTAAATGACTGCAAACCACCTGTGTGACGCACTCAAAACAATGAGTTAATCCAGGCATGCAGTCAAAACTGCAGTAGGCTAATACTGTAGTGATATGAACCGAATACATCATTCCACTAAAGGAAACGGACTGCCTAAAATTTATACACAAACTTTTGCACAATAAAAGGTTGTGATTGAGATTGAAGGTTGATTTTCCTTCATTCAAAAATGTATCAAAATCTTCTGAGTGATACTGATAAAAGTCAGTTTGACTAAATTAATAAAACGCTAAAAATTACAATCAATCACTATTAATGCTACAAGTAAATCTAGGCATCGCAACATTGATATCATAACAGTATGAAAAATGCATACTCATTTTGAGATTTGTTATAGATTAAATTTACCAGCATTATTAAATTATTAGCAACTTTAAACAATAATAAAAAAAATTAAATCCCTAAAAATAGCCACTAACCAATATAGTACCAATATTGTAATGATGCTGAAAATTCAGCTTTGCAGAAATGTACAGTGTTGGGAAGGATACTTTTAAAATGTATTTCTTTACAGAATACAGAATACATGCCCCAAAATGTAATTTGTAACGTATTCCGTTACGTTACTCAATCTGAGTAATGTATTCTGAATACTTGGATTACTTCCACATTGACTTGCATTTTATAAGTGTAGGAATGCGAAATGGTGATGCGGTGGTGACGCGTTGTTTGTAGGGATGGCGCTGCCAATAAAGCACCTAAAAGCTGTCACAAAGAACCGGCAAAAGTATTGATTATGAATATGTCAAATATAGCAAGAAGATATTTTAATTGTTTATTAATAAACAAGTGTTTTCTGTCTGTGTCACTGTCGCCTGCAAAGATGAAGTTGACGATGCTGACTCGCGATCTTTGCAGTAATTAGTGAACGCGCCAGAGAGAAATGCGCATTTCATACGAATTACATAAGCAGAACGCAGTCTGTTTTGTTTCGTTTTGAATTGTTCTGTTTAACTGTAGACATGTCTGTGACTGTAAGGCAAGTAATCTTACGCTAAGTTTCGGTTCATTTAAGAGACAAGCTCCAGTTCACGCGCCAGCGCTTCCATGTCGTGAAATTTTTTGCCTACTTCTTATTTATTAAATCAAGGCAATTGGTTGATGAAACATTTATTAAAATTAAGATACAATTAATACAAAACGAAATTCCCTTTAAAGAAAGGCTTTGTGCTTTCTGTTTGATGTCTCTGCGAAAGTTTTAAAGCAGTCTTTTAGTGCCGCTTTCAGAGCGCTCACGTTCGTAACATTGTTTTTTCCTCATAAATGCGAACGCGAAAAAAATTACTAAAATTGATATTTTATGTTCTGTGGAGAACCCTTCTTCATCCGGTGGGTAGTATTACTTTTGGTTTGAGCAGTGTAATTCACAGAAGTAGGCTACTAAAACATATTTTGCCACCTAAAAGTTAAAGTCACGTTATTGGATATATAAACAGACGTTTTTAAATATATTCGTATTAAATGCATTTTCTGAGAATTTCTATTTCAAGTTTTAACTGCAAATGTCGCGTCCATAACGCTGGAATTGCTCAATTTTAAAGTATTTATTTTGTGGTGTAGGTCTACATATTTTATAATGTTAACTTCAAATAATTCTTATAGTAATTTAAAGATGTGGTAGCATTGGATCTGGACGGGAAGGATACCTTACTTTAAGATGCTTCTTAAGGTTGGAGGAGGTGGAGTCTTTGGACGCTGAAAGGAGGTTGGTTGCTGGCAAGCAGAGGTTGCACTGCACAGTTAGGCTATATTTCGTTCTCCCTTCTCTTTCTTTAATGTGAAATGCTGTTTGAATTTCCAAGATAGAAACGCATTCTTGCCCTGGCTCTGTTGTTCCGGCTCCATCTCTACTCTAGCTCCCGCTGCTCCTCTTCCGACTCCATTGTGACTGATCGCAAACCGCGCATTTTTTTTTTGGTTTTCACATTGGGGCTTCTGGGAAATGCTGAGTTGCCTTAATTTATTTAGAGAGTGAATAAACTTGTGAAACAGAGAAGTATCGTAATGTAATCCGTTGATTTCAACAATGTAACTGTATTCTAAATACCAACTATTTAAATTGTAACTGTAACGGAATACAGATACTTATAATATGTATTCTGAATACGTAACGCCGGTACATGTATTCCGTTACTCCCCAACACTGGAAATGTACATATTTTAAAATATATTAAAATAGTAAACAATTATTAAAGCTGTAATAATATTTCAAAATATTACTGTTTTTACTGCATGTATAATCAAATAGACGCAGCCTTGGCGAGAATAAAAGACTTCTTTAAAAAAAACATTGAAAAAACTTACTGACCACAAAACTGCCAAAACAGCAATTATTTTCTTACTACACTGTAAAAAAAAAAAGTTGGATTAACTTAAAAAAGTAAGTTACCTAGTTGCCTTAAAATTTTGAGTTCATTGAAATTAAAAATTTGAGTTAATACAACAAAGGAGATTGGTATAATAAATAAAAACTCAAAATATTATGTTATCTGAACTACATGAATTATCTAAGTTGATTTGACAAAATGTAAAAAGTTGTGATAACAAATCATCAAAATTCATTTTTACAGTGTATGTGATTTACTGAATGTTATTACTGAAATTAAACACAATATTTATTCAAAATGATTTGAAAACAAGACCTGCGCAATTTAAAGAATTATTGGGGTGTGATAGCCATCACTAGTAAAGCAGTCTAAGAATCTGAGACGCCTTTCACACAGTTCACCTTTGCGTTCTGTTGCTAAGGCTACACCATTTGGGAAGGTGAGAACAACAGCAACTCTTCAACAATATCTACTGCAGTCTTCGTACAGCGCTCCTGTGAGAGGACCGTTTAGGTGCCAGACCAGCCATGATCTTCTCTAGGGAAGAGACAGAAATGGAGATTTGACCCGGGGGAGCGTTGGTGAACCTTCTAATGTCCAAGGTGAGGAACACAAGCTCCTGAGTTACATTTAGACCAACTAATAGATTTTATCTAGCAGGCGATATCACACGGGTGCAATCACTAGACGTGTCTTCTGAGATCAGCTCTGACGTACACAGCTAAATAAAGATGAGTACAGAAGGCAAAGTCTTACTGAATCACTTCAGTAGTGAGCAGTGGTGTGTGTGTGTGTGTGTGTGTGTGCGTTGATGCTGCTAATAATAAGCAGATTCAAACAGAGAGGATGTGTGGCAGGCCACAGGAACGTGAGTGCATCCACAAGACAGTCAGCATTGTTAAAAATATAGACAGGCACATGGATTGAAATGCTGGTGAGTGACAAACACAGTCATATGCGCAAACACACACACACACACACACACAGACACAGAGAGAGAGAGAGAGAGAGAGAGAGAGAGAGAGAGAGAGAGAGAGAGAGAGAGAGAGAGAGAGATGCTTGCTTATGGTAATAAAATAAAACGAACTAATCTAAACCAGCTGAAATCTTTCTTGAGTTGCTTGCAGAAGAACAGCAAAAAGAGAATTTCTCAGATACAAAGAAGTCCGGAAATGTCCTTGTAATATCTTCTGTCTCTCTTTTATTCTCAGCCATCAGTGTGAATAAAAGCAGAAATCCAGAACTTCACAAAGAGATGGTAACTTCACTTACTTCATCCAACGTCCTCTTCTCTCTCATCTCAAACTTTCATCTCATCAGATAGTGTGTAAGGTCAAATATTCAATCCATGTCATCTTGAAATAAAATCAAGATGCTTGATGAAAAAAAAAGCAGTAAAAAAGACCGTAAATTCTAAAGATGAATGCAATAGCTGCATGAGGGCGCTTGACTGGTTGAGGTAAAGTGAGATCATTATGAAGGGTCACTAAGCACAAAGACATTTTCTGTGCTAATTTGGAGGGACAATGTTAATGGTTCTGCTTAATAGTTTTAAATTAGCAATGTAACAGACGTAGCAACAGATCCTTTCTTCCTTATTGTGACATACTGTATATCCGATTGATAAATTGATTATTATAAAAGAAAAACATGTAAGACAGGTACTTGGTTCTGTCCATCGGTTGTTGATTGGATGGAGGCAGATGTCTGAAGAAAGAAAGGGACTGGGTTTAAGGGACTAAATGATTGGAGAAGTACAGTATACGTCACCAGTAGGGGTGACCCCGAATAGTCGAAGATTCGATGCATCGATAGGAGGAGCCTGATTCGACTACCAATCTCACGGTCGAATCTTCGCTGAGGTTATATCGGGTGCTCAATGCCAGATTTCACATAGAACTAGCGGTTTTCAGTCAACTCAATACGTTAATATAGGAGCCTATTATGACAATGCTGTAAATAAAAATGTGCAAAGAAAGAAGCTTTTAATAAATATTTTTAATGTGCATGAATAAATCCAAACACCCTGTGACAGATTTAAGTTTCACTTTCGATCCATGACCGAAAGAGGAGCGTCTTGGCGGCAGGGATTTAAATCTTTAAAAATGTCTGGGATAAGAAAATCTAAAGTGTGGATGCACACCATCAGAAAGGATATTCTCCAAGGCTGGATTTAGCATCAGGAAAACCATGATCCACTTCTGCCGGACGTTTTTTTTATATTAGCTATAATAAAGTTTTTTTATGGAAGGTAAATTATGTTTAATTAAACGTGTTGCGTTCAAATTCAAGGCTCATCTGCTTTTCTGAAGGCTATACAGTATACTTTATTAATAACGTGTGTACAGAATTTGATCTTTTAATATAACTGTCTTTACTTAGGACATTAAGCCGTTTCGTTTTTCACGTTAAGCATTTTAGAATGTATTTTATCCGCGCACACAATTTGAAAAGACTCAAACGGACACATAGACACAGACAGAGTGGCTGGATTTTTCTCTCTCGATCAGGGAGGGTACAAGTGATTTCAAATAATTTCAGCTGGTTCTAATTTGATTTTTGGATGCTGTAAATATGTTTAGCTAAACCGCCACTACAGTTTAGCATGCATTGTTGTTTATACAGTTAAAAAGACAAAGTTGACAATTCTGGCTATAGTTTCGTTATTTTAATAATTTCTTTATTTTTACTTTATTTATTGATCACTCTGGATTATCTAAATTAACTATTTGTTGCTTGTGTTTTGAATATATGTTCCCCTACACTTTAGGCACTTTGCACACATTTGTTCTGCATCTTGTGACTTCTGACTTATTTCGTTTTGTATTTTATTTATTAGAAAGGTATATTCTGTTCTAATTTAATTCTGTAAATTAATCGTTGATTATTTTTCGGTGCACGGATGTTGCGCTTAGAGCTGCTCGCATAGGCAATTTAGCCAATTTAATTTGATTTGCATGTGAAATGCAAATCCTTTCAGCAGTTATTTCTTAGTTTTATTGATCCGAAATGTTTTTATACATTTTCTTCTTTATCTTTGTGTGATGTTCTGTACATCGCGGCATTAAAATGTTAAAGCCCCGCCCCCTCCCCAACCCCACACGTATGATTCGACTATTAGTCGACTATAGGGGAGAATTGACGATTCTAATTCGACTATGAAAATCCTTAGTCGGGGACACCCCTAGTCACCAGACAGAAGTCTTTAGTTTCATCAGAAAATGTAGTTTTGATTAACCCTCTGGGGACCAAGGTGTTTTTGGGGCCCTTGGGATGTTTTGACATGCCCTGACATTTGTGCTTTTTTCAGTTATTTATAAACATATTAATGGCAAAGGTGTAAATTCACTCTATATAGCACAAACGGGGCTACCATAATATGTGAGCAACATGTATGTGCATGTTTGTATTTTTAAGAGAATAATGTTTATGCGTGGTTACTGAAAAAAATAAAATGAAAGTTGCTGATATAAGACCACAAAACACATACTAAATATGTGTCCACAAGACTTTTGACTAATGGACGTTGTCGCCTAGAATTTTTGCTTCAAAATGATCTGAAAATCATCCTGCCTAATCATTTACACAAAACAATACATTAATTAAAAAATTTTAAGACACTTTTTGTGTGAAAGGGCAATATGCGAGTGGGCGTGATTCTCACCTGAGTGGGCGTGATTCTCACCTGAGAAGACAAAGGCTTGCATAATAATGAGCACATAATAGGCCTTTCACACAGGTGTGTCACTGGGTACCAAAGAATGCGAGGACAAAAGAAGCTATTTACACACACACACACACACACACACACATATATATATATGTGTGTGTGTGTGTGTGTGTGTGTGTGTGTGCGTGTGTGTGTGTATGTTGTCCTCGCATACTTTCTTGTGGTACACAGTGGAAAAAGACACATTTTTTTCAAGATGTTTCCAACTCTAACTTTGAACCAATTCTGTAGAATATATATTGGAAATATCTTGAAAAAATTTCTTTATCCACATATTTTGTATGCGTGCAAATGGTATAATATCAAAGCTAAACATTTCTAGTAATTGTGCAGTTAATTCTCATATTTTCAGAAAGTTTTGGATGTATCCTCCCCAAATTTGTCACTAATAAAACACAACAAAAAAGGTTACAATTACAATTTTTAACAATATTTCAAGTGTAATCTTTCTTTGTAAAAAGTATACGTATTTCAAAGGTAACATATGAGCAGAAATTTGCAAACAAAAGTTTATTTAATGTGGCAGTAGTCTTTTTTTTACAGTAAAAACTTCATAATCCATCCAAAACTAATCAACCAAATCTTATCTTGAAACATTCATATTTAGTCTGTAACATATCGTGTTTATGCGAGTGTGAGATGCGCACTGTACAGCTGTAAACAACAGCGCACGCGCGTCTTTGTCTTTCATTCATCATTCACACACAGACACACAAATATCGCGATTAGAACAAAGCTCTTAATATATAACTTACTACATCAGCTTGATTCGTTGCTCCTCGGAATGAAACTACCAGCACTTCTGAGGTAAATTGTTCCAGGATTAGGACGATAGTATTAATCCTCAGAGCGCAGCAAGAGGTAAAGTCCACGATTCTTGTTCAACTTGATGTGTATTATCCAGCTGATATGTGGGCGTTAACAGTTTGCATGGCTTGCCTCAGATCATTTGTGTTTGAATAGCGCGTGCTCTCTGTGGGCGTGGTCACATTAAAAGATAATTAGCTGAAATGAGAACGACTGACATCTCTCTCTTTTTATATAGATTACATAAACAGAGAATATTTGTTTTAGTTTTGAATTCGATTATTTAAAAGTACACACTTAAATGATTATAAAGATATATTGATCATGCCTGTGTGACTAGTATTCGCTGAGTTTTGTTTACGTTTAGAGACGTGCTACAGAAAAAAAGTTCACGGAGACAGAGAGGCAAAACGCACACCCTGTTTATTTTCCTTATTTTACAAAAGTACAATGTTTTATTTCGATTGGAAGTGGACCCATAAAAAAGTAGACATTTAACAGTTAATTTTTTCATATTTCTTAAGTGTGTATGACAAAAAGAGTATTTAAAATCTATTTTGCTGCTATGTGAAAAAAAACGAGCAAAACGCAGGGGTGCGTTTTTGGTCCCCAGAGGGTTAAAAAGTATGTGGTAAAAAATTAAACATGCATGGGTGAATAAGATCCTTAACGTCGTCATGAAATAGAAGTTGCAATAGTCTTCTTCGCTATTGTGACTTTCTTCCCAGGAAAGAGATTTCAATGGGACCTTCCCGGTAAAAGAAAGGATAAATACAAAGTTCTGTCGTGAAACTCTAGATGGCGACCGGTCCTTAACTGAACCTGCTTGCAATCACATCATTCTCTATAGGGCATAGCTGATTGGTTCCTGCTGTATCAGTAGCCAATGAGCTCGCTGCTCAACCTTAAAATACTTGTTTAGCATTTGCCTTAGCAGTACAGCACGCTTACAGAAACCCTCCAACTTCCTCAGCTCCACTTGTATAGTTCTGCTACAGGTCTACAGCTCTACTGTACAGCAGCAGCATGTTCTACTTGCTCATAGCAGCGTGTCGTGTATGTACTGGCAGTAGCAAGTCCCATACTTGCTCTGCATTAGCAGCAGCGTAGCAGATCTATTCTGCAAAGACCCAATATATCAACACTGTCATACCCATTTCCATGACAAACACTCTTGAGAGGTTGACCTAAAGGTTGACTAAATTAAATTCAGATTTAAAATGTACAGTCTTGCTCTTACATGATATCAGACTAAAACATTGATGATTTCTGTCCAATCAGATTATCTTTAGAAAAAGAATGTTCCTCCCCAAACAAGAAGCAAGTCATGGCTCATGGATGTAAGAATATCAAAAATGCAACCTGTTTTGGCAAGACGCAGGAATACAGGAAAATGCATTTGTAAAATAAGGGGTCTTCAAACATGATAATCTAATCTCAAAGTACTACACTCATATTGCTTGGTGAAAAAATGTAGTGAAGCATCAAGATAAATATTTGACCCAAACCGAAATTATTTTTCTTTCTCTCTTTCTTTTCATTGGGTAGGCTAATTGAACTCAATATGCTGTTCAGGGTGTCGTGTTCTCAGGTGATAAATAAAACCAGTAGTAGTAAAGTTCTTCGACAACAAGACGTATATCTTATCTCTCCATATTTCAACTGAACAATTCTTACATATTACTACTTCAGCATCCTTTTTGGCTACGATGAAGTGCATCCACCGTTCTGAGATGTTCACCTGTTGTAGCTTATCGAAGTTGTGTACATGAAATAGACATGCTGACATGATCAACGTATCATCAGAGAAGCACTTATTATTAAACGTCACTGTTTCGTCAATGGTTTCTGCCCTCTAAAACCAATTCAGTCGAAAGCGAAAAAAATATATTTTTTTAATTGTACTGCATCACTAAAACCTTTTTTAAGTATTCAAAATGTGGAGGAAAGCATACCTGTTAACACTCCCGTTTTTTTCCCGGATGTCTCCTGTTTTTTAGCCCGGACCCCTCCCGGTTTGTTATTTCTCCCGGGAAACTCCCGTAATTTGCATGGCCCAAACTTTTATGAATAATCAGACCAATCTGTTTGTCTAATTTTGACCAGTTGCCAGAAATGCATTATATTCACACAATCCACACACCATATACAATTTCAACCCGTTTGTCACCTCAACCTGGCAAGCTATAACCTAGTTGCGCAGTCGCGGAAAGTTTAACCCGAAAGCAAGCCGATAGACATGCAGGTGAAGGCGGTGTCCCCGCAAAGAAACCGAAGTACAGTTGTAACCTACCTCTTGCTATTCTCCAACACCCGCGCACAAATCTACCAGATTTTGAAAACCAAATGTTGACAGGTATGACGGAAAGAAGACTGTATGAATCATTGATGTTTTGATTCTGCAGGTTTCCATGGAGTTCTGCAGCCGCATAATCTGCTTGGCCCAGTCTTTGGCCATTTAACAGCACGCTTTGGGAAAAAAAGTTGACTGGAAATGAGAGTGACCTGACAGACCAGCACTAAACTCCAGCGGAGGTGAGCGTTTTGCCAGGAAACACAGCTTACTGAGATCATGAATGCGCGTTATTCCCATCTAATGCAAATCACAAGCTTCCCCTGAGCTTCAGAGCAACAAGCTTCACCTTAGACTTCAGGAAGTTTACAGCAAAACACATGTACAACTGATTGCAGCGTTTTTTCCCCATGAACATTCAATTTAAAACTTGTGTACCGTGTTTTGTTGTCGACCGTTTCATCAAGTCTAAAGCCAGGCCAGCTCTGTCTGTGCCAACTGTTACACATGGAGTTTGGAATGTCAACAAAGTACTAAACTAATTTGTCTTTTGTGATGGTAATCTGTTTGACCAGTAAATACTGGCTGCGCTGAAGAAGCAGGATTCTCTACGTGCATGCAGATTTCTTCTTAATCTAAAGCTGCATTAAGCCTTATTAAATATTGCTTAAAACTTCAACATAGAGTCAGCATTACGCAACACGATCCATCCTCACATTACAAGCGGACACACACGAACGCACAACACAGACGGTGCGCTACGGTTGGCTGATCAATGTTCTTCCAAATTGATTATAGGGTTAAATTAGGGTACAAATTATATTTAAGCTTCTGAAAACGGAACAGAAATAGTTTATGTTTTGCAGAACTGAATTTATATCGGACAATGTTTGTGATTATGCATTACTCGATGTCTTCAGCTGCCGCGTCAGAGGATTGTCATTGTGTGCAGGACGGTTTTAGCCGTCACAGTGTGTGTGCCACGTGCATGCCGAGAGACGAGGAGGATCCTGGGTAAGAGGATTGAAACAGGCCGCCGGCACGTGCGCCCCAGACTGACTGACCTCTGACCTCGAACACTGACACAGACCCTCCCATGGGCTTTCTTCAAGCATACACACAGACACATGGGGAAATACACACCTACACATTCACTCACCCAGGGGTCTAAATGCACCATATATAAAGATGATGCAACAAAGTGAAATATCTATCCATTCAGACACAAACCTCTAAGGAAATGCACAGTAAAGGCTTGGATAAGAATCACATTTTGCACCTAACATCTGATATGTAGTTCATACATAAGCTCAAATCCAATACAAACGCAGCAGAACAGAGTGTGACCTTTAAAATGGATCTCCATTATTCAGAACAAGCAGCGGTTACTCTAATTAAAATGTTATGTCAAATAAACAGTCATTACCAGCCATCTGCCTAGCACTATAAACTGTAACATGTTCATTATCATACACAATAGCTGACCCCAGGTAACCCCAAGCTGCTCTCAACATGTCATACTTCACTTAGAGAGAGCATGGAACCAGGTCAACACATTCAGCCCCCACAGGCATATTTAAGACTACTAAATGAAGCATTCAAATTAGGGCTGTCAAATGATTAATCACGATTAATTGCATCCAAAATAAAAGTTTGTGTTTACATAATAAATGTGTTTGTACTGTGTAAAATTATTTTGTATATAGAAGTACACGCACGTGCATTTATATATTTAAGAAAAATTTGTTATTTATACATAAAATATTTATATATAATATAAATTATATATAAATCTATATATAGTATATACATGCAAATATTTCTTAAATATATACAAGCATGTGTATGTATTTATATATATAAAATAATTATACACAGTACACGCACATTTATTATGTAAACACAAACTTTTATTTTGGATGCGATTAATCGTGATTAATCATTTGACAGCCCTAATTTGAATTAAACTGCTTAATGTGATAATGGTTTATAAAAGCAAATCTGAGGCGTTTCTTACATTAACGGCGTGGAAAAACAAGGTTGTATACGCATTAAGATTCCACCGTTTAAATGAAGCTACGTTTTATATATCACTTATTTATGTGTCTGATTTAAAAAGCAAGATTCGAGAAGGTTTTATCAGCCGCAAAGAGTTTGGAAAGGTAAACAAACAAGTTCCAGCCAAAGATTTCTATTTCCTTCAAGAAACTGCAGACCACCGGGATTTGTCTCGAGATAATCCACTTAGATTACCACGGCTCTGTTTTTAAACGGCACACGCAGGGAAAAAATGGGTCACATAAACCCACGAGTAACTCATAGGCCAGGGTTCCCTCAGAAATGCCATTTGTGTGATGGTAATGCTTAATTGTATTACGTTCACATTCGAGCTCTGCCTTTTTCATTGGTGAGTAATAACCTTTCAGAGATGATTTAATGAGGTTGCTCCGGAATGGGTAATTCCATGTAAATCCCAGATATTACTGGTGAAATTCAATTTGATAAGACTCGGCCTTCTCGTCCAATCCCAGCAAGATAGCGCAGGCAATTTAGCCGTGCAATCAGATTGTCTAATTCCCTGACACATCATTGTTCCAGATCATTTCCATATTTTGCTAGTTATAGGCATAATTAGTGCTGCATCAACAGGACAGAGGAAAACCAAACATCCTCCCTACCTCCACCACCCACAAACACACACACCCGCACAAGACACACACGCAGATCAATTGGCATAGAGATAACATTTTGTTTCGGTGGGCTTCGTGCAATAGCACCCATCCGTAAACTTGCCACCTTACATGGCAACCGGTCTCCAGGGTGATGCTACAAAGAGCCGGGGTTCAGCAGCCCATAAAGCTGTCATGTGCGTGCACATCACAATAGCAGACATAGAGACCTCAGATATAACAACATCCATCAATCACGTTCAAGGGATAAAGAGTCCATTGTGACTAATCAAACCATTTCACCTGATAAATATCTAAGAAAATGCTACTACAGATTTTTATAATTAACAATCATTTCTTAAATGTTAATATATAAAAAGGCTGGATCACCTCAACTGTCATGAAAAAGTCTGCACTCTGCACAAACAAATAAATAAACAAATGACACCCTGCTTATTAAAAATAAAATTTGTATCGTAAAATACCTGTTATATACAGAATTTTATAAGGATAGCACTATAAGATAAAATAGTTTTATATGTATATTATATATACATACAGTAATAGATGCAAAAAAAAACGTTGCACTTCACAATGACAAAATAATCCACAACATCAACATGTTCCAAAATTACACAACAGAAATAAGCGTGTGCAACTTTCAGAATCTGCACTGCACATCATCTGAATAATGTGTATTATGCTTTGTGTCTGTGGAGTCAGCAAACAAGCAGTAAAAAACAAGGGGCTAAACAAGCACAAACTGGTACAGATGGAAAATTATTTGAAACATTTTTGGAAGCAAAAGAGGAAGTGGAGCGAGTTCAGTAGAGTTTCACACACCTCTTTGGAAAGAGGGGAGAGATTTGAGAGAGCCCGTGGCTGAAGGGGTTTGTGTGTGTAAAATGATCTTTGGCCCATCTGTTTGTTTCACTACCACCCCTGAAACCCCTCCCCTCTCTCTCTCTCTCTCTCCCTTCCTTCCCTTCCCTTCTCACTCTCCTCTGCAAAAATGCAGTGTGCCATTGGAAGAAGCCAGTGGCTTTTCTGCTAGCTAGAAGACAGTCTTTTGTGATGGAAAACTGTACTGATGGTGTGACTTCCACCCTGGGGGAGGGTCAACTCCTGAAGACAGTCACACCACAGGAAGATTCAGAAATTGGGGACAGATGTGAGAGTAGCAGCAGCAGTAGAAAAAAAAAAAAAATATATATATATATATATATATATAAAAATTATTCATTTTTTTATATATACACACCGGTATATATATATATATATATATAAAAAAATTATTCTATTTTTTATATATACACCGGTATATATATATATATATATATATATATATATATATATATATATATATATAAATATTAACTTATAATAATATTATATACAATTAATGATGTATAATATAATATTATTGTTATTATTATTATTGGTCGGTGTAGATGTGTAGTCAATTCATGAACAAATTACTAATTAATGAATAGATAAAAAAATTCTGAAAAAAAATTCTGTGTGAATCATTTTGATAAATTCTTCAGTGAATCTGTCAAGGCAGTTGCTGAATCTGACTAACTCACTGAACGGCAAGTCATCATGATTTTAATTTTTAACTCAAAAAGAACCATGAATATTTTCTTATAATACATTTTTGTATATATATTTTTCAAAAAGTCATATATAAAAAATAATAATTTTATTCAGCAAGGACACCTTTAATTATTCAAAAGTGACAGTAAAGACAATTATAATGTTACAAAAAAATTATATTTCAAATAAATGCTACTTTTTTTCATCATAGAATCCTGAAAATGTATCAGTGTTCCCTCAAAAAAATATTAGGCAGCACAACTGTTTTCAACATTGATTATAATAAGAAATGTTTATTGAGCATCAAATCAGCATACTGGAATGATTTCTGAAGGATCATGTGACACTGAAGACTGAAGTAATGATGCTGAAAATTCAGCTTTGCCATCACAGGAATAAATTACACTTTTAAATATATTATAATTGAAAATTGTTATTTTTAATTGTAATAATATATCACAATATTACAGGTTTTACTGTATTTCTGATCAAATGAGCAGATTTGGTGAGCATAAGAGACAATATACATTTATTAAATACACGACAACACCCTCACCCATCTCTGGCACTTCCTGTGGTGACTGCCTTCAGAGAGAAGCGTCTGATCGGTCCACACATTGCTAAATGAATTGATGACAGAAAGACGGGTGTGAAAGAGAAACGGGTTGGATACTCACCCATTATGCTGGAGCTCATGAAAGGTGTTGGGGACAATCCTTCATGGGACACTAATCGACTGTCACTCAAGTGATCAGCATAATGAGTGCTGTCTCCAAACCCCTGGGGGAAAGAGATCACAGCATTAAACACATTATTAGCTGGACCTGCTAATTGAGTGCTATGACACTCCTCTAATTACTGGGGGAAAAGAGGGGAGCACAAATGGTCAACTGTCCCCCGAAACGATCGATATTTCTCCACTCTCCTCATTAAAAAACACTTTCTTCAAAGTCTTTGATGAATTTCATTAAAAGGGCAAACAAAAGAACTGAAGAGAAGATAGCGCTTGTGCTGCGATTGTGTAATTGTAATAAAGTTAATGGGGCACAAACAACAACAAAAAAACAGCCATTAGAACATTTGCATTTATCAACAAAATTCATGTCACATTAAAATGGTTTATTTGATCCCGTTCTCTTTAATCTCGCTCACTGCCATTCTATATAGTGATATAACAATAATTCAGGCATTATTTTTATTAGATTTCTAAGCATTAAAAATGATTGAGTGCATTGTGTTTTGATTATTATTAAAGGACAACTCCGGCGCAAAATGAACCTTTGGTCTAATTACACATTGGTACATAGTCAACCGTTCTCTGAGATTTGTTTTCATGATTGTCGAATGTAAAAAGTTTTATCTCTAAAAACTGTTTAGCTTATAATGCTAGTATATTGGGCATAGAGTAATGAAAATAAAAATCGCTAATCAAGGAACTACACTAACCTTTTCCACTGGTGGCACTTGCGCTACTAACTTTTTCTGTTACTGGCGCAAAACATAGTATTGCATACAGATGTGCTTTTTATTTTACTTGCCATCTTTTAAACCACATGCCTTCTTGTTTTCTTTAAAATTGGTTAGGGGTGTAACGGTTCACAAAATTTACGGTTCGGTATGTTTTCGATACAGCAAAAATAAAGAAATGCCAGAGAAATTTCCTATTTATTAAAATAATTTTTTTTTTTTTAAACAAGTGTGAGGTTTCCTACATCTTAAAACTTTTAGTTTTATAAATGGGGGTCATCTTTGAAGTATTAAAAAATAATGTTTTGGTCATCATCACATTAAAAATTAAATTTAAATATGATAATATTTGAGTTTTGAAGTGCTGGAAAAAGATTTGTGATGTAGACCTACCTGAAAGCATTTGACTATTTCTGCCAAACTTCCATGGTTACAGTTAGTGTGTTACTATATTAAATCCACGGTGAATGTTGTTGATCTGTGAACTTAACCCCTTAACGCCTGAATTTATATAGCTGTATATAAAAAAATGTTTTATGTGTGTTTTTGCCTTTAAGTAGATGGTAAATAATGTTGAGATTATCAATTTCACTTTTGCACAACAAATTAATCGAAATTTTGGTATGTTGCAAATTTGCAACACCGGGCATTTGGGGTAAATTTGGTATGTTGCAAATTTGCAACAACGGGCATAATGGTCAATAATAAGATAACAAAAAACACAGTAAAATAACAGTGAAATTTTTTTAATTTATTTATTCACCCTTTTTTTTTTACTTATCCCCTTAACGCCCACTGTCATAAATATGCGACTAACCGTTTGACTCAATCAACCAGCCGAGATAACGTCTGCATTCCCCCAATCCCGGTTAGTGCATATTCGCTACGGACCTAGGAACCTTCGACAAGCACTTGTTTCTAGTGGGACCGCAAAGTGACGGACTTATTTCCTGTTTACACAGGAGGATTACTCCGGTCCCGAAGTTATGGATATGAGTCGGGAAAGTTTGATCCTGAGGTGTATATAAGGTAAGTTGTGCTAAGATAAAAAATACTCACCTGCTTATTGTGTGCTTATGGATCTGCATAAAAATAAATAGCTTTTGTATTCATATCACAGCATGGTGTCTGTATACAGACTATTGAAAATAACTAAGCAAAATACAAAGGATTACCTAGATAAGCTGTCACGAAAATAGTTTTTCTATATAGCACTGGTTAGCGGTCAGAATTGGCCTTATGGACCACTGTCGCAAATATGCTACAAAGCAAAATATTACAATAACTTCAAAAATACTTGTCACACATATTTCACCTCATTACGTCGAGTGTATAAGCACACAATAAGCAGGTGAGTATTTTTTATCTTAGCACAACTTACCTTATATACACCTCAGGATCAAACTTTCCCGACTCATTTCCATAACTTCGCGACCGGAGTAATCCTCGTGCGTAAACAGGAAATAAGTCCGTCACTTTGCGGTCCAACTAGAAACAAGTGCTTGTCGAAGGTTCCTAGGTCCGTAGCGAATATGCACTAACCGGCATTGGGTGAATGCAGACGTTATCTCGGCTGGTTGATTGAGTCAAACGGTTTGTTGCATATTTGCGACAGTGGGCGTTAAGGGGTTAAAGCCTATAACTAGTTCATTCATGGCATAATGTTTCTCTTGGTTTCCACGTCAGCGCTGTTTGATCGTTAATAACAGAGAAATGTGAATGCTTCTCACTAGATCTCGCAGTGATGTTATTACTTCAGTGGCGAATTCAAATGCTTTCTTTACTGGATCTCTTAGCGCTGTGCTGTGTGCTTGATGAAGATCGGCTCGCGCTGCACTGACATGATGGTCCGAACTGATAAACGGTCCGTCCGTGAAGCACAAAATAATAGCGCAGTTTCGCTCCACTTTCATTACGTTTGCCATTTGATGTTGCCAGTGGCGGATTTAGCACATTGGGGGCCCAAGGCGAAGGTATGTATGGGGGCCCCCCATCCGATCTTTAAAAGAGAACGAAAAAAAAAATTACCGACTGAATGGTGGATAGGCAGGTAAAGCTAATCTATGGTAAAGTAAAGGTTGGAGAGGAAAATTTACAATTTCAATTTTATTCTTGTGGTTTTATGCCGATCTTGATTCAATTTGGATACATATTAGTAGCCTGGTAATACCAGACTCTGCTACTTCACTTTGCTTCGTAGACAGGAGCGAAATGAAATTAGCGGAAGTAGGTAGTCTGACGTAGTCAGGTTAACATATTAGGTAGGCTACAGTAGATTTTCTCAAGAAAGAAAATCTCACCTAAAGCTGTAAACATAGACTACAGAGCTGTCAGCTGGTATTTATTAAAGGTTAAAAATAACAACTCAAATTAAATATAGGCCTAGTGCGGTTTTCATTACAACAACTGTATAATATTTTAATGATACAAGTAAAATAATAAATATGTAATATAGTGCACATATTTATAGTGCAAAATACAAATTTATACTAATACTAAATATTAGTATTAGTATAAATTTGTATTTTGCACTATAAATATGTGCACTATATTACATATTTATTATTTTACTTGTATTATTTATTTTTATTTTATAATATATTTAGTAAATATATTATAAAATAAAATAAAATTCTAGCCAACTTACGTGGTCATTAAATGGCTTTACTGAGGTAATAACTTTATGTGACATTGTAGTCTAACGTTACTCCAGCTATTTTATTGTCCTCTTTCCACGGTTGAAAAATACTGATTGGTCGATATTACAGTATGTATAATTTCGCATTGACCGTGAGACTCACGCAATTGACCATTTTCACACGCTCTCACGCCACACATCCATTTTCTCACAAAGAGAAAAATCGCGAAGCAAACAGGACACTGACACCGACAGACTAGACAGCGAAGGTTACTTTTGATATGGAACAAATTCTCAGCTCTCAGATTCTGTCAATTTATTACGAAATTCAAACAATAAATACCGTTTTGGTGCTTTTTTGTGACAGATCGCTGTAGCGCCTCAGTTCAAATGGCACGTGAACCGATCATCTCTCTTTACCCTAGTTAATAGTAGGCTAAATAAACACGAATGATCAATAGGTGTGTAACGTGTGTTGAAAGATACAGTAGCTTACAACTTACCGAAATGTATACAGTCCTGTCACTGTGTTTATCTTTCGCGCTGCGCACCGTTATGGACTAATCCATTTCATTGTGAAAGTAGGGGGTGTGTAGGGACAGATAACCATGAACTGGACATTTTAACTAGCCTACTACTTCGTTTCAACGTATTTCTTAAGAATATTAATAACATTTACCATGCTTTTGAAGCGTTCATGATGATAAGGGTGCTTTTTCCTTTTTTTTTTAGGTTGATTGGGGGCCCCCCTATTACGACCGCTGGTAGGGGGCCCCAAGCAGCCGCCTACCTATGCCTCTATGTTAAGACCGCCACTGGATGTTGCGCAACGTTATGGTGGTCGCACCAGCGCGGATTTTGGTCGGCAGGAAAAATGGTCCGAGTTGACGGCTCGTTGGTCGTGTTTATGTGTAGGCGCGCGTACTTCGTAGTGGGCACGTGATCTACATTCACAGCTTGAGCTGGGGAAGCAGTTATTGTGGGAACAGTGTTTGTGTGAGGGCGCGCACACTTCGCCCAAACCGTATGGTAGGTACAAAAATAATCAGTGATACATATGCGACCCATTAAAAATTATGGTCGCAATGGCATTTCAAAAGGTCGTATATGCGACCATTTTGATCGCAGTGTAGTTCCCTGCTAATTAATACCACTAACAAGGCTCAAAATAGCCCAACACTAACACGTTAGCATAATGAGGGTCCCTACCTGCAAACCGAAGCATTGAGAACGTTGTAAGTGTACAGACAGGACAGTTTAATAAGAAGATATTTTATAAAGACTTCGCTAACACAGACAGGAGCCGTCTTTGGAAAACAGTCTTGACTAATCGAATCATGAACGCCGAGCCGAACAACGTACCATATGAGATTCCAAGACAGTTCAGCGCTCTCGGCTCGGCGTTCATGATTCGACTGATCGAGACTGTTTTCCACAGTGGAAAGTGGGAAGTGGACTGTCTTTATAAAATATCTTCTTATTAAACTGTCTGTACAGTTACAATGTTCTCAATGCTTCGGTTTGCAGGTAGGGACCCTCATTATGCTACAGTGTTCGTGTTGGGCTATTTTGAGCCTTGTTAGTGGTATTAACTAGCGATTTAATTTTCATTACTCTCTATGCCCAATATACTAGCGTTATAAACTAAACAGTTTTTAGAGATAAAACTCTTTACAGTCGTCAATCATGAAAACAAATCTCAGAGAACGGTTGACTATGTACCAATGTTTAGTTAGACCAAAGGTTCATTTTGCACCGGAGTTGTCCTTTAAGATCAGTGTCACTACAAGCGCACATCTTTAGAGATGGTGCTGGAAGTTTCTAGCTCGGTTGTCAATGCCGTTGCTAGGCAACATTTTGGTTTTGTGTGGCAATCCTACTTTTTGTCGCACTTCATTCATGATGATATTTCTATGTTGTACATTGTTAAAAAAAAGTACTAGACTGGTAAGGATTTGTGTGCATGCAAAAACAGCGGTATGATGCATCAGAAAAAGACATAAAACTGATGAAGTGAGGTGTTTACAAGAGCTCGACATAGATCAGGTCTTTATGCCCAAAGCCTGCTTGTACTTAAAAAAGTAGAATAAATAAGTCAGGTTCTCTCCTCGGCAGCTGAGGTCTGCCCTTTCATGACCGTTATCAGCTTTGGGGGGCTTAGGTCTAAATATCGGTCACAGTGTGGGCCTTTAAAACTCAGAGTCCCCCCCAATAAAGATACTCTGTGGCTGTGTTAATCCTGGAGCCTGTGAAAATCCGCCTGGCGCTACAGTCAAATGTGTCCCCCAAACCATATTAACTCTCTCCTGAGGGGCCTACAGCTGCCGGCTGTCCATTACTCTTGGCTTTTCCTTCTCCGCTTTCAAAAAAATAAATATCATGGACTATTACTATCAGTGTTTTTGTGTCTGTTTTTCAAACGGATGAAGATTGAGTAATTTCAAAGGCAGTGGAGTGTTGTGCGGGGCAGAATCGATTCGGAGAGGTTCCCTATCGTGTGCCTGCCGTTTGTGTTAATAACGCTATGAACTGCCTGACTAATAGCTTCTCCCCTGAAGAGACACAGTGGGAGGGGGTGGGAGGCAAAAACAAGCCCCAGAACTGCACTGTGCTCCCCAGCAATTTGGTAAGCATGATTTAGTAAGCTTTGCAAAAAAAGGACAGTGCACAGATGCAGGCACAAATACAATTAAAAGGATAACTCACCAAAAAAACCTAAAAATTCTGTCATCAGTAAGCCGCCCTCATGTTGTTCCAAACCCATAAGATTTTCTTTATCTTCAGAACACAAATGAAGAATTTGAATGAAACCTGAGAGATTACTGTCCCTCCATTTAAAATCAATACCACCAAAACTTTCAAGCTTCAAAAAGTTCATAAAAAACTTTGTGAATATAATCCATATAAATCGAGCAGTTCAATCCAAGTAGAGGTGGGGAATGCGACCAAAGTCTTATTTCGGGACATGAGAAAATTTATTTCACAATAAAGACATATCACGAAATAGTCATTGCTGTTTGTTTAAGTTATTAAAAATAAAAACAAAGAAGCAAATTACAAACAATAGGACAAATAGACAAAGCTTTTCAGGTACAGTAGGTTTATTTAATTTAGTAATTAATACTTGATATGTTAATTTAGTTGTTTTTTTTTCCCCCCTAATTGACAACCGAAGCTTGTTAACGGATCACTAACCGTTAACCGACAAGATTGTTAAATTAGAATTAAATTAAATTAGAATGAATAAGTGTCTGTGACCCATTAAAATATCAGGGATCAGTTTTCCAGGGGTTTAGTTTTACATGTGCAAATAGCAGCATAAACAAGAGTATTCACACATCGTCACATAACGCACCTGCATCGCTTCTGTGAACGGAGAAAAACTGAATAAAATCATATAAAAGGAATAAATATATTCCACTTAAATAATTAACAGATTAACAAAACGAAAAAAAAAACGAAAAAGAAAAACTGTGCTACAAGTAGTAGGCTATAGTTTCAGTTCATTTTTGTGACGCCCTCCAAAAACAAGTTCTTGGAAAGGAAACCTTTTATTTTAAATTCTTGTTCAGATCTGAATACCGTTAAGTTGAAAGGATTTATTGTGGAGAGAGGGGAACTAAAAGCCTATAGCTATGTTTATACTATATAATGTTTGGAAACATTTCACTTTATTTACCGTTAATGTACATTAATGTAATAATAAAATGCAAATTCTACGCAAATTATCAGTTTTATCCCCCTTATAAAACCCCAATTTTTTATGTATAGCGTTTTTTTTTAAACATGCAGTGAAAAATCTTGAAAAATTGCTTTTTCAACTATATTAACCAATGGTATTAATTGGTCAAAATTCATACTGTTGGTTTACAGGTAACCAGTTATTATGAGTATCCCTAATTAATACTACAGAAATTGAACTTCAAATGTGCAAGAACCACATTGAGATCACAGCTTTTTGCACTTCATAACCATTTTTAACATCATGCATGTCTTGATTTTTATTTTCTTATTCATGCAAGCTTCTTTATCACTCTGAGTCAATAACTTAGAATTGTACTGTGCTATGCAGAAATATTTACATATTATAATATTTACAATATTTATTGCGATATCAAAGATATAGCTCTCGAACCATACACCCTTTATATCGTTGTCAATATATATCTGTCATTCCACCCAAGCGTAAATCCAAATCATTTGTTTTATATTATTAACAGATTTAATTTAGGCTTTTATTCACATAAAAGCTCTGATCAATGTTCATAGAGCTCATCTAATATCGTAAACACAGAAGTTCAACTACTTGCTTATCGTGCGAGAACTCACTGGTTCTTGTGGAAGCTCAATTGTGTTTATACGTTTGGAATGATATGAGGTTAAGTACATTTTTGGTCAAACTATCCCTTTAACCTTTTTATTATCCATATTTTCCTTCCTGGCCTTTCGAGAATGCCCAATGTCATCTGCCAGAGTGTCAGAAAAGGACAGTGGAAGGGAAGATGAGACGTTGAGGCGATCGGTGAGAGCATTAGATCATCAATCACTGCTGCCTTGTGATCTCTGAATGCACGGCTTGTTGTGCATGCTCTGGCTGTCACCGGCGAATGGTTAGTCTGTTTTAAATAGCTAGCACGTTGGAAACCAGCACTCCGTTCAAGAAAAAAAATATCTCAGATGCTCCTTCGCATCCCAGGTGAATGCCCTGGTGTCGTTTAAGGCGTTGGGGATGGGTGATAGAGGCGTGATGGACGGGAGCGAGGCATTACGGGACGGCGGGGTGCGCGGCAGAGGTGGTTGGGCTGTCAGATGGAAGGCCTGAAGCCACGGCTGCCCAGGATGTGATGCCTGGCTGTGGGCCAAGGTCAGCTAGCCGGGGCTCCAGTCTGTTCACAGTCCACTAATCACACGCGTACACAGAGGGAGAAGGAGGGAGAGAGAGTCGCTTTTGTGAGCCTGCTTTAATGGTTGACATCCGTGTGAGAGAAACAAGGGAAACGTTAGTCGATAGGATTCTGCGTTCTTTGCAGGAAACACAGAAATACAGAAAAGCCGTAGCCTCTATTTAGTTATCGGACAGGACATCTGAGTGCAGCAAGACTGTGAAAAAGTAATGGGACGGATGAAGGCGCAGATTAAATCTTTAGCAGGCACTTCACAGCAACCAGCTGCAGCTCTTGTGGCTTTTTAAGGGTAAACCACAAAAAAAAAAAAAAACTGTGCTATAGATTCTCACGATAAGATCAAACCTCAGACAATAGATTTCTAACTTTGTTGTTAGACATGAGCAATGGACACTTCTGCGATTCAATTAATATCAAGAAGTAAGTCTGAACAGTAACTTGTGAATACACTACACAACTTTTAAAATCTGTTCAGATTTTAAACGCAAGTCATCATACACTTGCTGTCTTTGTAAATGGTTACAGAACAACTTAATGACTGAGGGTCACACCAGAGTTTAAAGTTGTTAAACACAACAAACTCACACAAAAACATGCACTTTGTTTCTAGGAGACATGTGACAAATGAAAACAAAATGAGTTCTATAATCAGCTCAGCTCGAGTCTGTGCCCATCATACATTGTACGATTTTTTGGCTCTGACTTTGAGCAACTAGCACAGACACGTCCAGACTAAAAATCCGAGCAAAATTCTGGGCAAAAGTTGTATTGTAAAAGTGTATTCCAGGCTTAAAATTCTATAACTGTTTAACACAGAGACTTTGTGATTTTAATTCTGCCCGAATTGAAGACATCTGTGTTTTTCTTACATACTCTCTCTAAAAAATGATGTAGCAAATTACCTGCTGGTTTTCGTCTAACTCTGGGGTCCTGTGAGAAATCTAATCATGTCCGGATAGGAACGTCTATGATTACCGTATGTAATTTTTTCACAATGCCTTTCCTCATTTAATTTGACCTTCGTCAAAAACCATAACTAAACAAAAATGTCTTGTTGCGCTGCCTGGTGCACATTCATTATGCACTGAATGTGAGTAAAACAACAGTTGGTGGTCTGAGTACTGCTGACATCCAATCTGATGTTAAAAAAAAGTAGTTGTTTTTTATTTCGGAGAGTCTGATCATGAACAGAACAGTTCAGAGTGGCCACTATATACAGGACTGATCTTAATTTTATTACATTCCCTTTAATACCTTCTCTTAACTATATACATTACTATTCAAAGGTTTGGGGGTCTGCAAGATGTAAATGTTTCTGGAACGACTCACCAATGCTGCACTTATTTGATCAAAAATGCAGTAAAAACAGTAACATTTATTATTAACATTAACATAACATTTATTCAATTATTGTATTATTACAATTGAACTTTTTTTTATTTGAAAATATGTTCAAATGAAATTTATTCCTGTGATGGTAAAGCTGAATTTTCAGCATAATTACTACAGTCTTCAGTGTCACATGATCCTTCAGAAATCATTATAATATGCTGATTTGCCTTATTATTGCCAATGATCGAAACGTTTGGGTGAAACAATGATATACATTGTTTTATATAATCTTATTGACCACAAACTTTTGAACGGTGGAGTACATAATGAATATCACACATGTAAGTGTTATTTATTTCAACAGGATTTGTGATGCATGTACATGATGAAATAACAGATGAACTCTGTAAATAATGCTGAACTAATCCTGTCTAAATAGTGTCAAACTCAAGTTCAGAGGAAACTTCATCAATCTCTGGCCTAAAATGTGCCATGGAGCATTGGACACGGATTCATCACTATAAGGGGTAAAGTTATGGCCATTTGTGCAAATAAGTGAGGCCAATTTTCTTTGCTGAAGGCACTGGCTTGGAAATTATGATGATTATATTGTAGGTTAAATGCTTAGTAAATGATAAACACATGCTAATTTCACAGTATTTTAGTATAGTTAAAAACGTTAAGATTGTGTTTATCTGATGCGTGCGTGTGCGTGTGCGTGTGTGTGGAGGTGCAAACAGCTGTCTTCTGATCCCATCCCCAGCAATGTCACAACTACTAATTTCCATGCTCCTAGAGCAAAGATATCTCATGCGTCTCCGTCTTATAATTCAAATCAGGCCATGGGCGCAGCCATCGCCTATAAAAGTGCTGAGGGGAAGGGCATCGGAAATAAACAAGACAATGTGGTGTGAGAGCCTCTGACATTTGACTGATTTCTGATAGGAAGTGACAGGAGATTGACATGAAATGAAATTCATACAGGGCACCCTGAACACACCACCGTGGAAAAGACAAACAAACAAATAGGAAGCGAGATATCTGCACTGGGGTTGCACCGTAAAATAAAAATCACAACCATGGTTGATTTTTTTTTTCTTATTTTGATGAGGTGAATTTCATTTGCATGCATGAAAATCAATCTGATTCTGAGCTTATGGTACGTCTGAAATGCATCAATGCTTCCTGCACCAACTGGGTTCAGCCACACACGCAGAGCATGGGAAAACTTCGACCATTTGTTATTTGTCATGAGTACTACTAATATATAATCATAACGTCAAGTAGGCTGCGTGTGCACTTTCATCTGTCTCTTCTAACAAACCGAATAAACAAAAACAATTCCTTTTTTGTCCTTGTAGGACAAAAATATATTTTCTTTAGTGCGTCCTTTCAGTGGAGCAGCTGCTCTATAATGCTTCTCAATAGTCATTAAGAAAAATAAGAGAAAAGCCAAAGACAATGTAACAGAATGGCACTAAAGAAATGGGGGGGGAAACAAGAGAACTTAGTTATGAGTGAATTTCTTCCAATTTGGGCACCTCTCAGGCACCTTTCTGATATAAAAAATTGTTGTTTGCTGGCGACATGGCCAAAATAAATTTGTGATAATTATCAGTTGATATCAAGAATTATCACGATAAATGTCAAAGGGCAGTTTATAGGCAGATTTTTGCTCCTGAATGAAAGTTGTAGACAAAAACTTGCCAAACAGGTGAACATTTCATAAATCTGAGGTAGAATATTCAAACCATTTATATTAAATGTTAAAATACATTATAAAAAAATGTCTACGTCAAAAATATGCATGAGTAAACTTGCTTTTCAGTTTCAAGTCCCCCTGTGAAATCAAGTTTTTAATTTTGTTTATATGTCTATGTTGTGTTTTTAATATGCTTTAAGACAAACCTTGTGCAAATTGATAAGTATTTTCTCCTTAAAACCACAGTGAACCAAAGACAGTCTCAAAAATCACTGTTGTCGTCAACGTGTGATCATCAACGAGTGGATCTCTGAGTTGGTGTGAGTGAGTGGAGGCGGGGCTAATTGGCATATTCATAGAACCGCATATGCTAAATGAGGGACGGTTACATTCAAGCTATTTTAAGGCATGATGATTCAAAGAAAAAAGGTTTAAATATGTCATTTTGGTGATCAAAGATGAGTTCTAAGGGACAAAATGATTGACTACAGGATGACTTTAACAAAATTAATATCTTAATTAGGGCCGGGACTTTAACGCGTTAATTAAGATTAATTAATTACAGACTTTAACGCGTTAATTAACGCGATAACTGATTTTAATCGCTTATTTTTGCACCACGGAACGTTTCTCACTGGATGAATAACATTCTCATTTTCCACTAGATATTTTCCTATATCTCATCAGCAATTGTGATTTCGGCCCGCTCTGCACCAGCTGACCACTAAGGAGCGAATGTACAGTGAAGTGACAGTTACTGCCAGATTCAAACTGTGCTTTCGCGCTGTGGCTGAGCCAAAGACGGACACGCTCAGCGCTTGTCATAAGCGAATCGATCACAACTGTTCAGTGTTTTTAACCACATAATGTTTATTTTAGGTTTTAGACATTAATATAATTTATAGCAAAACACATTTATAGTTGGTAAAATACACAATGGTGTCTATGGAAGCAGCAATAACAACCAAGGAAAATATATTTGCCGACGGTTTTTATTCATATCAGACACACAGTGTAAATAACTATAAAGTCAACTCTATTCTACTCCCAGTTCACCGGCCACTTACTTTCATGTATTTCGGGAGAAACTGATGAATTCACGCGCTGTAATAAATCCAACAGAGACAGGAATCTCTGAACTGCAGCCCAAACACGACGCCCATCTCACGTTACAGATCAAGATCATTTATAAAGATTTTTTAAACAACAAAACAAACTCACTTACACATATTTGAAAATCGGAAAAGAAAAAAGTTGATGACATGGTGAGCAAGTTTTTTAATATTTAGAAATAAAAGCGCTACATCTGTCATGCAGCGCTATTTTGGCTTTGATGAATCACGTGCCAAGCCTGACGCGTCACTGGAAACACCCTGGAAACACAGTGCTTTAACTTAAAAAAACAGTTTACAGAAGGTCTTCCTACCTATAGGCTACCCGAATTTCTAAAATGTAGGCCTACTATATTTCCAAATATGCTATTGCTACATTTAATGGCAAAAATTGCTCTGGTCTGCTGGACTTGGTTGAACAAAAATAAACAATATTTTGTTGCTTAAGCTTATCATTATTCAATGGTATACTAAAAATCCATGTGAAAAAAATTACTTCACAGTGTTCTCAGGTCAAATATTTATGCGATTAATTTCGATTAATTAATTACAAAGCCTCTAATTAATTAGATTAACTTTTTTAATCGAGTCCCGGCCCTAATCTTAATAGAAAAATGTATTTCTTAGTTTCAGCATGTTAACGGGTGATTCAAATTCTGAAACAGGTTTGTGTTGCCTGACTTTGATGGCATGTTCAGTATATTTGGCACAGTTTGCATTGCAGGGTGCAAAATTAATAATATAACATGTTATGTCTCTTAGAAATGTACATTTGACAGTAGCTAGATATCATACATTTAGATCATTATAACCATATGTTAAACCACACACATATGGCACCTCACTACTATAGTAAAATGTAAATGGTATTTGTTCTGAAAAACAGTAGCCTAAATGCATTTAGTATAAATACAAATCTAAAGCTAAAGCTTAATAACAAAAAATACTGTAATTATATTTTATTACTCATTTAATACATTTAATACATCTACATTTATAACAAAATTTGATATGAATATCCCACAGTTACAACAGTAAATCCATGGTAAATGACGGTGATTTGTAGATTGAAAAGCCTTCTGACTGTATCGTTCATGGCACAATGTTTTTTGTGTTTGTCAGAGAATTTTCATCTGGTTTTAATCTGTTTAAATCACAGAGACAATTGTGTTCTAGGCTGAATTCAAGCGCTTCTCACTGGATCTCACGGCGCTGTTTAGTGGTCGTGTGATCGAGACGTATCAGCGAGTAAACGCATCTGCTCTAGTAAGCTTGAGCTGTGCTGTCGTTTGAGCCGAGCTAATGTTCTGTGTGGCACGGATCAAACTGTGGTTCGCTGGTTCGTTCCACTTTTGGCACATAAACGTTTCTTGAATTTTTGTTATAATTTTATAGAGGGAATTTATATCGCGATAATTATAGTTATTTCGCCCAGCCCTACTGTTGACTAATAAATAAAGTCCTCATCACTGTTATTGTGAAATACATGGTAAAAATACAATCAATTTAATATGATAATACATGTCGTTTTATTTTTAAAATTAAGTATAAAAGATGGTTCTTATAAGTATGAATTACCTTATAATTTATGATGAAAATACACTGTTCAAAAGCTTGGGGTTTATTTTTAAAGAAATGAATACATTTATTCAGCAAAGATCATTAAAATGACAAATGACTGCAAAGGAACTGTTAACATTGATAAAAAAAAATCTATTTCAAATAAATGCTTTCTATTAATCAAAAATGTATCAGGGTTTCCACAAAAATATTAAGCTGCACAACTGTTTTCAACACTGATAATATATATAAAAAAATGTTTCTTAACCAGCAAATAAGCATATTAGAATGATTGCTGAAGGATCATGTGACACTGAAGACTGGATTATTGAGGCTGAAAATTCAGCTTTGCTATCAGAGGAATTAATTAGATTTTAAAATATATTCAAATAGAGAAATAGATTATTTTAAGTTGCAACAATATTTCACAATATTACTGTTTTCAAAATAATTGCAGCCTGGGTAAGCATAAGAGACTTCTTTAAAAAACATTACAGCTTACAGTCCCCAAACCTTTGAACGGTAGTGTTCCACCTTACGGTCTCTTACTAAGTACATGTATTGTCTTGTTAAGTAAAAACACAAATTACCTTAACATTTACGTTGAAAATGTTTCCCAGAAGACCCTGCGTGAAACATCTTCACAGTTTATTATATGTTTTAAAAACCATTATGTTTCTTCTTATCAGTATGTAAAATGAGCACATCTACCATCATAATCCTACAGATGTGGTGTCTTTCTAAAATAATTTCGGAGGAATTGGATTCATCTCTCAGTTGTGATATTATGGTAATAAAAAGCCTGTAAGTAAACTAGACACTAATGTTTCATTTTGCTGAGGACAGATAACTGTGAACTGGACAAATGAAAATGCACCGTAGTGTTGTCATCGCATTAGCTGCCGTCTGTGTGTGTGTGTGTGTGTGTGTGGCGAGTGAGTTGAGGTGAGGCGAGACGAGGCAAGACCGGTCTTACCCTAGAGGACTCATAGGACGGGCTGGACTGGCCACCTGAGGCCCATGATGCTTGGCTTGTCCTTTCATCCATACCTGTCCAAAACACAGATTCACAACTCCATCAATGCCCACCCAATACAACCTTAACACAGCGACAACCACATACATCAATAAAAAAAAAATTAAAAAAAAGATTGTTCATCAGGTTGCTTCAAATAAAAATAAATTATTTTGTATTATTATTATTTGGGCTGTTAATATACCATTAATTTAGTTTATTATATAAAAAAAGAATGCAATAAGAACTAAATCAATCATGTACACGGATCCATTTGTCTGTGTGAACAGAATTGTATAGTTAGTATAGCAAATAAACGGTTGGTTGGGGGGAGGGGCTCTGTCACTTTAGTTTTTTAAGGAGTTTTTTAAGGTATTTTTAGAAAGAAAAACATGCAGAAAAAGAAAAGAAAATTGCACTCCAAAAAAAAAAATTTATAATTTCTGCCAAACAACTTGATAAAAGAAGCTAAACTTTAAATTGTTGACTAAAACTAAACCTTAAAAATAAAATAAAGTATAAGTTGTAGATGAAAAATTATACAATATTTCCTTGACAACTAAATTAAATAGGGTTAAGCTGGAGTATTAAATTTACAAAAAATCTGAAATAAAAATAAATGAAGGCTATGCAGACTTATTAAAAAATAGCAGCAGAAGAAAGACACTCATACAGGTTTGGAACAACTTGAGGGCGAGTAAATGATGACGGATTTTCATTTTTGTTGAAGGTTCTATGTTCCCTCACAGTAAACCAACACTGCAGTGCGTATGACGCATTACAGACGACTGCATTTATTTATAGACTGATCAACATCAGCAAACTTCCAAGTTTAAATCTACTGAAACATGTTGATAATACAACACTAGAAAATAATACAACTTTAAATGGTCACAGTGCAGCTGTATTCTGCTGCATTTTAGTGGAACTAAATTATCTCATGTATTATTTATGAATGCATTCACTGACTGACAATTAAATCGCATGTATTTTCTTAAACAAAAACGGAGGAGGGGGTCAGCATTTCCCATCATCATTCTCTGCTGGGCTTATGAGAACGCTTTCCAGGCCCAATGGTTGACTCTACAGTACACGTGAGGAGTGGAAATGTTGAGCTCATGGCGAGTGGTCGTGTCCAGCATGGCTCTCTTGGCAGGAGTAAAGAAAGAGAGCAGCGGAGCCGTTAATCCGCTACACTTCCATTCAAACGCTGCGCTTTACAAGCAGGCCGTGGCGCGTCATTTATTTTGCTTCACATAAATCACTTTCAAAAACGCATCGCTCCCTTTCCCGCGCTGACGAGCCTGTGCCGGTGCAGCCGGCCCGCTCCGAGTTGTCAGTGATGTATTGCCGAAGCTCATCAAAATAGCTGAGCGCTGAAAGTTTGATAAACCTCATATTTTACAATGCCTCTCGTTTCAAAAAAGACATCCACAGAAAACACAGGAACGGATAAATAAATAAAAACGTAAAATTGACGCAATTGACTTGATTCAACATCTGGTATGTGATGAACAAAAACAATATCTGGCTTTGAAAATTACATTTGGCTGAGGCTGTTGGGTAAAGATATATGATTTCTGGCTTCTTCGGGCTGTTTGAGCCAATATTGTTGTGCAGGTAACAACATTCCGCTCTTCAGTCTCAAAATTGCAGAGGAAGAAAACATCAATATCTCTCTACACTATTGATAATCCATGTGTGTCTTTTCAACAATTCTTTTTTTTTATCTGATTCCAGCCCATTATAACATGGATCAAATGCGAGTAAACAATCAGGGGGAATTATGGTGGTCTTAAAAAAAAGCATATCGATGTATAAATGTGTAGTGTTATTTTCATAATAATGTCCACCATATGCAAACCTGTAAGTGATCTTTGTACTGCATGGCTGAGCGTGATATACAATGAAATCCCTATCAACTGAACATTTGCATATAGTGAACAAATTATTTACACACGCACAGAGAGAAAGTTTGATTGCTGTTTACTAATCTATTTATACATCCATACGTATGCATCTTTCCCTTTTCTTTTCTTTCCTATCCATTCATCTTTCCTTCCATCTATCCTTCCTTCTTACTATATCCTTTTTTCCACTCTTTTCTTACATCCATCCATTCATGTATCCTTCCTGCATTCTATGCACTCATCCATCCTTCTTTCTTTCCCTTCTTTTAATTCATCCACTATTTTTTATATCCATCCTTCCTTATTTCTATCATCCATTCTTCTTTTCTTTGAATACATCCATCTTCGTTTTTTTAATTCAACCATCTATCTATCCTTCCTTCTTTCTTTTCACTCATCAATACTTCTCTTTCCAATTCTTTCAATCCATCCACCCACCCATATTTTTGTATCCACTCTTTTATTTCTATCTGTCCTTCTTTCTTTCTCTTTCTATCAATTTACCCATCCAATATAGGCCTATCTTATACACAATTTCTGCCCTCACATGATTAAAAGAGGCACATAAATAGCTTCAGGTTAAAAAAAGGCACGAGAGAGAGAGAGAGAGACTCTTTTTCCCAACACAAAAAGTGTGTGTGTGTGTGTGTGTGTGTGTGTGTGTGTGTGTGTGTGGTCTGATCTAATGGCAGAGACCGTGTACACAGACCAGAGTTATGTTTGTAGCAGAGCAGGTCAGTCACCACAGGGGTCTTTTAAACTCAGAAAGGGCTTTTTCTCTCAATTAACACATCCCGTTAAAAAAAATGTATTGGACCTCAATAAAATAGCATGTTTCTGCTTAGTGTTTGGAGATATAAAGGAAAATATTTCTGACACAATATTAGGTAAACAGGGTCATATTTTAGGTCACATGTTAAGACTTACAATCAGAGTACAAGAAAAAAAAAACGAAATAAATGGGAAACAAGAGCAAACATTAGATTATGAGTCAGATATGAGGCTGGGAGGTGTAATTCATCCAGTGTCAGAGCTGGAATGTGTAAAAGGGGAGACATGTGTTTAGTATTTTAAACAGAGGAAATTACCTCATAGGGAAGTTCCTCTCTGAAGACCATTGAGGAATTTCGTATATATATTTATGACTATCCATCAGTTTTATTCCTGCAAAAATTATCAAATCAGCATGTCTAATATAAATATCAAATAAACAAATAATCTTGCTCATATGAGAAGCGCTGGGTATAACAAGCTAACTCTGACAGGTTTCATACAGAGAAACAAAGAGAAACAGAAAGAGAGAGTGTGTGAGAGAGTGTGTGTGTGTGTGAGAGAGTGAGAGAGAGAGGGAGAGAGAGAGAGAGAGAGAGAGAGAGAGAGAGAGAGAGAGAGAGAGAGAGAGAGAGAGAAACAGCCTCCTCCTTTCTGTGGTTTAGTGTGTTATGAGTCAGCTGCTCAATTTAACCATCTGCCAGATCATTGAGGACCGATGTCATGAGATGTTCTACGTCAAGGTCAGTGATTAAAAAACTTGCCATTTCTCGAATGGCTTATTTACAACTGTTCTTTTTACTTGAGCCAGTCTAGCAGTGCAGAGCTTCACCTGACTCTATAGCTTTTCTTAACGGCCATTCATCACTTTTATACCAGTAGTCTGCCCTACAGTCCATGTGTGAGAGGTTTATAAAACTTACACTCTTCCCACTTGCCTAGTGTGAAACATTACTGCTGCAGAGCCGGTGGCCAAATCACAGCAGCACACACAACCAATACGCTCATTTATTCCCAATCCCCAATATACAGTACGATTTCCTTTGAATGATTCGCTGAAAGCCAAAAATTCAGAAAGGCCTTTGAACATGTTTAAAAGTGTGTAGTGTAGTGAGGATAGTTTACTTCCAAGTGAACAAATACTTTGACTAATCAAATAGGCTTTTACCCTTTTAGCTGATGCTGAAAAAAACAAGTTATACCTATTTATAGTCATGAAAAGGAAGTTGTAATTTTCTTTTCTTCGCTATTGTGATGTATTTGAATGAAACGGCGTCTTGAATGAGAAAATAAATGTACATGACGATGCCATGATGCGTTTTGCTTCACTCGATGAGAAATAGCTGTGCTAATGACAGTATTGACACATCCTCTTTCAATTTGTCCATTCCATATGTTACGTGTAAATGATAATACGCATAATTATCTTTAGCACACTAACGTGTTGCTGCTAGTTATTATTTAACATAGGAACTTAAATCTATTAAGTTGGTTCAACAAAACATTATTTGTTCAAATGAACTTGTTTTTGTCTTGTTGTACGGATCTAATCTAATTGCGTGGAAAAGTTTTCCTTAATTAAGTTCATTGAACAAACTACTTTTTTGAGTGCAGAATCTGTTAGAAGCTACCATCAGATCCTGCTTCATCTGGAGTCTTCTTCAGCGGGGTATGCACTAATTGCACAAGTATAATCAAACTCCAAGAAAATCAAGGCTCTCAGCTCGCTCTTCCCCAGAATCGGCAGCTATACGTGCATCATATAGCTCATCTTTATAATTATTTCTGAGGCGTAATTTTTTATGCTTAATTATGAAAATTAGCTCCAAAATAAATGCAAATTATGCACGCATAGGCATCCCGACCTAACTGCCGTGGATTCTGCTCTCGAGCACGATGCCAAAGAGCATTAATTTACATGCAGCTCCCGTCCAAGGATTTAAATATGGATTTAACTTGGCAGTGGCTCTGCCTTGTGAGCAAATCTTTGTCTTTCCTGTTTTAGCGTCTGGCAACCATGAGAGATTCTTCTTTAACATTGTTTTACGTCTGCATTTCTAGACTAATCAAGACTTTTTCCTCTAATTTGCTTTCATGGAATTACTGGGGATTTTAAGAGTCCTGTGTGTCAGCTTTAATGAGAAAAAAAAGCATGCATGATGAAAACAGTCTAGAAAAAAAGACTAGTGGAGTGAGCGGTTTTGTATAGGGGCAAAAAGGCACAGTAGGGAAGGGAGTGCTGGTATTTAGGTATAGGGATATAAAACCCATCGGAAGGCTAAACAGCCAAAGTATTTGAGAAGTTTTGCATTATAATCTTAAGCATGTAGCCTATAATAAGCAAGAAGAGACATGTATAAGAGAATGCACAACTGCACCTTTAAATATCATGAGTCAATAAAAAATAAACGTGTTCATGATTTAAAAAAGTACAAAAGACAGGTGGTTTTGTTAAAATATTTTTTGTTTCTAAAATAAAAAAAAGAATAATAGAACATTATGCTAAACTACTTTTTCACAATAATTACTTTTAATGATTATTTTTTTATTATCAGGACAGTTGTATCACCCTGCAATTTATTTGATTTTATATCCCCCAAATATTTTATTTTAAAATAGTTTAAAAATGTATAATTTTAAAACATGCTCATAATGCAAGTGATATAATTAAGTCATTATATGTCTATGAATTGCTTTATCTGTGCATTTCTGAAATAAATAGATTCAGATTCCTGTCATTAACCCATGTGCATAAATATTTTTGCAGTTATTGGACACCCATGTTAAGATGCCCGTATGCCCTTCATAACAAAAGAATCTACATGAAATGTGCTTAACATGGTGAGCAAAATGCAAATCATGAACGCATGTGTAACAGTGAACCGAACTGATCGCCAATCACATCAAATGCAGAACATACGAACACAACCTTCACTAAGAGGCAAATATTTCTCTTGGCACAGCTTAACTCTCTTCTGGATTTTAATTGTTGAACAGGTGTCCACACCGCTCCACAACAGATGCACAGTAAGGGGGGTAGAAACAAAGGCAATGTACCAATTGTTCCAGAAGCAAGTGGCTCACTTATGTCCTCTGGCAACGAGGTGGCCGGAAAAAAAAGAAACGCATTCATTACTTCAATTGACCGTTGCCTGCCACTGCTGCGAAAACAAGCGCCCCAGACGTGACATCACAAAACCAGAGGTCTGATTCGTTCGGTGGAATTTGCTTCATGCCAGATTTCCACGGAAACCAAACGTTCCCCTCACAGGCCAGACGGCCACAGCATCGGGGTTCAGCGGTGAAGCTGTAATCGTGGTGAGGAAGCGCACAGCGGATAAATGTTGTGAGCGCAGGCTGCTTGAGAGGAACATCTTCCCTCACTGGCCTCATCAGGAGGGGCAATGAAATCCAAGGACTGAGTCATGCTCTGGAGAGAGAGAAGACCGCTCAGCTCCCATTAGTGTGACTGATACCATACAACAGAACGACACTTACTCACCTGAAATAAGATAAGACCAACTGACAGGTGACACAACTATAGGAGGTGGCTAGACAAATATTCAGAGGAAAATAAAACAATTATATAACCTCAAAGCTTGATAAATCTCCAAAACCTTGATATGCAAAATTGCATGGGTGTAGATTTGGCTATGAACGGACAGGATATATATCCACCATCTGATTTGTATTGTGGAAATTTAGCAAGATAAGAATTGGATCAGAGGTCTGGTTACACCAGGGGTCTCTCAGACACTAATACAGTGCAGAATCAACTTTATGCTGCTTTAAATGTAAAAATTTGGGAATAGAATAAAAGGGAGAACAGGAAATTTACTTATAACTATAGTCAAACAGGAAGCATCCTATTATACTGTAAAGAAAGGAGACTTGGAAATAATACTCTAACATGTTTAATCATTCCTTCCAGAAAAATGCAGAGTTTTTTTGTGATTGTCGCGGGCAAAAATTCTTGATTTTGCGGCACGTTTTTTTTTTTAAATGCGATGGAATATGCGGGATATTTATGCAATTTTATGCGATGAAATTGCCGGGAACTTGTAGAAATTGCCGGGAACTTGTAAAAATTGCGGGAACTTGCAAAAACTGCGGTTTGATGAAAAAGAGAAAAACCTTAATGTAAAGAGTCATTTCTTATTACTTCCTATGATAAGTAAGCATTCTACATCACAGAAAGTGCTGGGAATATTTAAGTTCTCATCTTGTTTTATTTAATAAACACATGGCTCAAACTTACAAAACATTGATGAGTCAAACAAGTTCTGTAGCTTTACAAAGGAATATGCTACAACTTCTGTAAAAATGAATAAATAAAATATATTAAAAATAAATATGTGCTTCCTGTTTTACAGTTCTGTTAAAATAAGTGCTTCCAATGCACAAAGTGCAATCTCTTACTGTAACGTAAACTTACATCATGTAACACACCGGGAAACTGCTTTGCGTGGTCTTTTGCGCTTATTTTTGTTGGCAAATGAGACTGATTTGCGGGCTTCATCTCAGGATTTGCAGCTTTTCTATGATGATCACGTCACTTCATATCGTTCCCATGGCAACAGGGGGGAACGGCTGCTCTTGTGTGAAGTAAACTACATTTTTCAACTTTCTCCTAAGATATATGTGACTTTTTTTGCAATGAAAAAGTGGGGATTATGAAATCAAGCAAGCCCCGCATATTTTGCGCGGAAATCGGCAATTTCTGCAGCAAAAGTGCGGCGTATTTGAAAAAACGCGGCCCCGGAATAGATGGCGGACTTTGGCTGATTATGCATTGAATTATGCGATCGCATAATCACGTTTTTCTGGAGGGACTGTTTAATAAATGAACTGTAATTTATTAACATGTCCACATTGAACACAAACTGTGGGAAAATGACCTAAGTTCCTGCGGGACAGATTCACAAGAGAAAGAATTAAACTAGCTAACTGATGATAACAGAATACAGGGGGTTTCAATCTTTTAGATGCCACAAACCCTTAAAAGGCATCTTCATATTTTCATATATAAAGAACTGATTTAGTGATTGATTGATTGATTTTAATCCATTTGTGTATTTAAATAAATTTTCTTTTATTCTTAATATATTTTTGCACAATTGTTTTTAAATAAATGTATCTGTGGAACACTCCCCTGCAGTCCCCTGTACACTTTCAACAACATTTTTCAGATATACAAAAAATATAGTCTAATACCAAAATGCACGAGGGTAGCCGTAATTTGAACAATTCATAACTCCAGTACCGTCCCGCGAAGGAAGCATTAGATGCTACACAACAAATAAGTGTTTACTTACCCTGCTACAGTAAAATATTATGAACATATAATAAATTATGTATTTACTATTATTTTAAATTATTTATCTTATTATCTTTTTAATTTAACTTGGCATTTAATTCGATTTTCCTCAAATCATCCCACCGGATGGCACCCACAGGCCGTGTGTTTGACACCCCTGCATTACAGAAACAACTGGTGAAGAAAACTTGCAGAATCAGTTATTTCTGTGTGTCTATTCTAGGGCTGCCGTAATAGTCTACTTGTTAGTTGACAAAAAGAGGCTTGGTTGACTAAATTTGAATCAGTCAGCAAGTCTGAGAAGTCACGCAGTGACAGATCGCTAACACGGCTGATCCATGCGGCGGTAATATGTCAGGCAGAGAATCCAAAGTGTGGGAACATTTCGAGAGGGTAAAGAATGATCTGAAAAAGGTGACGTGAGACCTCAAACATGACTTGTCATTTAAAACATGTTCAACTTAACTTCCACGTCGTCTGAGCGCATCTTCTCAAGGGCCAGTGTTACTGCTCCATTTTAAGCAAGACACTTCTTCCCAACAACATCGCGTTCCTTTCTCATCAGAGATTAAAGAGTAAAAAATAGTGACGGTGTGTCTCGTATAGCCTAATTGTCCATATTAAGGATGTTATTAATGTCCAAAAATAAATGGTTTTAAACTTGCTGACATCTTAGAAGTGCTCTATTTTCATATATCTACCCTATAATATCATATATACACTCACCGGCCACTTTATTAGGTACACCTGTCCAACTGCTCGTTAACACTTAATTTCTAAGCAGCCAATCACATGGCGGCAACTCAGTGCATTTAGGCATGTAGACATGGTCAAGACAATCTCCTGCAGTTCAAACCGAGCATCAGTATGGGGAAGAAAGGTGATTTGAGTGACTTTGAACGTGGCATGATTGTTGGTGCCAGAAGGGCTGGTCTGAGTATTTCAGAAACTGCTAATCTACTGGGATTTTCACGCACAACCATCTCTAGGGTTTACAGAGAATGGTCAGAAAAAGAAAAAACATCCAGTGAGCGGCAGTTCTGTGGGCGGAAATGCCTTGTTGATGCCAGAGGTCAGAGGAGAATGGCCAGACTGGTTCGAGCTGATAGAAGGGCAACAGTGACTCAAATAACCACCCGTTACAACCAAGGTGGGCAGAAGAGCATCTCTGAACGCACAGTACGTCGAACTTTGAGGCAGATGGGCTACAGCAGCAGAAGACCACACCGGGTGCCACTCCTTTCAGCTAAGAACAGGAAACTGAGGCTACAATTTGCACAAGCTCATCGAAATTGGACAATAGAAGATTGGAAAAACGTTGCCTGGTCTGATGAGTCTCGATTTCTGCTGCGACATTCGGATGGTAGGGTCAGAATTTGGCGTCTACAACATGAAAGCATGGATCCATCCTGCCTTGTATCAACGGTTCAGGCTGGTGGTGGTGGTGTCATGGTGTGGGGAATATTTTCTTGGCACTCTTTGGGCCCCTTGGTACCAATTGAGCATCGTTGCAACGCCACAGCCTACCTGAGTATTGTTGCTGACCATGTCCATCCCTTTATGACCACAATGTACCCAACTTCTGATGGCTACTTTCAGCAGGATAATGCGCCATGTCATAAAGCTGGAACCATCTCAGACTGGTTTCTTGAACATGACAATGAGTTCGCTGTACTCAAATGGCCTCCACAGTCACCAGATCTCAATCCAATAGAGCATCTTTGGGATGTGGTGGAACGGGAGATTCGCATCATGGATGTGCAGCCGACAAATCTGCGGCAACTGTGTGATGCCATCCTGTCAATATGGACCAAACTCCCTGAGGAATGCTTCCAGCACCTTGTTGAATCTATGCCACGAAGAATTGAGGCAGTTCTGAAGGCAAAAGGGGGTCCAACCCGATACTAGCATGGGGTACCTAATAAAGTGGCCGGTGAGTGTATATCTCAAACAAGCCCAAACACAACATAAGACAGTGTGTAAATAACGGATTTATTTAGCGCTTTATCTGGGACCCCAAAGCGCTTTACACAGAAGGGGGAATCTCCTCAACCACCATCCAACCAATGTGCAGCATCCACCTGGATGATACGACGGCAGCCATATTACGCCAGAAGGCTCACCACACACCAGCTTACTGGAGGGGAGACGTGATGAAGCCAATTAGTATATATATATGGGGATGATTAGGAAGCCATAATGGACGGAGGCCACTGGGGCAAATTTGGTCAGGATGCCGGGGTTACACCCCTGCTCTTTCGAAAGACATCCTGGGATTTTTAATGACCACAGAGAGTCAGGACCTCAGTTTAATGTCTCATCCGAAGGACGGTGCTCTTTGACAGTATAGTGTCCCCATCACTATACTGGGGCATTAGGACCCACACAGACCACAGGGTGAGCCCCCTGCTGGTCTCACTAACACCTCTTCCAGCAGCAACCTGGTTTTCCCAGGAGGTCTCCCATCCAGGTACTAACCAGGCTCAGCCCTGCTTAGCTTCAGTGGGCAACCGGTCTTGGACTGCGGGGTGATGTGGCTGCTGACAAATAATATGGCTGATGATATGCTGCTTGGCCAAAGCTGTTTTCCAACCGTCATTTGAAAGATCAACTAATGGAAACTGGATCTTGGTATGGTGGGCGAGGATAGTGGGTAGGAATGATGTGTAGAGACCCACGGAGGGTGCTTGGATTGATCGCTTAGATTGACAGGTCTTGATTTACTATGTGCCACTTAACAGGAGCGCTTAGCTAAAACAGCGCTGGAAGATCATCACTCATCAATCAGGATATTATTACTTGTTTATTCTATGTATTTTTATTGTGACGTTTACACAAGTAGTTATCATGTTCAGTAAAATCACTTGTTTGGAGGTTTTTTAGACACTTGGTTTATTAAGTTTAGAAATAAATAGCTAGCCTATCTAATCCATTGCATTAGACATGAAGACATTAACACGTTTAGAATACATAACTATGGTGTGCTCCCTTCATTTTTCCTTGTGTGTCTGCTGCACATGAATGAAGTTTGTGCGGTTTCTTCTTCATCCACCATGGTGCTTGATGGGTAGGTTTAGGGAAAGGAACCTAACCTCAAACCTTTCCCTAAACCTACCCATAACTTATTAAACTTAACTTTAACAAATTAATTATTATTAATTATTAATTTTAAAGAACCCAAAAGACATGTCGGAATGCTGTTGCTAGCTAGACAACCAATTAAAGTCAACAGGTAAATTTTGTGTACTAGAGAGAGAGTGTGCCAAATAGATACGCAGTACCAGGAGATCGGGTTGTCTGATCTCAGAAATGTTCATGCAATGTTTGCTGGTGTCGCTGCGGCAAGCTTTATGTGTGTGCTGGAGTGCTTAATGTATATTTTAAATGCTTGTTATTATGGTTTAGTATTTCTCCCCCAATTAATTGACTAATGGTTTACAGTTGACAAGGGAAATCTTTAGTCGTGGGCAGCCCTAGTGCATTCCCATGTGCGTCTATCATTTTAAAATGCCCCCACCAGTGTTAAAACCAAACTTGCACTGTTGCATTTGGGGATATGCTGCCGTTTGACAACATAAGAGAAATGTTGGTTGCGTAAAAGGCAATATGAAGCACAGTGGTAGTGACAAGGGAGTTTGTCATGGCTGGAAAAGCGTCTTCATTAGACCGGCCTCCTCGCTTCCAACTGCAGAGAGTCATATCACGCTGTCTGTCACACACGGAGGACACTGAAGAATCACACTAAAGTGTGTACACAACACGTCTCTGTACACAACAACGTGTCATTACATATCTCACACACACACTTCTGACACATTCAGTTTAATGATTGTGAGGAGATCGAGAGATCAACGAGAATGGGTCACGCCAGCTTGAAATTAAAATGTAAAACATTGTGAAAGCGAGAGGGCTGTAATGTGCCAGGGCTCGTTTTCCTACATGCAAACAAGGAGCTGTTTTGAGATTGTTTTTAACAATCTGGTTATGTGCATCAAGGAGAGACTATTTGACTCTCAAAATAGCCCAACCCCTGATTAGAAGGGGAGAGTCAGTGAGGTAGATGCCCTGCCCCTGCCTATATATTATTTACATCTCATATAATATGTCTACTTTAAAATAGTGCTAATTTTAACACACAAGTGAAATATGTGTGTGTTTTTAAATTTGTATAATTATATATATATATATATATATATATATATATATATATATATATATATATATACATATAAAAAAAAAATATTACACTAATGTTCAAAAGTTTGGGGTCAGTAAGATTTTTCCAAAAGAATTGGAGTTGGTTTTATTCAGCAAGGACACATTAAATAGATCATTTACAGGAATAAAATTTTTTTTTATTTGTAATAATATTCCTATTTGGGAGTGAAATCACAGTTCAGTTGTTGAATCAGTAACTGAGTTTTTTTTTTTGAATGAGGGACTTTCTCAAACTTGGGAGTCTTTCCGATTCATTTGTTTGTTTGTTGCTAGTCAGTTCTGTTGCTTTTTGAATGCAGTTCATGAGCACAACTCAACAGAGGCATTCCCTGAGCGTCATCATTGGACGCAGCACGAGTTCCCACTAGCGGGAAAGTTCAGAAATTTGGTACACAGAGAGAGAGAACAGTCGGAACATTAACCATGTGATTTTGGAGTCTCTAACTCAATCTCTCGAGAGCCACCAACTCTCCAAATTTGCGCTCACATTCATGCAAATTTTTAACCATAATTTTTTTCCATTGCTATAATTTCACAGTAGTAGTTTTTTTCCCATCACATGCCATTCAGACTGCAAACTTGTGGATTTCTCAAAAAAACAACAACAACAATGGTTTAAAAGCAAAACAATGTTATCACCCTTAAAGGATCAGCTCACTCAAAAATGAAAATTGTGTTATCATTCACTCAGCGGAAATATTACGTGTTCTGCAGAAGAAAGAAAGCCAAACAAGTTTGGAACAACATGAGGATAAGTAAATTAACACACAATTTTGGGGTGAACTATCCCCTTAAAAGTAAAAGACTAAACCTGATGTATTACAATTGACAGTTTTGTCCTTTGAACACTAATACACTTTAAAATCTAGGCTGGATGAAAGCAGCATGGGGACTCGTATGAAGCAAATTACACCCCAGTTACTCATTTGCTCCAAAATGCCAATTACCGATTTGGACTGACTCATTTGTGGCCTACATTAGTTTGCATATTCCCAGTCACATACACCGAGTGCCGACAACCAGCACTTATTCTGGCATGCCCTTCAGCCAAACAGAGAAAGGCTACGGAAAATGATCACCAGACAGATATTTAAAGGAGCGCTTGATCCCTTTTTGTCTAAAGAATCACAGATATTAAAAGAGCCAGTGAGCACTCCTATATGCGTGAATGAAAGAATACAGTATATAAAACTCCTACTGTTCAGTGTTAGCCACTCTATCTGTCGCTGCTTGGCTACCTCATTTACCCAGCATGCCCGCTGAGCACACTTCACTCCACCCCTCAAATTCCTATCAATAAAGAGTGCTACAGCTCATAGTGGTGTGCCTTTGAAAAAAGGCAGGGGTTTAAATGTTCCTTTACCTATCTCTCCCTTCCCCCTCCGTTCCATCCAGCAGAGGGGCCGTTAAGGGGTCCGGGCAGCACGGTTGTGCTGGATTTGTCTGGCCATGCCCAGTTCAGATGCATTAATCCAAACTCTCATTCTCTGCAATTTCCACACTTCCTTCCTGCGCTGCGCCCCGCACCATATGTTCCCAATCGCAAACGGAGGAAAGGTGCTTCTTCCTCCAACCTTGAGCCTCCTCCGAGGAACTAAGGCACACAAGCCAAATAGATGAGAAATTTATCTTCCTCATAAAAAAGGGCCAGACTGCTGTGGGGCTTGCGGAGTAAATCCAAGAGATTTCCCTTCCTCTAACACATAATTAAATTGAGTTGTGTTAGAGCACACATTAAACGGCATATCTCTCCCACTTCCCCCTCCTTGCGTTTCATAGGACAATGTGTTGCATTAACTTAACTGAACGGTCTCCTCAAAGGAGCCTGATAACAAATCAAAACCATGATGCTTCACCTCAGGGCTAGGCGGTAAGACGTTAGAGAAATCTGTCGATCAGTTGAGAATTTTGCATTTGTGGTCGACAGATATATTTGTTGTTTTTTTATTGCAGATACCGATGACTAGAGAACTTGGTAGCCAATGCGTATAATAATAACATGTTATGGTGGTAAATAATTGCTTAAATTAAGTAAACTTGGATTTTACACAACATGTTTAAAGATTTGACTAAAATAGCTTATTTGACAACAGAACCCCAATTGAACCCCAAGATAACTGAATTGTAGTCAACATATATATGTGTATCAGTTATTTTATAAGGTTTTGGTTTTGTTTCAAGTGTTATTTATTCAGGTTGTGTAACATACAAAACATGTTTGATAACATACAAAACATTTTTAACTCTTTCCCCGCCACTGACGGAATTTTCAGCATTTCTATGTTTTCACTGTTATATGGTAGGGCGCACTATTACACATTTTCTGAAAGACAACAGAATCTCCTGAGTAAAATACAAGTGATAGCAGATGTATATGTAAAATAAACGCGATCATCAACATTAAACATCATATAAATCAAAACTGCCAAACGTTACCGAATGAAACATCGACCCAGGACGAGGTATCGGACTGTTGATTGACTCGATCTACTTCATCTAAGTTTTGATCATCATTCTGAATCTGATACGGATGGCGGGGAAAGAGTGATATCTGATATCTGAAGAGTGACTGGCAGGGAAAGAGTTAAAATGAAAAGTCCAGCAAAACAAACAACTACACTACCATTCAAAAGACGGGGGTCGGTAACATTATTAATATTTTTAAAATATGTGTTTTATGCTCACAAAGGCTGTATTCATTTGACTAAAAATCAACTAAAAACATTACCACTGTTTTCTATTGTAATATATTTTAAAATGTAATGTATTCCTTAGGGGTGTGACGGTTATGATATAACCGTGAGACCGACGGTTATAGTTGAACACCGTCATTAGAACTCTATAACCGCCAAAACCGTGTTATTAAAATATATTACAGATAAGGTTATACTATCAGTGTTGGGGAGTAACGGAATACTTGTACCGGCGTTAGGTATTCAGAATACAAATTATGATAAACTGTAGTATCCACAGAACATAAAATATTCATTTTATTTAATTTTTCGTGTTCGCATTTATGAGGAAAAAACAATGTTATGGACGTGAGCGCTCTGAAAGCGGCACTAAAAAGATGCTTTAAAACTTTCACAGAGGCATCAAACAGAAAGCACAAAACCTTTCTTTAAAACGAATTTCGTTTTATATTAATTGTATCTTAATTTTAATCAATGTTTCATCAACCAATTGCCTGGATTTAATAAATAAGAAGTAATAAAAGATAAATATAGCAGACGATAGATAATCACGAAACAGGTGCCGGCTCGTGAACTGGAGCTCATCTCGTAAATGAACCGAAACTCGGCGTATAAGGTCGCCTACTCGCCTCACAGTCACAGACATGTCTACTTTTAAACAGAACAATTCAAAACGAAAGAAAACAGACTACAGACTGCTCTCTGCTTATGTAAATGTGCATTTCTCTCTGGCGCGTTCACTACTGCGAAGATCGCGAGTCAGCATCGTCGTCACCTTCATCTTTTCAGATACTGACAAAGAAAACACTTGTTTATTAATAAACAATTACAATATCTCCTTGCTATATTTTACATATTCATAATCATTATTTTTGCCGGTTCTTTGTGACAGATTGTAGGTGCTTTACTGGCAGCGCCACATGAACGCGTCACCAACGCATCCACCAGAATAGGTTTTGTTTTTTGTTTTTTTAAGGATTTGTTTAGTGTGCGTGTTTCATTTAATGGAAAGCACGTTCACTGCTAGTTGTCTTGCTGTTAATTTTAAATAAACGTAGAGCAAGTAGCTAATCAGTGCCTGCTCGTTTATTCAAACTAAGTTGTCCTATAACAACCCCCCCCCCCCCCCCCCCGGACGATGACGGTTATGTTACGAACCGTCACATTTAACTCACATCATAACCGTCATCACCAATTCTGAAACCGGCACACCCCTAGTATTCCTGTGATGGCAAAGCTGAATTTTCAGCATCATTTCTCCAGTCTTCATATCATTTTGATATGCTGATTTGCTGCTCATGAAACATTATACTTTAATCTGTGTTGAAAACAGTTTTGCTGATTTATGATATTTTTCTGGAAAACATGATACAATTTTTCAGGATTCTTTGATGAAAAGAAAGTTTTAAATAGTTAAAAAGTTAAAATTTCTAATGATTTATAAAAAAATGACACATTCCATGATATGCCTACCCCAAGCACATAAAAAGGGAATGAGTGAGAAAGACAGTGGGCCGTATGTAAAGCGCTATTTTTTCAGACGAGATGTGCCTATGATTACTGCTGATTCTCAAGCATGCGCTGGATGCGTCCAACACGCTGTGCACAAAAGGATTACGCTGTCACACCCCTGGGTGCTTGCAATCAAGGCGGTGTTTATTGCATCAGGAAGATTTATTTTTATTGAGCTGCTCATTAGCAGGGTTTAATCAGAGCCCTATCTTATGACTGTTCTAACACTGATATCGCATCGCTCATCAGCCGGGCCCGAGAAAAAGCAAACAAACTCGATCCTTCCCGCTCGGCAACTTTCAGCCTCTTCTCTATCACACACAAGGACGACACCATGAATACGAATGAATCACGTAGAGATATGCAACAGCATGTGAATATTACCGGCAAACACACTCCACAAATGTAGAAGATGCAGGCATGTGCTTCGATGCCACAAGGCCATTACTGAGGGAATAAAAACATAGGCTTATTGGAAAACGTGCCTCTACCTAATGCCTCTACCCTACCCTAATGTTTTTTGCACATTACAAAAACGTATACATAAATTTTCACTGCAGTTGCCAGCTGAAAAGACCGTTAGTGACTTTAATTCCATAAAACTTTAATTCCGTTTCACACAAATCATGATTACAGGGCCAGATTATCAAGTAATAAAGACTTATTTTCTTGCACAATACTATACATGTTATGGCATCAAAACTCTTTTACAATAGTGCATGTAGGGATGGGAATCGAGAACCGGTTCTTCTTCAGAACCGGTGCCCAGTGAACCAATTCCTTGGAACCGTTAGCATGCCTGCTTAACGATTCCGCTTATCGGTTCCGCTCGTTGCAAATGTGTCATGACGTCACACACGCGCTGCGTTGTTTTGGTTCAGAACGCAGCAAACATGGCATCGAGGCAGAAGCGCTCTAAAGTTTGGTTATATTTCACGCGAAAAGACGACAATACGGTCACTTGCAACACTTGTAAAATGTCCAAAGGGGGGAACTACCTCCAATATGCAGAAACACACAGCATGCAATTCATTTGAGGCGAGTGTGAGCAATTAAAAATGCTCCAACTACTTTAAAAGCCTACATCTGGGCACATTTTGGCTTTTATGAACAACCTGGTAAGCACGACCTGGAGAAGACACGCGCTGTGTGCGCTCATGTCAAACACAAATAGAGTATGCATGCAGGAGATAATACCACTAACTTGATAAACCACGTTAGCCATTTTCACCCGAGCTGTTCCTTTGACTGCTTTCGATAAAGCGGATGAGCTCCAGCGTCACCTGGATCCGCAGCCAAAAAAATCATCCACCTGACCCAATCATTTTCTCTGATTTAAGTGTCCGCACCCGATGGTCAAATTACAATTATTCTGTGTTGTTACGCGTGATTATAAATGGATGATCGTCACCTTCAACAGCGGACTCGCGACGGTTGATGTGCGCATCTCTATGGTAACATTATACACTGATGAATGAGCGCTGCATTTAAATGAACATTTCTTTAAAACAAAATTGATTTAACAGAATTTCATTTTCTTAATGGCATAAACAGGCTTGACTCCCTTGAAACTTAAACTGGAATGTCACTGTTTCTGTCACTGCGACTTCCCGAACATGCAAATACGCACACATCACTTTTGAAGTCAAATTGAAAATTGAGGATGCAGTGCATCGTAATGCATCGAGATGAACTGAACTGAACTGAATTGATGAATTGAACTGAATCGATGACATGATAATCGTAACCGAACCGAACCTAGAGACCAGTGTAGACACACCTAATACTCTGTGCTGTTCTGATCAGATATTAAGGCAAGGCAAGTTTATTTATATAGCACATTTCATACACAATGGTAATTCAAAGTGCTTTACATAGAATAAATAAGAATAATTAAAACAGTTTAGAATAAATCAATTAAAATAATCAAAGAAATAAGAATAATTAAAACAGTTTAAGATAAAAAATAAAATAAAATACAGTACAAACAGTCGGATGAACAGTGGCACAGTGCTCATTCAGTAAATGCACAGCTAAAAGTGTGCATTAAAGCGAGTTAATACAAACAAACACATTTTTACTTATTCCCTCACCCAATGAGAATCGATAAGAGAATCGATAAGGAATCGTATCGATAAGCAATATCGATAATGGAATCGGAATCGTTAAATTCTTATCAATTCCCATCCCTAAGTGCATGATTTGTAATTCATGCACTTTCACATCAGTTTGCCGGTCAATCGCGAGTTACTGTCAGTACTATTAGTTACTACAACCTACAGTTTGCTAGATAGCTATGCCTTTGTCACAGAAATGCGTTCAACCTGGATGCGAGATCACATATAAAACAGATTGGTGTCCTTATTTAAATTTCCGAAAAACTATCACATCAAGAAGAGGTAGGTTAATTTTGTGAAGAGCCACCTTGATGGAGAGCTGAGGATCACCGACAAAACCTGCCTCTGTAGCGATAATTTTACACAGGATAGTTTTATAAACTTTTGTCGAACCGACTATCTCCCGCCTCAGCCTTCATCCTCCCGTCACGCTGTCAACTGGTGCCATCATCGGCAGTGCGTGCCCACCAATGAGTGAAAGTTACCTTGTATGCTTATGTTATAATTATAATAGGTAGTCCACCGTAACTGTACTAAAGCATCCATTCCGGCTGTAGCGGTGACAGTTGAGTGTGGCGACGGCAGCTTTCCCGCGAGTGGGCGTGGTTTCAGCGCAGCCAGTGGACACGCCCCCAGCGTTTGAGAGCAGAGACTACTGCTCATTTTTTCAAGATTTTGATAGCTTATTTTATGTACTTGCCAGCTTCAGTCGAATTTTGCTGGGTGGCTAATAACACATTTTTCTGTGGTGTGACAAACTCAGAACACATACTTAATTTTGACTTTACAGGGACTTCAACACTATCGGTTAGGTCTAGTGTAGGTGGTACGTTATCAAATATAATAGAGCATTAACCTTTTAGCGCCAAACACCAGACTTATCGTTTCCGAAGTGTTGCTATACATACAACAATCAACACAATAAAACATTGCCAAATTCACGTTCATCTGCTTCAGACGTGCAAAAATTTCCCCACAGGCACATTGACACATTTCCCAATGAGCTTGGAGTTGGGGAATAAGCTTCGTAATGGCAATAATTAAAGTGAATAAGCAAAATCCTCATTCTTTCACCATGGATCAGGATAAGCGTCACAGAAGGGCACTCGGACGTCATTCTCCCCTGGGGTCCGCTGGAGGAGCACAGGGTTCTGCTAGGGCTGGCAGGACAGGGGAGCTCACGAACAGCAGCCAAGCCTAACAGACAGCACGGCCAAACCAGAAGAGCGGCCTCATACCTCTTCTGTCTTCCACAAGAAAACCACCATCCCTGGTCATCCTTCTTAATGGCAGGACAGAGTCAAGGGTACTCCGACATAAAGAAAAACACTTATCCTCCCATGAAGAGGAGTAAAAGGAAACGACAGCGCGATATTAATGATGTAATAAACTGATTGATAGCCAATAGGAGCTTATGACCGCTGCCCTCAGAGATCCCATCTGTCACTGGGAGAACCGAGCCAAAATGACACGGGCTACATAACACATGCTAGCTTTCTATCGATTAACTCTCTCTGACCCTGGGCGGGGGGAAAACACACTGACACTTAATCGCAAGGTAAAGAGAAGTGTCTCAACACTGCCAAGAGCGACTCGGCCTACTATCACAATCTTTCCCCGACGACCACGAACACATGGAGCATTTATCACCATTATGACTGGAAGCCGTGGCTCTTAAAGCCAAATCAAGTGTCGGTTTCGAAGTACAGCCCGAAATAAGGCTAAAGCAGAAATCCACAAACAGACTAACATTATTATAGTTCATTGGATTTGACACTAGGACTTGTAAATGTGACAATTTTCATACATTAAAGGAGAACAATGTCATCACAGTAATTACCATGGTAGCAAACAAGCACAAGGCTCCACAATGCAAATCGGAGAGCTTTGCAGAAGCTTTAGCTGGAGTACATCATCTTTAATTTATTACTCCAAATCCTTCAAAAGACAAATTAAAAACGAGGAACAAATCAGTGGTACACACTAATCCTCAAGTCTTTTTCAAGAGAAGAGATTGAACTTCAATTTGATTGGTATTTTGCACAGTAGGATAGAGAGGAGGAAAAAAATCATTTCAGACTCCAGTCCTAAAAATACCAGGCCACGTTAAGTGCAAATGTGCTCGCGACTCAATCTATACATAGAGGGAGGCTGAGCTGGCTACTACAGAGGATTAGGATTCACACTACAATGTTCTTGCCATCAGCGTTTTGTGTATCTAAAATGGAAATCCTGATAGAAGCATCAGGGCACGGGTCACGTACAGCCCAGTACTCGTTCGCTGGCTCTGCCCGTCACACGCAGTGAGTTTGGAGTGTATATTGGTGACCCCATCAACAGCGCTATGTTCTTTACATGACGAACTAGTCGTTTATTGGCCGAGTGCGAGCCAGCGTGAAGGAGCATCTTATTTCGGCCCACTTCACCACCTGGACCCGGCCGAACTGCTCGAACCTGGCTCTTATCGCTCAAAGGGGTGAAAGTTTTTCAGTGAACAAGCGAGGGATGGAGAAGTGATGTTTAATGAACAGAGGAGATAGATAGCAGCCTTGAACACAACAGAAGCCTTTTGCACTCTGAACGACAGGGATACCTTCTGCATTTCTGACATGTTTGAGAGATTGATCAAATCTATTTATACAGAAGTATCTGAGTAATGGTGCGGACAGTCACACATCGTTTTAAAGAGATAGTTCACACAAAAACAAAAATGATTTACTCACCCTCATGCGGTTGCAAACCTGTATGACTGTCTTTCTTCTGCAGAACAGAAAAGATCATTTGAAGAATGTTGGTAACCAAACAATTTAGGTGACCGCTGACGACCATTTGTGTAAAGAAGAAAAAAAAAAATCTCAAAATAATTTTGTGTTCATACAGGTTTGGAATTTTCATTATAAGGACTATTTCTATATATATATAAAAAAATAAATAAAAAAAATTAATAAAATAAATTTAAAAATAATAATAATAGAATAGATTACTAGAAAGAAATTTTACATTCACTGCATGAGCATCACAGCTCAACATCTAACTGCTTTGCCACCATTCGAAATTAAATGGACAAAAAAGATCTGATACTCTCTCAATTTTAATAAGGTTTTTTTTTATATTCAAAGAGGACACATAACTTCAATCCCTGTGGATCATGCTGAGTGGACCAAATGGGCCAGTTCTTACGGTCCGCGCTGTGCCATCTCCTCAGAGAGCTCAGAAAACCACAGGGACACTGAGAGATCAAAAAGGTCATTATGCACCCACTCATGCCAAATATCTGCTCTCTTATTCCCAGTTGAAGTCTGCTCACTCTCAGAAACAGTCCTGCTGGTGCGCACCGGGGCCAGGCGGAGTGTGAACGGCTGCAGGCTGTTGGGGCATCACAGCAAGATGACCCTCAGAACAGGTTTGTGGGGTTAAAAGAACAAAAACTTGGCAATTTAAAGCATACACTCAAAAAAGTAATTCAGTGGCTTTTTAAATACTACAATAATAAAATCTATACTACCTTAAAATCTCTGAATTTGGCTTGGAATGAATATGCTTGAATTGATCAGAGCAAAATAAATGGCAAAAAATTCAACAGTTAACTCTGCCAAAAATGTACATCTAATATTTATTTTAACGTTTATTTCTTACATGATTTGAGTTACCTTAACTTGTTGGTAGGGCTGAGCGGTATGACGATATATATGAAGAAAAAATAACTTGCTGCTCTTGACTGAATAAATTTTTATTAGCTTTAATAAGAATGAATTTCTATTTAATTAATACAGTGAAGACTTTATTTTTTACATTTGATTATTACATTTCTGTACTAATTCTAACTACATGTTAAATAAACCTATTGTACATGAAAAATATTTTTGTTATATTGTATTTGTCTTATTGTTTGTTATTTGCTTTTTAATAACAGGAGTTAGATCAAATAACAAAAAAATAACTATCGTGATGTATAACATTATTGTGAAAAAAAATTATCATATAGTGAAATAAGAATTTGGTCATATCTGCAATATTGTTGGGTATTTGTCATGGTACTAACATGGTACTAAATGTAGTTATTCAGATCTACTTACATTTTTTATTTACATTTACATAATTCATAAGCTATATTTCAATGAATTCACAACTTTTGAATATTTGAAAAATCAAAAAATTGAGCACATCATAACTTAAGTTCTTAGACTGTACTAGACATATATAATTGAAAGTGACACAATGAAAAGAAAAAAGATAATGAGAGTACCAACGATTCATATCATGGACAAGCAATAACTGCTGTTTTGATTAGTACTGATGGGCATGTTGGGAGACATTATGGACGCACCTGCAAAATATTGCTGGTGCCTCCCTGAGTCCTGGGCGAATACTTTAAAATTGAATTCTGAGGTACGGTTTAAGCTCGCAGCACCCTAATCTTGTTTCCACATACAGTAGGACTTGGGTCAGATATGTAATGAAATTGGAATGTGATGGAAAGTTGATCTCTCATAAAGAAAGGATGATGTGGCTCCGCCCACAGCCCTTTCAGCTCCGACAGGGATTAATAACTCCAGGGATTTCCCCCTCCAACTCTCAATATCAAAACCCCCTTTCACAGTTACTCATCTCTGCCCAAATAAAACAGCAGTTCAGAATTTCACAACCTGGCCTCTTGCAGACTATAACAGTTGTTGAAGTGCAAGCCTTTTAATTTGCTATTGCCATAAATAGGCTACAAGTTTGCCGCATCTGTCGAAGATGAAAGAAGACGGGAAGGGTACGGTTAAAGATGTCTTCTGCTAAGACTCTCAGCATCAGCTCAACTGCTACTAGAACACTGACAATAGTGCGAGTTCGGCCTGAGGCTGAATCACTGGTGGATGCAGCCACGACTGTCAACATGCATTTACTAACACACAAAAAGGAAAAACACAAATAATGAAAAACTGTTTGTCTACATAATCGTAATTAAAAATGCAATAACTTGATCTTCCTCTGAAATGACTTTCCTTTTCCACTTAGAGGACAATAGCCAAACATGTTTCAACGGCTCCCCTCCAACCACCCGTCTGCTGCTAGCTGTGACCATCAAAACATTGCCTGAATGGGGGGGGGGGGGGGGGGGGGGGGATTTGGGGCGATGACATTCTCCGACGGGGGGTCCTGTTTCTAGATCAGGATGGTCTCTGCACACGCAAGGTCTCTCTCTCAAAGCATTAATGCATTAGCATTAACATTTTTATTTACTTGTTGAGCAGATGAATGCAATGGCCAATCAAAGTAGTGTTGGGCGATATGCTCTATTTTCATATCGTCGATACATGATATTATCGTGAGGGGCGGGGCTTATTTATTTGATTATATTAACTCATTAATCTGCTTGTTTAATTACTTTGTTTTATATATGAGAATATTTTTATATTTTGCTAGCAAAGGTGGAGTGTTTATTAATAGTCTAAATAAGGTTATTTCCCTGTATAGTGAGGTTAAAAAAATAATAATCCTACTCGTTCGTGTATCGGACTCGAGTATTCAAACATTAGCGGGAAATTTATGGACGCATATTATCCTCATGCTGTTACAGATGCTGCAGTTTGACGCTTTTATAATTTCTTGGGTGAAGAAAGTGTTCGTGATATATTTCCTCTACTGCTCTCTGTCTGGATGAATATAAATTCACAGTAAGGACGCTTTCCTGTCATATAGCCTATCACATGCGCACTACAATAAGCCCAAAGAACGCGGGTTAATGTGTTTATAATGCCGGGAGAAATCAGGACAATGGCCAAAAATCTAGCTGAGTCGATCGGTTTATACTTAAACGACTTGACTCCGATAAAGGAAAACGGGTTAATTAATGCGTTTACATGACCACATGTCAGTTTATTCAGCATAATCGGGTTAATAATGTGCATGTAAACGCGCTCACTTATTTCCTGAAAGTGAAAGCAGAAACGGACTAACTTTTCGGCATTCTCTCAGACGACGATGGATATATAACAGTATAGCAACTATCTCAATTTACTGGTTTAATATTTCTCTTGTGGACCTACATTAATGACAGTGAAAAAATGAGAAGAATATCTTATTAAACAAGTTGTTTTTAAAGTGTTTGAAGCTGCTTTTGATTTGTGCCGTGTTTGTGAACTAAAGACTGTTAGGCCTATACAATTTTAGTGATATTATTATTAACATTTTGTAATTGTATTGGTTTTAGTGTTGGGCTACTATTGTCATTAAATGTTTTGTTAATGTGCTATGGAAACAAAATGCTGATGAACAACAACACCTTAAGAATGATGCGTCTGTTATAACAAGCACTCTTGATGATTTGTCACCTTGCAATTCAATATTGATGTGGGATGTAGTTTTGTAGTCGGTTTTAAACACATTTTCTTTGAGGAGTTCATAGTTCAATCCTCATACGCGCACGTCGGTGATGTGGTGATGTCGTTATGAATTTAGGCAAGACAAATGAATTGTAGTTCCTAATATTAATTTAATAACAGTATAACCTTATAATAATAATTATTATTAATATTATTTAATACATTAATGGGAAACCGAGCCAAATATCGTATTGATATCGTCAAAGGCAGCAGCCATCGGCGACATCTCTGAATATCGTCGATACACGATACTATCGTTTATCGGCACAACCCTAAATCAAAGTGTTAAAGTTATTCAGAACTTGCTCAATACCACTCAAAATACCAGAGATTTTGTTCAGCGTGAGCTTATCGAATGCTTGTGAATCTTTTCATTAGAACCAGCAACAAAGAATAAACACAATGTAAATAAGAGATTGAATGTGCAATGTAGAAAGATTCACTGATTTTAATGGGAGTTTTCACAAGAGTGCAGAATTTAAAGGTGCCCTATAATGTGAAATTGAATTTATGTTGGCATAGTTAAATAACAAGAGTTCAGTACATGGACATGACATACAGTGAGTTTCAAACACCATTGTTTTCTCCTTCTTATTTAAATCTCGTTTTTAAAAAACACCCCTGAAAAACAGGCGAATCTCCACATAATACCGACTGTGACGCAACAGTCGGGGATCACGCCTCCAAAGATTTGCATATCCCAGCCCTCAATGACAAGCACTGCACAGCCGAGTCATCATCGGAACAAGCGAGGATCAGAGAGAAAATGGCAGATCATGGAATAAATGCTATGTTCCAGGCTGTGCAGGGGATGTGAGGTATTTTCATACCCTTCCCACAGAAAAGAAATGTCAACAGGCGTGGACGCGTGGTTGATGTTTATATTAATCGGATACCGCAACAGTTTAATTCGAAGTTGTTAGTTTGCTCTGCCCATTTCACCACGGACTTATTTTCGAACCTGGGACAATATCAAGCTTCTCTCAGCGTCTCAAACTGAAGAAGGGGGTAATTCCAACTATATTCCCGCAACCGGTAAGTAGTGATTTTATTAAAGATAATTTACACTGTGTTAGATCCAGCGCAAGATCCTAGTACAGTAATAGCAAACTCCAAGTAACGAGCATACATAACTAACGTTAAATAGGCTAATTCTCAGTGAAAAAAGTATACAGAAAGCGGTCAAAGAACAATCCACACAGCGCGAGTTTATCTCTCTTGCCAAACTCGTTATGAAATCAATGACGCTGTTACACTGCACAACGAAGCTCTCATAGAAGTAGGCTATGTCATCGTTTGCATTGGTGAAAGCATTAGAGAGAGAAACTGCGTTGTCTCGCGATCAACAGACTGTCATCTGCTTGCTCAATGCTCATCACAGCAACATTTTATGTGATGGAAATAGATTTAAATACTTTAAAAACATCTCACGATTCGTTAATCTCGATAGCTGTAATAGTTAAAACGTATATAACAGCTGTAATAAAAGTATTCGAGAGAGTTTCACATGTCATATTTCATATGCAAGCATGTCAGCCAATCACAGCAGTGGCCGGTTCTCACAGCAGACACGCCCCTTCAAACAGAGTGTTCAAATCAGAGACTAAAATCAGGCTAGGAAAAATGCCTTTTATTTCTAAATTATGACTATTTTTGATCTAAAAAACATACTAACATTATAAGGGCAACCCAGGAAACATTATAAAATAATAAAAAAAAACATTCTAGGGCACCTTTAATTATTGAGCTCACGCTGAACTGAGGTGATTTACAGCTTCAGTGGTTATGAAGGAAGTGCTATTGACTAGCTTTCAGTATGCAGCTCATTCACAATTTGAATAAAAGTTTTATTTTTCATGCTGCTAAGTACACACATTCCAAAGTTTTGGGAGTATCAACATTATTTAAATGCAGGTTTTAATCCAAAACCACAAGAGTTGACGTCCCTAGTGAAAAATACCAAAATGTATTTAAAATACATTATTTCATACAAAGTATAGTAAAAATCTATTAACATACACTGTAAAAATGAATTTTGATAATTTGTTTTCACAACTTTTTATTTTTGTCAAATCAACTTAGATAATTAATGTAGTTCAGATAGCATAATATTTTGAGTTTCTATTTATTAAACCAATCTCCTTTGTTGTATTAACTCAAATGTTTAATTTCAATGAACTCAAAATTTTAAGGCAACCAGGTAACTTACTTTTTTAAGTTAATACAACTATTTTTTTACAGTGTATTTACCTACATATATCGCTTGAGACTTACTGATATAAATATTATAATTAAACACTATTTGGAGTACTTCTTTTCTGCACAATGCACATTTCTGCATTCTGGATCTGATAAATCAAAATTGATCTGAGCATGTCTTGGAGTGTAAATGCAGATTATTAGCCCTGCCACTTATTTATTTGTTCTTTGTTCTTAATTTTATTACTACTTTTTCACTTGACATTTTTACAGCAACATTTACTTAATTAAAATGTTGAAGGCTGCATGCTGTTTTAATGTATAATTTCCTTTTAACTACTTCTAGCAATTCGTTGGCCCCGAATAAATAATAAATTGGAAAACTGCAAAAATATGCAAACAGAATTGGCGAATCAAATGGCCTAAGTGACTTAGAGCTGGTTTTCCAGGCATCGATGGTTAGTCGAAAACCACAGAGGATCTTTAACAGAACTTACTATTGTTTCTGGACAAACATGAAAGCAAGAAGGGACTTACAAATGTTAATTAAAAAAAACAACTTATTTTTTACTCGTCAACAAATCAGAAAAGAAACCCGATTTATAGAGATCCTGTGTATTGTTTTTTTCCCGTTGTCATTATTTTGTTTCACTTCCAATGACACACCTGAGACATCCAGCAAACTGCTCCAGAACAGATGTGAAAGTTTACAGCATCTCTTCCTTGTTTCAAACACAGCTGTCCTCCACAAGACACTTATTTATTCATCACAGCCAGAATAAACTCAGCTTTCTCAAATATATTGAAAGAATAACCATAATCTAAATATGCCCTAGTTTAATTTCCATTCTTTGAACTCACATCAAAGTTGTTGTCCCCCCCCCCCCCCCCGAAATCCAAATCAATCACCAAAAACGCCAACAAATCCGCTGTTGGGGGAGATTTGTTGAAACGCTGGAAAAGATGCACATGCCGTGCCAAGTAACCTGCCTTCAAAAGGGCCTTGATCGCTATGGCAACAGCATGATCTTCCATAACCAAGCCATGAGGTGACCTGAGGTACATAAAAGAGATGTCCAAAAACCCTCCCAGAATTCTCCCTGCCAGAGGAAGCCGCTGTTCTGACGGCATCACATGCGCAACATGGCCCGATGGTTCACAGAGCAAGCAGCAGGTTAGCTAAAAATAAACAGCCTCCTGTCAGAGAAAAGGGGTCCTTTACTTAAACACACTATGTTTTTTTTAAAGAGCACAACAAGAAGTTGTTTTTGCATAATAATAATAATATATTTTCCCACAGTTGATATAATGTCAGATTTCATGATACACGTCAGAAAAATGTCGAAACAGTTTCCGTTAAATCCAGCAAGCTTAGTGTTAAGACTAAATGTTTCTGAAAGTGCAAGGGTGGATTAAAATGAATAATAAAAAAAAAAGAGATATGAATATAGAAACATCAGAAACAGAAGAGCTGAGGGAGTCTCAGGAGACAATGCCTTCCGGAGTTCAGAAACATAACAGGTTTGTTTCTTAACCAGAAACTACTGAAAGACCGTTTGGTGGTTATAGATGTGAAGCGTATTTGTAATAATAATCCATTCTGAAACAAACGCATGCTTAAATGGGAGAGACTCCCGTCATTGTTTTAAACAAAAACTCACAAATCCGCAGAGAAGCCTTTGATGATAAGCTGTGCTCAAGTGAGGTTTTGTCACCTTTAATATCTTCATTATACAGCAGGGCAGTTTTATTTTTCTTGCCTGAAATTATCTTAATATTTGAGGCTCTTTCGGAGTTCAGAGACTTTTTACAGAGAGGATATAAAACTGTGAATACTAATCATACAGATTCTTCCCCTCTCATTAATTATTAATCAGCAGATAAAGCCTTTTACTAATCCACAGACAATAAGGGGAGCGATGTCTGAGGTCTGCTCTCAGCTCACTCTCTGAGGAAGACTCCAGGTACAAGTTCAAAAGCTCAAAGCCAAGCCAAACTCCAGACAGCAGCGAGAAGAAAAACTAGCTAAGAATCCAAAATAGAAATAAATAAATGCATCCAGAATTTTTCTCTCATTTTTAACTAACAACTTATTTTAAAGAAGTAGAGAATTCTGATTAAAATAATGTGAAATATTATTGCAATTTAAAATAGCTGTTTTAATCAATTTTAAAATGTAATTTATTCCTATGACGGCAAAGCTGAATTTTCAGCATCATTATCTCCAGTCTTAATATTCTAATATGCTGATTTGCTGCTCAGGAAACATCAATGTTGAAAACAAATGTGTTTTCAGGATTCTTTAATGAATAGAAAGTTCAAAAGTAAAAATATGTTGTTACATTATAAATGTCTTTACTGTCAATTTTAATCTATTTAATGTGTCCTCGACTCCTCGCTGAATAAAAAGATTACTTTCTTTAAAAAATATTGTACTGACCCCAAACTTTTGAAAGATAGTATATATATTTGCAAACATTTAATACAATTTATGAACTGATTTGACCTGCAATTAGTTGAAGTGTTGCCTCCCACATGAAGAGGCGCTGGGTGAGGTCTAACAGAGGAAGAGTTGTGTTTGCAGAAATATCCTCTGATGGCACTATTCCACTATTGTTTTAAATGCTTCTTGGTGGGTCTGTTTCAACAGCTTTTTTTTTCTGGAAAAAGCAAAGGACATTTATCTTTGCACAATGCAGCATGCCTGTATCACACAGCGGCTACGACATGAGAAATAACAGTGTTGGAGACAACAAAAGAGAATTTTGTTATCAGACAGGTGATACATGCCTCTCCGAGCTGTGGATGAAACAGAGGGCATATCACAGCATTCCCACACAAGGGCTGCTCTTTACAAAGGTCGGACAGATTAGCGAGAAACATGACCAAACCCTTACTGCACATTTACACTATCAAAATCTCTTATGCCAATTACTGATATGGACATTTCAAAGGAATAGTCAATACGGGTTCAATACAAGTTGAGCTTAATTGACATCATTTCTGTTATAATGCTGATTTCCATACAAAGCATTTAAGAGCAAAAAATTTAGGTTACAGCGAGGCAATGAAAAGGGTTTTCAGGAGGATTTAGGCCTAAATTATTTAGTTTATTCTTCTGTTAAAACTATTATTTGAGCTTAAATTATTTCGTTTATTCTTCTGTTAAAACTATTATTTGAGCTGTGATACAACAAAGTTGAAAAACTGGATGTAACTTTACACAATAAAAGTTACATCCAGAGTTACATTACAGAGTTTTTCCATTCCAATGAGCTACTTTTCCAATGATTTTCTACGTAAACATGCGCTAGACGGACATGTATAACCTTTAGCTCGCGTCTTGCATCTTTTGTAGCGTCTCAGGCCTGACACAGCGTTCTAAAAATGCGTTGCTTAAGTTAAATTTAGTTAAACTTTTCAACTTTTGAAAAGCGCGTCTCAAGACCTTGTGCTACTTCCCCATTCCACTGCCAGCATCGTCCTGCGTGACCGGCCCATAGTAAGTGATTTTTTTCACACTAAAATCATGTTATAGTGTTCATGTTTTGTTGCTATATTTTACGCTTACAAATTGCCCCAATTCCCTTCCATTGTAAGTGCCTGCCTGTAACCAACAAGAAACAAAAAGAGGTAAGTTAAAATAATTTTTGTGTTAATCAACATTGTGCCACAAATGCTGTTCTGACCTGGGAATATTCCTTTAAATTCTTTATTCTAATGAACTCTACTCTAACTAGCCTGCCTGTCCACCTTATTTTTAAACGTGGAAGTAAGCTCTTTTCTGTGAATGTGCGGGACTTTTGATTCATTAGCCACTATAGAGAAATAGAAAGAAAAGTAACAAAGTGCAGTAAACTTAAACAGTAAAAATGCTTGAGGTACAAACCAGTGTGTTTATAATTAAGACAATATATTAACATAATATGGTAAGAAATAGCGGTTTGCAATAAGCAGCATAAGAGGCTGTTTTGTACAGCTAAAAATAACTGGAAGCGGATGACACTGGAAGCCAGAAACATTCAATTAACAAATGAAAAATACGTTAATTGTAAACTAAAATAAAAATTGACGTTAAAAAATAAGGTGAATATTTCACCTGATAATCAGGAATGCCAAGCTATATTGAATTATCTAGCTTCTCTATATTATCTTGATGCTTTACAAACACAAATCTCTGACAGTGCTTGAAATAACACCCCACAGCGTTTCCAAACCGTCTCTGAAACACTGCTGTTTTGAGTAAGTTGTGTCAGGAGCAACAAACAAACAAGAGATGTGTTTTTATCCCTTAAAAAACATCACAGCACATCAGAGCCAAAGACTGATTACAAGATCACATGTATGTAAACTTTTCATTTATTAAAAGGTTTACAAAAGCATCTTGCAGTCTCGGCTGTGCTGCTATTCAGTAATCCACTAAAAGCGTGTCCTCGATAGCAGATGAGTGTAACAAGGGCTCTGCTTTGTTGCTTTACATAAAACAAGCATTGAGATTGAATAACGCTTGATTGTTTCCTCCTTCTACGGCACATTAGACAATAGAGGATCTTTACAGCAACGTTTAGGTCACCTATGACAGGATATATATATATTAATATATATATATATATTAATATATATATATATACTGTCATAAGTGACTATATATATATCCTGTCATAGGTGACCTAAACGTTGATGTAAAGATCCTCTCTCTCTCTCTCTCTCTCTCTATATATATATATATATATATATACAGGGTGCGATTTCCGGGGGGGGATGCGTGGGATTTCCCCCTTTCTGGTCAATGTATCCCGGCCTCTGCTTAATTATTTTTATCCCTGGTGGGGATAAATTTATCCCCCCCTCAAAGGTATCAGTGCTACTACACTAGTGGCAAGACGGATCACAAAACTTATCACGGATCCGTGGTTTGATTAAAGTCAATTTTATTTTAAAATGCGCTACTTTGGCTGGCTCTGATAAAGCTGCCGCAGCCTGTCTGTGATCACCACTCTGCTCAATGTCCCGCCCACGGCGCTATCTGATTGGTTACACCTCACGAGTAATAGCCTATCGACACTTGCGAGGCGGTTGCAGGTCCGCTGGGCAGTGGAGCTGTGTGTCGAAAGGAAGGCAGCATTTTCACCATATTACTGAAGCGGGAATAAACATCACAATCTGATTATCTGTTTCTATAATCAATGATTATCTGTCTCAGTTAGTGTCCCAGTCACACCACTGAGAATGGCCGAAGTTACACATACGGTGTTTCACTCAATTGAGGCTAAAGCAAAGGTTTTTATTACTCACTAACTCTTGAGCGACTGGGGCGAGTGATTTCAATGTTAAGTCAATGTAAAGACGCGTTTACGCGCGTCTAGAGGTCCTGCGGCGCGAATGAGGCGTTTAGCGTGGCGCGGTAGACGCGAATTACAAGACGCGCGAATTAGGCTAATTGACTAATTAAAACGAATTGACTAACACAGATGATGTATCTGTCTTTTCTATCATTTCACTGTAGCTCAGCATCGCGATGTAACGTTAACGTTATTACTTTAACAGCAGCAGTAAAACTGTTTCTACTGTGATGGTTTAAATTTGCAATCAATCCGTGGTTCAGCAGATCTCTGATATGTAAAAGTAGCCTAGCCTATTAAACTAAGTAAAGCGCTGTAATGTGAACTGTCAGTGCGATAGAACAATAACATCCGAAATGGACCACCATTTATTTATTTTTATTTCACCAATAAAAATGTTTCAAAACATCCCACCCCTCTGTTTTTTTTCACAAATGGCACCCTGTATATATATATATATATATATATATATATATATAGTATATACACTCACCGGCCACTTTATTAGGTACCCCATGCTAGTAACGGGTTGGACCCCCTTTTGCCTTCAGAACTGCCTCAATTCTTCGTGGCATAGATTCAACAAGGTGCTGGAAGCATTCCTCAGGGAGTTTGGTCCATATTGACATGATGGCATCACACAGTTGCCGCAGATTTGTCGGCTGCACATCCATGATGCGAATCTCCCGTTCCACCACATCCCAAAGATGCTCTATTGGATTGAGATCTGGTGACTGTGGAGGCCATTTGAGTACAGCGAACTCATTGTCATGTTCAAGAAACCAGTCTGAGATGATTCCAGCTTTATGACATGGCGCATTATCCTGCTGAAAGTAGCCATCAGAAGTTGGGTACATTGTGGTCATAAAGGGATGGACATGGTCAGCAACAATACTCAGGTAGGCTGTGGCGTTGCAACGATGCTCAATTGGTACCAAGGGGCCCAAAGAGTGCCAAGAAAATATTCCCCACACCATGACACCACCACCACCAGCCTGAACCGTTGATACAAGGCAGGATGGATCCATGCTTTCATGTTGTAGACGCCAAATTCTGACCCTACCATCCGAATGTCGCAGCAGAAATCGAGACTCATCAGACCAGGCAACGTTTTTCCAATCTTCTATTGTCCAATTTCGATGAGCTTGTGCAAATTGTAGCCTCAGTTTCCTGTTCTTGGCTGAAAGGAGTGGCACCCGGTGTGGTCTTCTGCTGCTGTAGCCCATCTGCCTCAAAGTTCGACGTACTGTGCGTTCAGAGATGCTCTTCTGCCCACCTTGGTTGTAACGGGTGGTTATTTGAGTCACTGTTGCCCTTCTATCAGCTCGAACCAGTCTGGCCATTCTCCTCTGACCTCTGGCATCAACAAGGCATTTCCGCCCACAGAACTGCCGCTCACTGGATGTTTTTTCTTTTTCGGACCATTCTCTGTAAACCCTAGAGATGGTTGTGCGTGAAAATCCCAGTAGATTAGCAGTTTCTGAAATACTCAGACCAGCCCTTTTGGCACCAACAATCATGCCACGTTCAAAGTCACTCAAATCACCTTTCTTCCCCATACTGATGCTCGGTTTGAACTGCAGGAGATTGTCTTGACCATGTCTACATGCCTAAATGCACTGAGTTGCCGCCATGTGATTGGCTGCTTAGAAATTAAGTGTTAAGGAGCAGTTGGACAGGTGTACCTAATAAACTGGCGGTGAGTGTATATATATATAACAGACTATCACATACATGCATCTGAACCTATAGAAAAGCTAGTGATCTGTCTGCTTAACTGTGTATACACACACACACATATATATATGTATGTATATATAAGTTAGCTGCTCTATAAAGGCTTAAAGGAGAACTCCGGTCAATTTTAACATTGAGCTAATTTTTTGTAAATTTGGAGTGCTGTCATTACAAAGAACAACGACAAAAATCGGCGTTGCCTACACCGTGTTATTTTCTTTTTAAAATTTGCACCCTGTTGACTTCAATGGGGCAAGTTTTAAACCTGCTTTTAGCCTCTTAACATCCTTGATATGTCATTACAAATGCACAGCCATGTGAGTGGTGTTATTAAGAGTGAACACGGTCAATCTGACTGCAGTAGATGTGAAAGAGATTAATAAAAATGATGTTAATTCAGCCAGCTCACATACCTGTATTTTCTTCCTGTTTTCGGTCGAAGTCCAAAGTAGTCAATTATCGAGTTGGGAGAATGGGATGTCATACAGCCTGGTCGCGCGCGCAAACTCGATAATCGACTGCTTTGGACTTCGACCGAAAACAGGAAGAAAATACAGGTATGTGAGCTGGCTGAATTAACATGATTTTTATTAATATCTTTCACATCTACTGCAGTCAGATTGACCGTGTTCACTCTTAATAACATCAGTCACATGGCTGTGCACTTGTAATGACATATCAATAATGCTCATATCAAGGATGTTAAGAGGCTAAAAGCAGGTTTAAAACTTGCCCCATTGAAGTCAACAGGGAGCAAATTTTAAAAAGAAAATAACTCGGTGTAGGCAACGCCGATTTTTGTCGTTGTTCTCTGTACTGACAGCACTCCAAATTTACAAAAAATTAGCTCAATGTTAAAATTGACCGGAGTTCTCCTTTAAAACAACTGAGCACTAACGCGTATGAATGAAGAAGATATCACTCTCATAAGAAACTAAAGAAAATAATTTCAATTTTAGACAGAACTACGTTTCACCTTTCATTCACAAGACGGTCAAAATTTAATGTGGAGTCCAAGGAGACAAAAACAAAAATGTATGCAATTTAAAAAAGCAAAAAACTGAACTACCAGCCATGACAAGTTAACAACAGTGGTGCCTTTCATTTCAGTGTAATTATAACAGTGGATGTATCTGATTTCAAAGACCATTACTGAACCCTTCTCTTACCTGCTTCTTATTAATCAAGACAAATCAAAATCAAAAACACCTTGGGATGAAATTCATCCCTATAATCAACAGCAACAAGACTTTACTAAGAATTAAGAGGAGGTGACTGGACAGTGTGAGAGGAAGACAATCTTTCATTAAAGGATTTCCACGGGAAGTCCTACCTGATGTGCTGAACTGGCTGCTCCCAAGAGTGGTCGGCCTGTTTTTCCCACTGTTTACAGGTGGAGAAAACATCTAAGGGAAGACACAAAAATGAAGTGGTACTAATATTGCACAGACATTGAGTGTTTCACGTTTTAATGAATAAGGAATTTTATAGAATATTAAATATGAATATTTTACTGATCCCAAAGTAGCAATGTAATTCATGTGCAAATAACCAGGAGAATGTATAAATATATTTGCACATAAATATATAGAACACACACACATATATATATATATATATATATATATATATATATATATATATATGAAGAGTTCAGATGCAAAAGCCTCTAAGTGCCATTTGAAATTTTCTTCTAGAATGATGATTTTTATCAAGCTCGTATATTTAAGTTCAGTAATTTCACTTAAATGGCAATGAAGATGACCTATTAATTGTCATTTAAGTGAAATTACTGAACTTAAATATACAAGCTTGATAAAAATTATCATTCTAGAAGAAAATTTCAAATGGCACTTAGAGGCTTTTGCATCTGAACTCTTCATATATATATATATATATATGCAAAAACTTGTAAAAAGTTGTTTTTTTATTTAATTTGGTGAAAAATAAAAATAGACATATAGGCCTTAACTATATATAAAAAAGGTAATTGTTGATATCTAATCATGCATATCTTAGAAGTGAGTGACTGAACGAATGGCAGAAGTTATAAGTAAAATCATTGATGAGTGTCTTACCGCGCTAAAATCCAGCAGATCACTCAGCTCCTTATCCGTCCCGATAGCGGCAATCCGCTGCTGAGGGTTCATCCTTACGATCCTTTACTAAATCTACAAAACACAAACATCATTCCCCTCAATCTGAGAGCCTGATGTGTGCTGAAGCTTCATGCTAGCCAGCACAGCTTATGCAAATGACATCGGTGAACATCCGCAGCTTGACATTTGCTAAACATCCCCACCTCCAGTCTTTAGCACAACTTTGCGCTCTTCCAACACCTTGGTACAAACCAGTGCAAATGAAGGACCTGGTTGTCCTTGAATAAAACCCTATGTGTTATTCAATAAATAGTAATAAAAAGCTCCCGAAGACAGTCCCAAGACCTCCTTTCCCCATGCAGCTTCGTATTTTTGACAGCTGTAGACGAGGTTACGGGCATTTCTGTCTGTTAATAATAGCAAGCGCATGGTTATATTTTAATTTAATAGAGCAGGCCTGATAAGGTTTTTAGTATGACCAAACGTGGACATGTTGAGAAAGACGCTGCTCGATGGTGTCACACACACACACACACACACATGGACCCGCAGCATCATTTTTCAACTGCATGCGTTTGATTCCTCAATGTAACGTTAGCTATCAAAAGTCACGAGCTCATAATGACCATAACGTTACATGCGCTGTCAAAACATCTGCCGCTACACACTTTTGTTGTTGTTGTGTTAAAGAAGAACGGTTACTTTACAAACAACGCCGCTGCTGCTGCTGTTGTTGTTTGCAAATTGCCAGTTACCTATTCATAATAATGGTGCGACCATGAAAAGATTAAGCGAAAATCAACCGCAAACATTGACATAACACTAATTTTAACACGGGCAATTAACAGCGCGATGTCAAGCTTAAGTGTTTAAGCGAATGCCGACCCCGTTCCCTTCATATCGGCTCCCGTCTTTTCTGCTATCCCAACTTCTTTCACCCAGTCCAAAACCCCTCAGAAAGTCTGTGCAGTATTTTACCTTTTCTGCTGTCAAAATTCCAACTAGGGCGATCGGGTGTGCCGATGACGGCGAAGCTTTCCTTATTTCGGGTCAGAAAGATAATGAAATCGGTATCTTTTGAGATTAAATTTAGCAAATATCCACTATGTAACTTGCGAGTTTCCCTTAGGCAGACATTTTTGCTTGGCGATAACCGAATCACAACAATGACGTTCGAAATTGTATCCTTCCACCATAGCCGTAGACTTTAGCGTTCTTCAACGGTGCGGATGAATATCATGTGTGGCGAATCATACAACCTTGCTAGGGGAGTAAAGGACCACTGGAGCGCCTCCTAAAATCAGTTAGGTTTACCACACAACTCCCTTCACATAAACGTAGGCTTTGTTTGGTGTGTGTATTATTCGTATTAGGAGAAAATTTTATTTAATGTTTATTTGAAGCATGGAATAGATAATTCCAGCAGCAATAAGTCAAGTGTTCTGCAGGAACAAGTGCAGCATACGCTGAGGAGACCGTTTAAACTTGTGCTCACTTTCCCAAACCTTTATGGACATTGCTATCCGCCCTTTCAAACCTTATATAACTAGACGTAACTTTGATCACCACACTTTTTTTCCCCTTTCTTCATTATCTGAATTGGAATTCTATATGTGTCACAGCAGAACCACAGTCAGCCACTGTGGCCTACTGGAACATCAAGAATAGGCTATGCAACAACATAAGAAACTTATAAATAATACTTTAAAATATAGTATATATGTTTGTTTATGTTAAGTATAATAAGTTATGATGTGACGTTATGTAAAAACAAAAAGATATGAGAAATAATACAATTATTGTTTGCAATAATATTATTATTGCTATTTTTGTTGTTATTGTACATTTTTGGAGTTGTGTGTTTTCTCAAAAAGATTCTAAATAACTCTAATATTCTAATTTTCACATATAAAGATAAATTAATCTGCATACAATTTTTACAACCATAATTGCTATATCCTTAATGTATCCTCAAGGTATTCAAAAGTAATTTTGCACATATTACTTTTACTATGTCTATATGTCAAAACACTGGTGGTGTTATTGAGTGGATCCCTTACCTCAATGCAGGCGACCTGTTTCATCTTCTAACTCTGCATAATGAAACTTCCAGAGGAGGAATGGGAATGCAATTCCTTTTTTTTTTTACTCCATGCATGCTTAAATAATTTTGCCAGCCTAGTTGGTTTAGCCTGTTTTAAAAGACCTGACTATTTAATAATGTTTTTTACATGTGAGAAGAGGCATATTCAATCTGAGTAAATATGTTAAATGAAAAAACAGTCTTTCTAGATTGTCAATATAAAGCCTAATTAAACACTATAGAAAATGTGATGTAAACCAAACAGCAACTTACTGCAAATAAATGGCAGATTCCTCAGTACTAACTTGAACTACAATAAATTATGAAAGCTGTTTGTATGCTGTAAATTACAATGTGTTTAATATTTATTGCAAAAGGATATCTGATAGGCCTATCCAAAATATTGATATTGAGTAAAACTAGAAAGTATAGGCTTCTTCATAAAGAACAGAGAACAGGGGGGAAATTGTTTGCGCCATTACATACATCCAAACATTAACCAATTTTTATCAAGTTCATTCACAGATATTTAACTTTCAAGAAACTACCAAAAGAATGTCACAGACCAATTGCCTGTCCAGAACAAAAGGTGCACAGAGTTTGTCATTAAGCCGAAACAGCTTACAGGTAAAAAAATATATAAGCCATCCAAAAAAAAATAATAAATAAATTCTCAATTCTCAAACTCAATTTCTTCTTAACTTTCTAAATGAAAAAAAAACGAGCTTATCATCTGTTGGTGATGATGACATTCATTGTTTATAAAGGGCATGCATCCTCCTGGCCCATCACAATACTCATAGTGCCACCTGTTGGCCAAAACAAACAGAAGCGAGACAAGACTGTTCAAGTTGCTAGTCAAATTTAACTCTTACAGAATTATCTATTATCTTTATAATTCTGTTAAATCACCATTTATTTGCATCAAACAACTGGGTACGATACTTTTCTGACGTTATTCTAACATTAGTTGTTTTAATGTAACATTCATTAGTTTCATTTAAATATTTCGAAACTCGATTGTTCATTTTAGTATCACGTTGCAAGTCTTAAAATCTCAAACTTACTCTGCTAAAGAACATGTTAATGTAGCCTATACGTAGACGGCGTTTGTCTTTGTTTTGGCCTAGTTTTTATCGTCTGACTCATTCATGTAGCAGTTATTTTTTCTCAGCACACAATTACTTAATGTTCTGTATTTTTAATGCAAGACATTTCGAAGAGTTGAAAAAAGTCTAGGTTCTGTGGGAGACGTGAGCCTCTTTGGTTTCTCAACAATAGCCCTTCTGATTTCCCATGAGTCTCCGCGCTTCATGCCGCGGTGAGCATGGTCTGAATCAACACTGATGTTGTTAGTAAATATTTCGAGATTTTAAAAGGTAAGTTTGAGTTTCGTTTGTTTAATCTGCGATGTTTACCCCTGTGTTATCATAAACCCAGTGAACATTTCCCGTGTGGCTTGCTGTTTCTCTATACAGCCGCTTGCTATTTTTCTTGCTTTTAGCCTGTTAGCTTCCAGACAGACGACTTGTTTGCTAACAGATTTCTGAATAATGTGCTAAATAGAAAGTCTATGCGTGAATGTGTCCGATTTCTTAGTATTTGTGCACTTATTTCTTGACTGCATTTTTATTTTAAGTAATATATGGGAGTGAAATTTTGTGAATCTGAATTAGCATTTTAGCCGGTCTATGTCCGCAGTAACAGTCGAGCTTGCTAATATCGGACCAGCTAGAGGGGAATCACAGGTTTTTCACCACTATAAATGGGCATCTAAACTTTACATTAATTAAGTTTAGATAACTATAGTCTATGTCCTGTGTGCAGCAAAGGTACATTGGTTTCAACTCATAGCATCTTAGTTTTACTGGAGTCAAGCATTAGCTGATTTGTACTGGTGTGTTGTAATGTGTTTTGTCGGTAGTTGATGTGATTTCGTTAACCACATAACATTGCTCTGATGATTTTTATTTCTTTTCAGATGTCTGAGCTGTTTATGGAATGTGAAGAGGAGGAGTTGGAGCCGTGGCAGAAGGCAGTACCTGAAACCAATCTAATAGATCTGGTTGATGACGAGGATGATGATGAACCAATATTTGTCGGTGAAATCTGTAGCTCCAAGCCTGCGGCCAGTACAAGACCAGGTACAGCTCCATTTTTGACATACTGACATGGACCACATTGATCTGGTCTTGTCATTGAGATGTTTATCATTGTATTCCTTATGATCTTCAGGTGCCGTTAACCAACAGAACCAGCGAAATGTCCCGGTTCAAAACCCCTCGATGGTGGCAGCATCGCAAAAGACCCAACAAACCCTGCCGAACCCCGCGATGGTGGCTACAGGTCATACACTCATGGTCAGAGGCTCAGCCCCATCAGGTGGAAACCCCATCCTCATTCCTCTCAACACAACTCTAGGACCTCAAACAGCCCCTCAACCCATCATCATTAACAATCAGGTAACTCTTTGCTGATTTTTCAGTAATCTAAATCTATGATTTGTGCTGAACAAATGCTAAGCACAATTATATAGTTGCTTTTAGTTCATAGTAGCCATAGGCTTCTGCTCAGTTAAATTTGGCCAAATATTAAAGGGCCCCTATCATGGATTTTTTTTTAAAGGTTTCCTAATGTTGTTTTGGAGTCTCCTACAACAGGTTTGCATGCATCAAATGTAAAAAAAAAACTTTCATTTTCTCATAATATACATTTGTACATCACCAGATTTTCAATGATTCTCAAACGATGCGCCAAATGAATCAATCTCTCTAAATCCCTCCTTTCCGCGAGCTACTCTGCTCTGATTGGCCAGACAGCTCAGTCTGTTGTGATTGGTTTACCGTTTAATTCCCATTGCCATAACACCGATAGCTCTGCGTGTCCTAAACTAAACACAGTAACAAACAATTGCGTTAAATTTACCATATATCAATCCGAGCGCGAGTCCGATGATGAAACTCTAGAAGAACCATTCATTCAACCCGAACCTCCATCGCAAGGACGACTCGAGCAGGATGTTTCAGTGATTCACTACTCAGTTTGAGGTAACTAATAGCTGAGATCTAGCGTGAATGACTGATGTAACAAACATTGGTAAAAACAAATCTTGCTCCATGCTTAAACTTTCCTCAAAGTAGTGAGAACGACAGACAATCTGCATTAATAGACAGAGTTTTATGTAATAGTGTCCCACAGCTGATTAGCTGACTCCGATATTTGAGAAGCAGTTGTCAGTAAAATAAAGGTAACAGGAAAAGTTTAGGATTATACGGCTGTAGTATTATGGTAAAGATGAATTTTATCCACAGATTCTTCTTCCTTGGGCAGTGGAAAAAAATGTCTTTACCTTCACATTGTCACACAGCGTCTCCTCGACATGATCTATCCAGTATCCACAGGACTCAGCTGCGGTTTGAGGTTTAAGTTTCCCTGGTGTCTGCGCACGCAATAAGTGGGCGGGCTAATGTTTCGTCTTGACGTCATGACGAAACGGCTTATGACTCGTTTCAAAAACAATTGATTTCATTGACTCAGAGTCGACTCTTACTTTTGAAAGACAACTTTATACACGGTGAACTTTCATATTTAAAACTTTGCAGGATGTTTTTATTCACTTAGAGCTACTATTCACTTACACACTACATGAAAGGTCATTTTCTAAAATCCATGATAGGGGCCCTTATGATTTTGAATTTATTGATGTGTTTTCATTGGTTGGGCTGTTTGATCAGGATACTGAATCTTTCTTTATTAATTTAAATCATTTCATTTTCATATGATCATCATCACTTTACCAGGGTTATATTGTGGCGTCACCACAGAATCTCAACAGCAACACCTCGTTCATCAGCTCTTTGGGGTCACAGTATCCACCAGGAACCACTTTCACTGTTGTGCCAGGTATAAATGTGTTTGTGTAGTTGTTTCTTCCACGCTACTAGGAGTGGGGGTGGGGAACTCTTTTTTGTTTTTTGTTTTGTTTTGTGATTTTGAAATTGGTGATCAGAAGAATTTAAATCTATTTTACAATTAGACATGTGCCGGTATTCGGTAATGCGATAAATCGCGGTAATGAATATGAACGATATTGTTATTGTGGACACTTCAAAATACCGTGAAAAATAATAGATCTGAATTTAGATTTTTAGAACGCGCATTATCTTATTTTCCATCAACCGCTTAAGAAAACACTGCGTATATGCTGCGCAAAACACGTGGTGGCACTCTGATGTAAACAATCCCCACATGTATAAGCTCTGAGTGCATGCGGCGTGGTGCGCACACTCGTCTAATAAACAATCCTCACATGGAAAAGCAGCATGGCGGAAGGAGGAACACTGCCGACGATTTATCCCCCTCTAAAACTCACTTCTTTCAACTCTCACGCATTCAGCTTGAGACTCACGCAATCGACACTCTTCACACGCTCACGCCACACATCCATTTTCTCATGCAAAGAAAAATCGCGGAGCAAAGAGGACACTGACACCGAAAGACTAGAAAGAGCAGGTTAGTTTTGATATGAAAAAATATATCAGCTCTCAAGTACTGTCCATTTTATTACGAAATTCAGACAATAAATGCCGTTTTGGCGCTTGTAAATGTGACGTGCCAGATCGCTGTAGCGCCTCAGTTCAAGTAAACCGATAATCTGATACTTTTTATATAAAGATAAAGTAGCCTACAACTTACTGAAATGTATGCCTCATACATAATATCGATCAATCAGTGTTTTTCAACCACGGAAAGAGGTAAGTAAAACTTCAGGAGAACAATATGTCACAAAACGTTACATTTACCTCAGGAAAGCCATTTAATGACCAGCACGTTAGTTGACTAGAAAAAATAACTATAGAGAGGAGTATTTTGCTAAATATGCGCATTATATTACATAGGCTATTTATTATAATTTTTAAACTTTAATAATACCAGCTCATAGGGCTCTGTATGTTTACAGCATTATGAGAGAGATATTTTTTTTCTTGAGAAAAATAATCTGCTAATTAACATGTTAACATCTACTGTAGCCTACCTAATATTTATCCAAATAGTCAATATTGAATCAAGATTGAACTGAAATCGTGAAAATTGTGTTAAGCAATAATACAAACAGTAGCCTACCAGTCATTGTACCATGTAAACATTGTAACATGTTGTCACTAAACTTAATACAATTGTTTAGTTACCAAATGTTTTGACAATCACAATTACACCTATTGTGATGCAAGATTTTTTTTTTACACCCCCCCCCCCCCCCCCCCCCCAGTCCATCCGTTTCTCTTGTGCAATTAAAATACCGTGATATTACCGTATACCGTGATAAAAGCTCAATCAATTAATCGCAGCATGAAAATTTGATCCGGCACATGCCTATTTACAATATCACAAACTAATACTAGCCTAACTAACATAAAATGTGAACAAAATCTAATTACATGAATTAGGACAATTAAACTATAATAGAAAAAAGACACAAATTAAATAGACCTACCTGAAAAACGTAAAGCCCTAGATGGGCCTATTGAAACCATTCATAAATTGTAATCAAATGTAAATTAAATGTAAATTTATTCTTATTAAAGTTACAAAAGTTATTCAGTCAAGGGCAATGAGAGATTGTTTGATTAACATTGACACAGACAGCACCAAATATTCCTGCTGCTGTCTGTCATTAATGTAATATACTGAAAAGCATGCATTTTCTTTCTCAAATGTTCACTTAAGACTTACCCATGTAAGTGTGTGTATTTGACCTTTCAAGCCCAATAAGGTGCCAAAAAGAACTCCGTTAAAATGGGTAGATCACCCAAAAGCTCAAGGCAAGCACTACTTTATATGTAGATAAGAGGAAAAGAAAATGCCATCAAAACTATTCTGATGACTATGGAGTCAAAATAGGGCCTTATATATCTGCAAAATAAAAAAATGTTTTGCAAAAAAAAAATGTTTTGCAAAAAAAAAAAAATGTTTTGCAAATAAAAATAGAGTATTGAGAAAAAAATGCTTTTTTGCAAGTAAAAAAAATTATTGCAAAAGAAAAGTTAACCACTGGGGGAAAAAATAAAGTTTAGCAAAGTAAAACGTCAGCAGCATTGATTTTGTAAAACATATTTCCCTTTGCGCCGCTCCTTTAAATCCGCGTTTCAGTCATCCGTGCCTCTGCGGCGCACGCTTTCCTTTGCGCTTCCTTTTTCTTTGCGCCTCGCTTTGTGTCCCTGATTTGACGTAGGGGCGGGGTCAAGAGGTTGGGGGGTGGGGTCAAGAGGTTGGGGTGTGTACAAGGGACGAAGGCGCGTCCCTCTGTTTTACGTCATCAGCGCGAGCCCCAGACCGGGACATTCTAAATAAACGCTTAACGTGAAAAACGCTTAACGTGGCTTACTGTACTAAGACAATGATATTAAAAGACCAAACTCAGTATACATCATATTGATAAACCATACTATGTATAAAAAATCAGATGAGCCCAGAATATGAACGCAACGCGTTTAATTACACATTAAGCATTTTCTAAGCGTTTTCTTATGGGCTTTCTATGGGAAGAAAATGCTTAATGTGTAATTAAACGCGTTGTGTTCATATTCTGGGCTCATCTGATTTTTTATACATAGTATGGTTTATTAACATGATGTATAATGAGTTTGGTCTTTTAATATCACTGTCTTAGTACAGTAAGCCACGTTAAGCGTTTTCTTATGGGCTTTCTATGGGAAGAAAATGCTTAATGTGTAATTAAACGCGTTGCGTTCATATTCTGGGCTCATCTGATTTTTTTATACATAGTATGGTTTATTAATATGATGTATACTGAGTTTGGTCTTTTAATATCACTGTCTTAGTACAGTAAGCCACGATAAGCGTTTTTCACGTTAAGCGTTTATTTAGAATGTCCCGGTCTGGGGCTCGCGCTGATGACGTAAAACAGAGGGACGCGCCTTCGTCCCTTGTACACACCCCAACCTCTTGACCCCACCCCCCAACCTCTTGACCCCGCCCCTACGTCAAATCAGGGACACAAAGCGAGGCGCAAAGAAAAAGGAAGCGCAAAGGAAAGCGTGCGCCGCAGAGGCACGGATGACTGAAACGCGGATTTAAAGGAGCGGCGCAAAGGGAAATATGTTTTACAAAATCAATGCTGCTGAAGTTTTACTTTGCTAAACTTAATTTTTTCCCCCAGTGGTTAACTTTTCTTTTGCAATAATTTTTTTTACTTGCAAAAAAGCATTTTTTTTCTCAATACTCTATTTTTATTTGCAAAACATTTTTTTTTATTTGCAAAACATATATATTTTTTGCGAAGCATTTTTTTATTTTGCAGATATATAAGGCCCTATTTTGACTCCATAGATGACAGTCAGTTCCCTTTAGAGATCTATTCATATAAACCCCCTCCCTAATTTAATGATTATTTTTCAAGCATTACAAACAGTGATCTTGCTGTACCTGTTATTTTATGTTGCGCGTCTGCGCTCTCTTTGTGTACATCTTCAGCGTTTCCCATCTCTGGCCTCTGTTAACGTCCTGTTAATGGACTTTGTAATATTTTCGCACAATTTATATTTTGAGAAATTATTGCAATGCAGTTTGTGTGCAAGTCCGGAATAGAGATCAGACAAATTTAAACTAAAAACCATCAGTTTATCTCTAGAAAAAAGGTTGCACCACAATTGTTTGCACTTGCACAATTGCCCCCACATAAATTTTGATTTTCGGGAGCATATGGGCAGAATGGTCGCAATTTCGAGCCTTGAAGAGATTTTAAAACTAGTCGATATTAATTTAGTGGTTTAGTCCAAATTTTCTGAAGAAACTCGATCATTTTATGTGATGAACAGATTTAATTTAGGCTATTCTGTCACCTAAGTACTCAAGTGATGTATGAGCAGCAGCATATGATAAAATGAGTTCTCTTTCACTGCTTATTGCACTTAAACAGTTTAAAACCACTTGTTTTTAAATCGCAAGGTTTAAAAATGCATTAAAACGATAAGCTTTCGGCACACCATGGCAAAGTCACAGAAATTTCACTCGAATGTAACAACAATAGAGACGCAACTACCACTTTGACACTTCCAAAAGTTCATAAAGAGATCGTAAAAATAATCCATAGGATTTTAACGTTTTAGTCCAAAATTTCTGAAGAGACTGAATTGTTTTATATGATGAACAGATTTTAGGCTTTAACATAAACATCGATTAGCGAACAAAAATAGCTTGACGCGTCAGAACAAACTTAATTGGTTCGTGCTAAAGCTCAAACTGCTGCATAACACACAATAATTAAACTCATTGGTTCTCGCACATCAAGCGAACATGCTTGAGCTTCTGTTTACCACAACTGATGTGAGAGTTGTTTATTGTTTAAATGTGAAAAGCTTAAATTCAATCTGTTCATCATATAAAGCAATCATGTCTCTTTAGAAAATTTGATTAAACCGCTCAATTTATGTGATTTAGTTTTACGATCTCTTTATGAACGTTTTGAAACGTCAAAGTGGTAGTTGCGTTGCTGTCTATGGAGGGACAGAAAGGGACATTTTAATTCATTAAAATTGCATTAAAATATCTTCATTTGTATTCTGAAGATGAACAAATGTCTTACGGGTAAATTATGACATCATTTTTGGGTGAACTAATGATTTTGAAAAGGGTCTCTGATGGGATATTGGCCACATTTAAAAACATAATGTGAACAGCCACACAAAGATAGCAGATCTGAGCATTAAATCAAAATTGAGCACGAAGGTTTGCTGTGTGAATGTAGCCTTATGCTCACCAAGATAAGAAATACAGTAAACACTGTAATATTGTGAAATATGATTACAATTTAAAACATCTTTTCTATTTGAATATATTTTAAGATGTAATTTTGTGATGGCAAAGCTGAATTTTCAGCATCATTACTCCAGTCTCTTCAGTGTCACATGATCCTTCAGAAATCATTCTTATATTTGGTTCTCAAGACGCAATTCTTATTCTCAATTTTGAAAACGGTTGTGCTGCTTAATATTTTTTTGTGTAGAAACTGAGACACATTCAGGATTGTTTGATGAATTCTAATTAGGTGAATTGGTATGTGATTATTTATTTTGTGTGTTTGTTTCCCAAACAGCAGGTCAGCAGATAGTTTCACATGTCAGTGCTGCACCAAAGCCAGGGGTCATTCACAGGCCTCAAGTGCAGCTCATCCAGGACAATGTGGTGACATTGTCCAATGTACAAGCCCCAGCGAACCTTTCTTCTCAATCCCACACTACTTCAGTCACTCAAAACACACCAGCCATTACCCCAATATTTGTTAAACAAAAAACGTTATCCCTGCAACCTATGAACAGCAGAGGTAAGCCTACGTGTGTGTGTGTGTGTCAGTCTGTTTGGAATACCTCTGTGAAGTTTGTTTCTAATGTCCTGTATCAGTGTTTCTAGGTTAGTGTATTATTTACCAAAGTGAAAGGTTGTAACCAAGCTTTGAAATTACCATCCACCCACCAAAACTTCTGGATGATTGAGCCACTGCAATTAAAAGTAACAACAAAATGGGATTTATTTGTTATCCATGCGCTTACTACAAATTAGGGATGCACCGATACCACTTTTTTCAGAATCGATCCGATCCGATACCAAAAATTCCGAGTATCGACCGATACCCGATACCGATCCGATATCAACAGTTTTTTTTTTAAATCAAGTAGAATTTATGTAACTCTTTGTGTGTTGAACTGATAAGCACTCTTTTGTGTTAAACACAATCTACTTAATACAGACAACTTCATTATAAAGAAAAACAAATAAAAAAATATATGATCATAATCTATGACAAAAATGCTATTATAAACTAGATTAGTGGATAATTCAACAGTACAATTTAGTCTAGAAAAATCATGAGTTGACAATAATTGTATAAAATCTAAACATTTAGTGAAAAAAACAAATAAGAGACAATACCTGTAACACTAAATCTGGTAAAACGTTACACATTGCTCTTTGTATTGTAAAATACATTCATGAAAAACAAGATAAAAATCAAAAAGATAAATTATTTTATATATAGCTATAGGCTACTATACAATTGAGACATGTTTTAAATGTATAGCACTGCTGTTTAATGAGGCAGCAACATATGATCGATAGAACAGAACAAGAAAGGCTATTAATAATCTTCCATTGCGTCACTGTATTATGATTATGAAAGGCTCTAATATAGTGCGGCACAAAGCGCGTATGCGCATCCCGAGCGCAGAATGATGCGCTTGAAGCAACACAGAGTCACAGCGCGCAGCGCGTCGAGTCCGCATTGAAAAGTTCAAAGCACAAACGAAAGACATATTGATATGTAGTGTATTATACAGTATCTATCTTCGCAATAGTTCATTGAGCCTTTTCTTTTAACAGTTTTAAATTTCAGTTACTGTGCGAGTGAAGAACAATTATAGTGTAGCCTTGCAGCTGACTCTAGTGTTGTGATCTAACCGACACCCGGTAGGAAGTAACAGGATTAAGTTACAGCAATAAAGTCTAGCAAGATAAAGTTGTTTTATGCAAAACCATAGAGCTTTATCTACAGATCAAGTATAATAATAGTAACATTGAATCATTTTGGAGAGAGTATCATCGTTGACTGACTCGTAACCGAACGCGACGCTCTGTTGGAATGCTGAATGGAGAATGACTGTCAGCCGCAGCAGAGGGAAAAGTTTACGTGATCTCGAATTTAATGACTTAAATGTTCATTTCTATCTCACATTATACTATAATGGCTTAAGAACACTTGTAATATAGTGCACGAAAACTTTATGGTGCTTATAATGTTTGTGTGCCTTTTGTGGGGCTTAACAACAACACAGAATAGTATACGCACAATATCGGATTTGGATCGGCCTCGTCTGACCGATCCCCGATCCGGCAAAAATGGCAGTATCGGACCCGATATCCGATACAAATATCGGATCGGTGCATCCCTACTACAAATCAATTAAAAATACACCAAAACCAATTAGAAAATTTAGATGACTTTTTTTAAGAGGAAAGTTGTGTGTAGTGTTTTTTTTTTTTTTTTGAGGATCGAGGCTTGACAGGATAGAAATTTGTTTTTTATGACCCACAGATAATGGCACAAGGATAAATGACACAAACAACAGTGTGTCCAAAGGAGGTAAGATTGACATAGATGGGTTTTTAGCCATTATGTATTACAGGATTTCCAGAAGCAACCATCTTTTCATCTTTTAATCTTTTTTTCCTTCTTTGACAGCTGGAGAAAATGATTTTTCCTTCAGAAAGAAATGTCCCAGGTGTCAAAATATGTTTGGCTTTCAGCTTTTAAAAAGTCACATGAAGGTTGGTTTACTATCTTCTTTTGTTTCCTGTATTAACAACAGCTTTGAGTTCAATCAGGCTGAGCTACACCCTCTTGTCTTTCCAAATCCATAAAACGTTTGTTCATCTTTGGAACACAAATGAAGATTTTTAATATTCTCTCAATTTTTTGTTCATCCATTTAAAAGGCCATTCAATCAACGATTTCAATCTTCAAAAAGTTTATAAAGACATCGTAAAAGTAATCCATGTGAATCGAGCAGTTTAATCCAAGTGTTCTAAAGAGACAAACACTTTATATAATGAAGATATTTAATTTAGGCTTTTATTCACATATAAACAGTTGATCAATGCACATACATAGCGCTTATCAAATATGTTACACAGAAGCTTAACCGTAGATGCTTGTCGTACAAGAACCAATAAAGCATGCATGTTTGAGCCTCTGATGACTGATTACTTAAAAAAATTTAAAATGCCACCTAACATCAAAAAGGTTGTCACCTCCTTATGTAGAGACAGATATACTTTATTGATCCCTCAGAGGAAATGCAGTCAGTGTGTTTTACTCTACAGTGTAAGTTACTCTAAAACGGTAATTAATTACTAGCTAGCTACTATTTACGTCTTCAATGATTTAATTAGATTAATGTACTGATTACTATCTAAAAAGTATGCATTACTTTACTAATTACTTTCTAAATCCCATATCAGCCTTGACCAGTTGAACAATACAAGGAAAGACATTAAACTGTTCTTAATTCAATCAAATAAATCATATAAAATTGCATAGATTAGTATTAAAGTGTTACATTAAAAACATACAGTTTAACATTAGACATTCAATTTTGATGTTAAATCCATTCCATTATCCAATCCATTATTGTTTTACAGGTAACTATAGTCTTTACAGTATTTAATGCTATTACATTTGAAGTAACTGGAATTAAATAAATAAAAAAATAAGAGTAATCCCTTACTTTATTGCAAGGGAAAAGTAATTAAATAACTTATTAATGGATTAAAACTATCACTATATGCAGTATTGAGATGTTATGACACTCTCTCTCTCTCCGTCCCCCCTCCCCCCCCCCCTCTTCTTCAGCTTTGCTGCCCTGAATTGTTGGATTCTGTGTTCCCCTCAACATCGAAGCCTGACAAACAAGCCAACTCACCGAAAGTCATTGAGACTGACAAAGGCAAAATGATCATGCTGGTTTCAGACTTCTACTATGGGAAATGTGAAGGGGATTCATCTCTGATTTCCAAGTTCAAGTCCAACACCACTTTCAAGTGCAACAGTTGTTTAAAAATGCTCAAGAACAATATCAGGTATTTGTTTGAATGTTAAAATAAAAACACCCATTATAACACCATTACATGTTATTGAAGAACCATCTGTAATCAGTCAGTGGCCAAGTCGGGTGCTGAGATGGTTGAACCTCTATAGACCTTAGTCCCGATAGACTATATTTAATTTGTCACACATGAAAACGTTTCAAGAAATCCTACGTTTTTTTAAATCTGATTTTTTTGTATAATTGTTTTTGTCTGTGCGGGAACAGTGTGATGCATGCGGCTTAGAGGGAACATTGCTCATGAGAGTCATTAGCTATAGGAGCCCAGAGAGGGAGAGACTGGGGGAATCAGACATTCTCAGACCCCATCACTGGATTCCTACTCAGATGGATGACATTATCAGACCCCCGTTCCCTCTAGGGGCCACAGATGAATAATGGAAGGTAGTTTGGCTGCTATAAGAACTGTTCTTGTGATTAAATAACTTTACTCAGCCGAGGCGTGAGAAAAGCCTCAGTAAGCTCCTTTTAATGGGGAGGCGCGTTTGCAGTGCACCCCAAGTTCTGGCGGCGGGGGTCACAGTTCATCCGTATAAAAATCCCTATTAGGGGAGCTGAGGTTGCAGAACGCGCTGACTGAAAAATTGGCTGCTCAACGTCAGGGCGCCAATGGCAGGTGAGGCAGAGTGGATAGAGGCAGCCTGAACAACACATCATTAAATAAAGAAGCAGAGCAGTATAATTGCTGGTATTATAATAGCTATTATGCACAGTTAGAACGTGAACTTTAAGTAGAATATTTGCTCATTTGTCTTTCGAAAACCCTTGGGAGCTCAAATGCTGCTTGAGTACATACGCACAGGCCTCGCACTGTTCAAAGGTGACTTTTAATAGCGTATGTTTGTAATTTGGCTAATTATATTTAACTGCATGAGTTTTACTTTGTTATTCCCAATGGCGCTGAACATTAGTTACTTTAACTTTGCCATTTTCCCTTCCCCTCAGACGTATTTGATGAATTACGGTTTATGATGAGTGGATAGTTCATGTACTGCTCATTTGTATCTTTTAAATCCAGTGTAATCTGTAGACAAAGCAGGAATATGACCTGTTTCAAAAATAAGATGAGAACTTCGGTTGCAAGTTGCAACATCTAAAAACGGCATGATTCTCAGAGGATGTAATGGGTCTATTTTTAGATGCCTTTTGAAAAATCAAAAGGAAACCCCACTCCTGAGAGAACAGATACTTTGTGTCAGTTTACCTGTTTGAATGTTGTACATCTGTTTGACATTCACTTCCTTGCACATCAAAGGCTTTCCTGTTTAGTCATCACACCTTTGACAATGGCAGTCCCGCTTGTGTCAGACTGAGTTCTCCCCAGACAGCAGCTGTTTGTGGTGCTGGGCATTTACTTTAAAGAGTGTCATTAATGTCACAGGTTGCAGGTGTACCCAATGCCTTCTCACTCTTACTGTCTCTTGATGCATCCTGCAAGCCAAGTGGGGTTGCGAGTGTCGCGCCTACTGTTGTTGTTTTTTTCCCCCGAAATCTCTGCACACACACTTAGAATAAGAATGGAAGAGAGTTGACATGCTTAGTTGAAACTTAAAAAAAACAAAAAAAACAAAAAAACAGTGTTGGACCGTAATACACTGAATTGGGTTTTATTGAATTGTTTGACTTTACTTCCGTGAATTTGATTGTATATCTACAAGCTGTAGCTTCAGTTATTTTATTAGTCATTTAATGAGAGAACCATTACACAATCACCATCCATAAACAGCATTTGCGGTATGTTCCTTTGTGTTCGCTGAGCAAAACGCCTGGGACATTGCCAGTGTGATCATTTTAAATGTGTCAGAAGTTGCAGGGTCGACAGGGCCAATAATTTAGCTGGGAGTTGGTCACCCGCTGAGAGATGTGGCCCTCTGATTCTTCAACGGCTATGTAAATCAAGGCCACAGCTGAAAATCAGCTAGTAGGATTCTTTTATCTGGACCTCTCTCTTTGTAATGTCATCCTTTGCTCCTTGTCATCTGTTATTTTCCCTCTTACTCAGGTTCATGAACCATATGAAACATCACCTGGAGTTGGAGAAGCAGAACAGTGAGAGCTGGGAGAGTCACACTACATGTCAGCACTGTTACCGGCAGTATTCAACTCCCTTTCAACTGCAGTGCCACATAGAGAGCGCCCACAGTCCCTTTGAGTCCACCAGTAAGTCACAACACTTTTAAGTGTTTTCCTTGTTAAGTTGGTGGTTCTTGGCCAGAATAAAGGCCAGTTCATATTATATCGCCGATAAAGTATATTGGTGTCCACACACCAACACAAAGTGATTTCAGTGAGAGCATTCCTCTGTGACCGTTATAATAGTTGTGGTGTGGATTTTCCTATTCTCATGGAATCAAGATGATTATTGAAACTTTGTGAACAGGCCTTAAGCCACAAAGTGGACCAGCCTGCAATATGAGAGAAGGAAGTACTAGTCATTTAGCTAACACTTGTGCTATAAAATGTAATTTCTCCATCATTCTCTGTAGCTGAATGAGAATGATGAAATAGATCAAACAAATTTCACACCAAATGTAGCCATTTGCACTAACAAAGCTATAAAAAAACACTTCTTTTAAAAAATCACTTGAATACACATCACGTCACATAATTACGATTTTCTTGAGTCGAACTCGAGGTTAGGTTAAAATAGTCATTTCCCACAGGGGAATACTTTGATGCTTTTGATACATTTTTAGTGTAGTGATATCTTTTCTTTCCCCAGCCAACTGTAAAATATGTGAATTGGCTTTTGAGACGGAGCAAGTGCTTCTAGAGCACATGAGGGACAATCACAAACCTGGAGAGATGCCCTATGCCTGTCAGGTAAAGCTTCATTGTTGCTCTATGTAATTTGTATTTCAAATACTTGGTTCTCACTTTGTTTTTTGCTCTCTTGAAGGTTTGTAACTACAGGTCCTCCTTCTTCTCTGATGTGGATAACCATTTCCGCACAGTGCATGAAAACACTAAAGACCTGCTTTGTCCCTTTTGCCTGAAAGTCCTTCGCAGTGGCCATATGTACATGCAACACTACATGAGACATCAAGTGAGTGTATAACCTCATATGTATGCTTCTATTTGCATTTTGTATGGATATGGAAATTGAATTTATTGCCTCCTTGTTCAATAATTTAAACCAAAGAGTGTGTACACAAGTCTTTTTGGCATCATCTGTCTCTTTGTCTGTGTATTTGGAGCTTGAGACTTCACTGATCTGAAGTCAGCACAATGTGCAACTCATTTGTGTGCTGCCCCATTGGCTCTCACTCTAAGGTTGGATTGATTTGGTTGTCTGCCGAACAACTTGGTGCAATATATAACAGGCTGACAGTAGCGGCCTACTCTATTCTCCTTCCCTGTTTTTTTTTTTTCTTATGGGCTTCTCCCAGGCAACAGCAATCCAGATTAACCACGAGTCTTATCGGCCAAGAGCAAGATTTGTAACCAAAACAATAGTACACCAAAAAAACAATAATTTTACATGGTGCAAATTCAGATATAACATTTTTTTTTTATTTTTTAGCAATAAATCACATCAAATTTTAATTTTGATGTGACAATTTAATTGTTGAATGTAACTTAACACTTAACTTTTTATATGTTCTTTTATTGTATTTTCTAGAAAAAGGGGATTCAAAGATGTGGGAAGTGCAGATTAAATTTCCTCACCTACAAGGAAAAAGTGGAACACAAAACACACTTCCATCGAACCTATAGGAAGCCAAGAAACCTTGAAGGATTGCCTCCAGGAACCAAGGTCTGCTTGAAACCAAGTATTTTAAAATTGGAAGTTAAATAACTATATATACTATAACATAGACTGTATAACATAACTGTATAATAAACAACATAATCACAAATGATCTGGGATTATACTTTTTCATTTGTCCTTCTCATAAGCATTATTTTGTCTTTTTAGGTGACAATTCGGGCCTCAGTTTCTGGTGCACCAATGTGTTCTGATGTTTCAAGCAAATCCTACATCATACCCACAAGTCCTGAAACGGCCAAACAACCTGTCAGGACACCAGCAAACACAACCAAACCAAACTTAAATGGAGGAAGGGCAAAGACCACAAGCCAATTCAGCTTTAACCGAACCATCTACAATAATGAGCTTAAACGTTTGAAGTGAGGATTTTTTAGCACAAAGTATACTTCAGTTTCAACACAAGCTCTTGTCAATGCAGACATCAACTACAATATTGTTCAGTCTTTTCCATTTCTTATTTGAATGTGAAACAATAGTCCCGGCCAACTATTTGGTGCAAAAAAAAATGAAGGCACATGCAAGATTAGAAAATGTGTGATTTGAACAATCTGGCTATGTACACATACAAGCATACAATGCTGATAATGAAATTTATGGCACGCGCACATACGCATATCCTAGCGACGGAAGCATACGAAGTATAATATATGTGTTATACTAAAATAGAGTGTCAGCCTATATGCTAAAAAGTATGTTAATGAGTATTTATTCTTCACAGACTTCCAAGAGGAGGAAATAAGTGTGTCGAGTGTCTCTCAGAGGTTAAGGACCCTTACGTTCATTATCCTTTGTCGCTGAAGTGCACTATATGCAAGTTTAGATCAAGTTGCCAGAAGGCCTTCAGACAGCATATGGTCAGGTAAGGGGAAAACATGGATGAATGAACAGTTCCAAATGAATGTGATCAGATTTTTAGCAGATCTTTACCTTCTCAACTGCAGGTTTCACAGCATTTCTTCAAAAGTACGATTTGGCAAAGCGAGGAAGGCTCCACTTGGGTTGCGGTAAGTTTTGAGCTATTATATCAGTTCACAGTGATAGAGGGGTTTATTTGAATTATGAACTTGCTGAAAGGTAAAGTTTTTTTTGTTTTTTGTTCAAGGAGTCTAACATTGGTGTGTCTCAAGTGTGACTTTCTGGCAGATGCCTCTGGCGCTGACCAGATGACCGAACATTTGCTTAGCAGGCCGAACCACTCATGCCAGGTCATCATGGAGCCAGGTATGACGCTCAACCCTCAACTCGCTGCGGAAATATTCTATTTGTAATGTCAGGTTGTCTTACTTGCATACTATTTTCATTTCTTTATAGTTACCAATGGAGGATCAGAAGACCGGTGAGAAAGTTGTTTGTATTATCAGCTGTTTATTGTTATTCAGTTATTTATGGCATGTAATTAAGATGTATTAAAGTTAAGGAATTAAAAATCTTGTTTATTTTGAAAGGTTGTTCATTCAACCCTCTACAATGCGGGTAAATCACTCGCATCTGCGACCAAATCGACTAAAAATGTCTTTGATTTGTAAATTGTATAATTAGTTGCCTGTAATTGAGTTAGAGGCAAAAAATAAGTTTAGTGCAAATATAATTTTATTGTCTGCTGAGTTTTACGCACCGTCGCGTGGCTGAGAGTGCCCTGTCGCTTTCTCTCACACACGCGCACTCAGCATGAGAGAAAGAGAGCATATGCAGGGCTTGTTGACTGAACTGTCACTGTCCCAATCAGACCAGTCATCAAAGTTTTTTTCATTTGCACACATCAAGCGCGCTGTGAGAATTTGTGCTCAAACTGCACATCCGAAGTGCAGAAAGGTGCATCTTGACAGCACGTGAATACTAAATTAAGCTCTCTTTAAGGTCTTGTGCTAATTTCTCACAAAATTGTCAAATTGTCCATATTGGCGAGAATCCTAGTAAACATAGTCGTTTATTGCTTAAGTAAACGTAAACAGTCGAGAAAAACAGTCTGCTTTTTTAATGAGCGTCTTCGTTCTATTGTTTATTTGGTCATTTAGATAATTTGTTCTTATTTGATTACAGACTGTTTACTTGACTTTAATTGTGTTTGAAATTTCTATTTTATACTTCTATTCATATTATGTTGAATTTTTTCATTCTTCTTGCATTCCGTGTAAAAAGTCTGGCAACTAAAATAAAAAGTATACTAGCCAATGACGACTCGAGCTTCAGTGCGTCCGTAGAGGGTTGCCGTTTTAAAAAGTTAGTGGTTATTTTCAACGTTCTGATATGCTCTAATTGTTATACGCATGATGTATTGGTGCACAATGACACCATATGCTTATTTGTATTTTTGTTAAATGTTGAGGTTAGAGCTGTGAAAAGAGGAGAGTAAAAATAGACTGGAAAGTGTAGCTTGCCTGATTGAGACAAATTACCTTTTCTGGTGAAACGGGTATGAATACAGACCCCCTGACCTATGAATTGTTTGGAAATATCATTTATTATAAAAAATTATCTATTTTTTCATTAGTGTAATAGGGATGCCTATTAAGTGGTATACGGGTGACCTTACTTAAATTTAAAAAGGAGTTTTGCCATTAATTAAAGCTGAAGAACACCTTGTTATTAATGTGGACCACAGAGAAATGCTTATGAGTGGCTGTGAAAGAGAAGTGGGAGAATATTTATATATTAAAAAACTGTCTCTTTCTAATGGAAAATAATCAATTTCAAAACGGAAGATTAATTTACTCACATACTTAGACATTATCCATTGGTAAAAAAAGAAATAAGACTTTAAAACCTAGTGTAGTTTGCTAGGACTTATGTCGGTCAGTTGTGCGTTTGACTTAATTTACTGATTTCTGTCATTAACATTTTTCCTCCCAAAGTATATATAAAAAAAGAATTTGCTTGCCCCCAGTTCTCATTACTTTAATGTCAAAGAAAAAAAATTCAATACTGTAATGCAAAGGGAAACATTATTTTCAGTCAAAGGAATTGGGATTCTAGAATATTAGTGTTGTAATTCCTTGAAATAAATCATTGTATTAAACCTTTTTTTTCATTGCACTGACAGTCTAATGAGAATCCCCATTGAGAATTATGGGAATTACAAATAACCTTAAAAATAAAATCTTCAAATGAATTGCAGTAATACAATTTTAGGGGATAACTGTCATGAATATTTCACAAAAGCTAAAAATCTTACAAATGATCCTAAAATCATTCCTTGTATTAATACAACTTTTTTTTTTTTTTGTGGTGGTGAATTATGATCTTTTTGTGAGCGGCCCTCTTTATTGTAACTAAAAAACTGATAATAATATTTTGTATCAGTCAGGTGATATTACAGCTCATAATTATTAATGGAGCATTGTCACTCTGTTCATGTTCCTGTGCTTTTCTGTTTTTCTTGCACCTCATAATTCAGATCACTGGAAACCCATGATGACTCCAAACAACTCCTTCCCATTAAATCAGATACTGAGGCTAGAGATGAGACCGAACCCATTGAGATCAGTGATGTACAAGCTTTACCAAACGAGGACAACGTAACAGAGGATGGGTCAGAGGTTCTTGGAGCTGACAAAAGTGACCCAGACGAGGTGAAGGATGACAAAAAAGGGGCCACGCTCGATGTGTCAGAGGAATCACCCAAGAGCCTTTCCCCTCACTCACCCTCTAAGGCTCCTGTCAGCCCAATTTCTGCCCTCCCAGGTGAAGGTGGCATAACTCCCACTGATTTTCTTTGTAAAACGGATGGAATTGATTCTGTTAAAACAGACTCACAACTGGAACCTCTCACTCCGTCCAAGGTCCTTGAGGACGATGCCACTGAGAACTCGCAAGTGGAAATGGATGGTTAACTGCAAGAAACAAGTACAAACAAGACAGAGAATCCCCTGAAACATCGCAAGACTCTCTAGACGCATCAGAGCTTCTCGCCGACTCGCTCTCCATCTTCCCCTTTTTTATATAAAATATGCATTAATAGGAACTTTTTTATCCTGGACCCAAAATGAGGTGAAATCAATACTGTGCTAAAATATGACTTTAAAATCTTATACTGTACGAGTACAATATTTCTGTACTTGGGTAAGGATTGTAAAGAAGCGCCCTCTAGATTGAAACTGAGTTGTGAAGGCAGCAATGTGAATGTTCTTCTCTACATATGATTATTTTAAAGTCCTTCTGTCCGCAATTGTGGTGTCCACTTGGACTCTACAGATGATCACACAAAACAGAGACATAAAACTAATGAACTTGGAGCTGATTCCCACATCTGCCTTTCCAAAGGACAAATAACAAGTTCAGCAATTTCTCAGTATACTGTATTTAGGATTGATAAAATGCGTCCTGATATTTTTTTTAGATTGTGTTTAATGTATTGTTATATGTACTTGATCTGGATAGGACCCTACATTGGGAACCATTTCTTCTATTGATTGAGACTGAAAACATTGTAGAAATTCATTTGTCTTAATCGGTATTAAACTTTTATAACATATTTACTAGAGTTCTGCTATGATTCACAGTATTATCTTAGTCTTTCTACTGGAGACAATTTCTTGTTTTCTCGTAAGGGCTTGATTTGGTGAAGAGCACCCTCTTGTGGATTCATTCTATGTAATTCAATAAACAATAGTGATGAGAAGACTCATTTATGCCAATCGGTTCTTTTGATGTTCTTTCCAAAGAACCGGTTAAAAAAGATTCAGTGATTCTTTTATCTCGTGCGGTGTCCAAGTCATAATACAGGTGTTGTGTTTTTTTGTTTTGTTTTTAATATTATAACGTTACCGTCCTTGATCCTCCCCATGGGCGTATTTTAGATTACCACGTAATCCCGATGTGTCCCCCTCCACTTTTTTTAAAATAAAATGTAAATTCGTCCCCCGCACTTTTTCATAGGGCAAGTGTATTCACGACAAGTTGAGGTTTTCGCGGCCCAATGTGTATTCACCATAGATAGACTATTTTTTACAGTCACCCAGATTTAACATTTAAGGAGTCAAGATAGTCTATCTACATACGTGACAAACGTTTCCATGGTAATCAGCGTGCTTCACGACGACACGCCCATGCTCTCACACATCTATCAAAACGACAACAAAAAAAAAAGATTCACTCCTTTTTCACGAAAAAGTCAAGCTCAGTAAGTTGTCATGTGGTATCCGAATTGTGTTGCACAATGATGAATAACTGCCTATTTCTCTTTTTGAATAATTAGTTTAGTTGGAAATTGAAAATATTCACTACCCGCACAAACATGCACATATTTAAAGTCTTTTTTTTATTAATAGTAATGTTTTTTATTTTCAGTTATCAAAACCCTTCAAATTAGAATAAAGACGGTGATTGTTAATGCTGAATTTGGATTTTCATGTATTAACAGCCACTATGTCAACTTTACAAAACAACCTCCTCAAAAAACTATTTGAAATGTGTAAACAATATAAGTACAAAATACTATGTGCAATATAAAGTACAGAACGTCTGCATTTTCCAGAGTAGGCACAGCCTACGTTTTAGTAATAAAAGTGTTTATTGTTATTCCATGATTCAGCTCAAAAAATGTTTTACAATAATTTGCTGTATTGTTTAAACAACACAAAAGCTGTTTAAGTCCCCATTACAGTTTTGTTGCTTTTATTATAGCTATTATTATTTTTATGTCACTGTGCTCCAAAACAATAAATGACAAAACTCACGCTTAGAATACATGCATTCAATTTATTATTTACATCCTTTTGCTACCACCAATACGGATAAACAATTTTAATGACATAAGTCAGCGGTTCATTCTCGCCCACACTTCTCGTTTCAATCAGATATACGAGTCATGGCACCGCTTTTCTGTTGTGGCTGTGTCTGCGTTTCTATGAGATCGATTCGATTCAGTTCGATCGTTCAGACCGCTTTTGGGAACCGATTCATCAAAAAGATCCGATTTAAAAACAAAACACGCATTTTCACCTCACCGTTTGAAAAAAATAATCTCACTTTTTTGGGTGGTATTTATGGTTTTATGGTAGGCCTATTTAAATAACATCTATTGTTAATCAGCTGATGGATGACAATGGTCAGTTTTATTCCTTTTGAGAATTTTCCAGAAAATGTTATTTTGGAACTAAATTAATATGATATTGTATTAATTCAACGCCATTCCTACAAAAACGACGTTGTTCGCAATCATATTAACAGAAAATCTATTCCTGCTCATCTTTCAAATGGATGCGTTGGAGTCTGAAACATATAACACAGAACGTTACTGGGTCTGATTAACAAAGATAAAATAATAGTCACATTTCAAATATTAATGTTACCCTAATAATAGTACTCAATTTAAAACATTGAAATAAATGCACTTTCTGTGATGTAGAAGAGACAATTGTACATCTTTATTTGTGAATGTGTTTGTGTTAAGGCTTTTTAAAATATTTTTTGTAGCCTATAAAAAAGTCAGAACATGCATTATTTTTCTTTACCACATCTCCAATTCTCATATTCAGTTGTTAATCTGATCATGATACTTGGCCATTTTTTTATTCACAAATGCATTTTTTGGGGGTAATTGATCCCGCTACTGTCAATTCTTCTGGTGGACTATTAATAGTTTTTTTTTATTCCTATGTTTTGTCTTTGATGGGCGTCAAATGTTATTGCTCTCAATATCTAACCTTGTATAATATATAAAATACTTTTTCTTCTCTTCTCGCTCTTTATTTTGTTTTTGTGATAAATGTCTTGTTTTGTATTGTTCATGTTATGTATGTTTCATTTTATTTTTTTGGGCATTAATAAATAAACGCGCATCGCGAAAGAACAATAACTTTATAAACACAGTCTGTTTGTTTTTTCTTTTGAAGGACAAACAAAATCCTTAGTTACGCAAATGTTGTAGGTTTCCTAAACGCACATGTCTTTGAATATGAAAACTGTAGCGGAAATGACGTTTACGTCAACATGGCGACGTACACATACGGCTGTGTGTACAGGTAGCGCTTTACAGTAACCTTGTACCTGTCATCTACTGGTTTGCGAAAACGTATTAGTATTATAAACATAATTAGGACACGTTATTGTGAGAAATGTCAAGACCATATCGACTGAAGTTGGCATTACGTTAACTGTTAGAATGACTCGACTACTGCGTGCTTATCCATAGAGGAGTGATGGTTTCGTATTTTGCTAACTTAGCTGTTAAATATATGTTTTGTCATTTATGAAAACGTATGTCAGAGTATGTGGAGCCGAAGCTATTTAAAAGTCATTGATCGGGGACGTTTGCTGTCTCAAGGACTTTGTAGAAACTGCATCGCACGTCTTAGAGACGAGACTTTTGTAACTCAAATACAATCTGCTTCAAAACCACCCTGGAGAGTATTGTTTTTTGGAAGTGATGATTTTGCAGTGGAATCATTGAAACGGCTTCATTTATCTCGGTAATGATGTCCATTTTTTTTTTTTATTGGATTGCTATTTTTGCTAGTAATAACCTATTATAGCTATTATAACATATTATAATAACATTATTTATGTTATTATTTTGGTTTTCTTTTTTTAGAGATGACTCAAAAGCTGAAATCATAGATTCACTTGAGGTGGTGACGCTGTCCAGAGATACTCCTGTCAGAAAGTACGCAGAGCAGAACAGACTTCCACTTCACCAATGGCCAGATGTGGACTTCAGTGCCCAGTTTGATGTTGGTGTGGTGGTGTCATTTGGCTGTTTAATCAAGGAGAACGTCATCAACAAAATGCCACAGTAAGTAATGAGGATTCAGTGAAAGCGCATGACTTAATCGAATGGTTGGATTATCTGTAGTCATTGTGTGCTGTTTTAAACGTTTTAACAGCATGATCTCTAAGCTCATAATGCACAATAATTTGTGTTTGTTGTTGTTGTTGTTGTTTTCTCAGTGGGATCCTGAATGTGCACCCTAGTCTGTTGCCACGCTGGCGGGGACCTGCTCCAGTCTTTCATTCGATTTTACATGGTGACTGTGTCACAGGAGTGACTATCATGCAAATAAGACCGAAGAGGTAAATGCCATGTGCAGTAATTATTCATGGCAGGACAAATATGAAAGTTACATAAAAGATGCTAAATATTTCTGTATATTTCTTTTCCAAGTATCAAGTCTTTTGTTTTATATCAGATTTGATGTGGGCCCTATTCTTCAGCAAGAGCTGTATGAGATTCCAAAGAACTGCACTGCGGATGAGCTTGGAGCTACTCTGGCGGTTGTGGGCTCCAGAATGGTAATTTCCACCATTTAAAGTATTTTATTACGTATTCACTCTGCTTTTGCAACAAAGCAAACATACTGTTTGGCTGTAAACAGTAAACAATGACTGTTTGGCATTGATTCGCTGTAATTGATTTGAAACCGTCAGTCTCATATTTAAATCAACAGTTGGTGGACACTCTAAAACATCTTCCAGAAAGGATAGCAAACAGAAAGGAGCAACCTAAGGAGGGGGCATCGTTTGGTAAGTGTGTTTATGAGGCAATGTCCAAAACAGAGCGCCAGCCAATTCTAAAGCAGTAAATCACTCATAAGATCACCGTGTGAGAGTAATGTTAAAACAAATAAAATACATAAAACAACCTTCTATATTACTGCCCTTAGCCCCCAAAATCAGTTCCAGAATGGCCTGGATAATATGGGAAGAGCACAGCTGTGACTACATTGATCGGCTGTTTCGAGCTATTGGATCTCGGGTAGGATTAAAGAGATCCTAACAAACATACATTTACATCAGTTTCTTTAATAAACGTCAAACACAATGTTTGTTTTTCATCTATCAGAATCCTTTGAAAACAATGTGGATGGGCAATCCTGTCAAACTTCTGGACTTTGTTGGCAAATGCAACGTGTTGTTTACAGGTAACCAGACTTGCTTATTTGATGATTTTGAGGTGTTGGCCGTGACTATGTGCGTTTTCACACCTGGCTCGTTTTTCGGGAAATATGGCACGTTTTCTCCCTTATTTCGGTTCGTTTAGGTATATACTGTATGAACGCGACAGTTGCATTCAGATACGCACTAAAATAATTGGTCCAGGATTGTCTCAATGAGTTGGTCTTGGTCAGATTGAAAACACTAGAGTGGTTCTCTTGTGGTGAGAAAGCAATCCGACTTATCAGACCAACAAACCAATTTGTATAATAATTACTTTTTGCAATTGAAAACCAAGAACCTCTTCCTCTTAAAATGTCATCGTTCTTCTCCAAAACAGCTCTACTGCAATGTTAATAATTTATGTAATTTAATGTATATATATTTTGATGGATGAACACTATGAGCATAATTCCGGAACATGAACAGGTGCACCAATGAGAGTTTTTACGCACCTGTGACTTGCACAAACACATTTTTGGTACACTGTGTTGCCTTCCAAAAGCGAAATAAACCAAGGAGATAATGAGACATTGTAGCAATTTAAGTCTCTGTTTCGGAACAAAGCAAACAATATACAGGTCTGAAAACGTCATAACTAGCTGTTTGTCTACTGGAAAGAGTAATGTAAGGGATCACACTTTCTTTCACCTTTCTTTGCAGCTGCTCCATATTTATCTGTAGTACCAGGGTCTGTCCATTATGAGAAAGAATCCAATATCCTACTCGTTCGCTGCAAGGTATGCACATGGAGTCACACACACACACACACACACACACACACACACACACACACACACACACACACACACACACACACACACACACACACACACACGTGTCCACTGGCACAGAAGAAATACACTTAAAGTGCCCCTATTATGTTTTTTTGAATATTCCCTTTCATGCAGTGTGTAATATAGCTGTTTGTGAATGTAAACGTTCTGCAAAGTGCACAATAAATAAAGTTATTGTCTCCCAAACGAAAGAATCGACTCTGAACTGCCAATACAAGTAATTTTTCATTCGAATCCTACTGCCTTACGGTTCTACGTCACTAGAAGATGAATTTGCATAATGCCCTCCTATGTTGTACGTTGCCCGCCTGCGAACAACTTGACCAGCCCTCAAATGTAATTTTAGTTCAACGCGGGATTCGCAAAACGTTTGTTAAAAAAGATGGGTCGGTACCCAGTTTATTTGGACCAGCTTGCTTCTCAGAATCACAACCTCTAAGTATGAATAATTATTGATGTCTATATTTTCTACTGGGTGTTCAAAATACTTCGTTTTGTGTTTTATATTGTGTACATTTCCGGCTAACCAGCTAACTCACGTTATTACTGCCTTACTGAAATACTTCTGCTAATCAGCTGTGGGCCACTATCACCTAAAACTGCGTATATTAATGCAGATTGTCTGTCGTTTTCACTATGAGTAAAGATAAAGAATGAACCAAGATTTATTTCACAAACGTTTGTTACATCAGTCATTCACGCTAGAGCTTGGCTAATGTATGCACTGTTATTGATACTGTTCCCACATGTGCACTGCAATAAATTAGAAATATATACATCGGTTTGTTGATGGACACTCTTATTAAAGGACAAGTTTGGTATTTTACACTTAAAGCCCTGTTTTAAGATAGTTTCTGATGAAATATAATGGTTAAGATTGAAATTTGGACACATGCTGGTGGCCCGAGAATTTTCGGTTTCTGTGGTAGCACCACAATGGTTGCATAGGTGCACTGGAACAATCCTTCATAAAACGCATTAAGCTTTAGTTTACAAAGACGTGAAACTCACCGATTGGTCTGGGGTGTTTACTGATAAGCTCACACAAAAATCGCTGCAAAAGATGCTTCCAACAGCTTTTATCGTAGTTTTTGTACAACTCCATTGATATGTATATCTCTAGGGTAAGTGAGAAACGCTGTTATAATACTAGGCAGAGTCTAATATATATTTAGCATCTTTTTCAGCGATTTTTGTGTGAGCATATCAGTGAACACCCCAGACCGATCGGTGAGTTTCATGTCTTTGTAAACTAAAGTTTAATGCGTTTTATGAAGGATTGTTCCAGTGGACCTATGCAACCATTGTGGTGCTACCACAGAAACCGAAAATTCTCGGGCCAGCAGCATGTGTCCAGATTTCAATCTTAACCGTTCTATTTCATCAGAAACAATTTTAAAACAGGGCTAAAATACCAAACTTGTCCTTTAATGCTGATGGTGAGGAATTAAAGCTGCAACATCTCATAATGTAACTCAAACTGAGTATAGTATCACTGACAAACGTCCTGCTCAAGTCGTCCTTGCGATGGAGGTTCGGGTTGAATTAGTTCTTCCGATGTTTCACCATAAGACTTGCGCTCAGATTGATATGGTAAAATCACCGTCATCGTTACTGTCTTTACAGTTCAATCGCTGAGCTTTAGGTAGCCTCCGGACAGAGCTTACGTTCAGTTATGGTAATGGGCGTGTAGCTTCTGAGGCGCTGTACACGGTAGACCAATCACAACAGACTGAGCTGTCTGGCCAATCAGAGCAGAGCAGGCTCTCAGAAAGGAGGTATTTGGAGAGACCGATTCATCCAGCGAGTTGTTTGAGAATCATTGAAAAGTGGCACTTTTGATGCATGTAAACCTGATGTAGGAGACCTCAAAAACAATATTAGGAACCTTTAAAATAGCATGATAGGGGCACTTTAATACTAATCAAACAGCCAGAGGCCTGCTCTTTGGTGGTGAGGATATAGAATGTGCATCAAGTTTTTCCCCTTAAGCTTTTCCCATCTTTTTAATGACCATACTGTTCTGCTCTCAATCCCCTTCTGTCCAGTTTCCATAGAACATTTATTTGAAAGCAGTGCACCACTCATGATCCACTCCCTCTGTGCCAGTGGACACATATAGTTAAAATTCAGATATACACTCACTATACATACATAGAAAGGTGATTTGAGTGACTTTGAACGTGGCATGATTGTTGGTGCCAGAAGGGCTGGTCTGAGTATTTCAGAAACTGCTAATCTACTGGGATTTTCACGCACAACCATCTCTAGGGTTTACAGAGAATGGTCCGAAAAAGAAAAAACATCCAGTGAGCGGCAGTTCTGTGGGCGGAAATGCCTTGTTGATGCCAGAGGTCAGAGGAGAATGGCCAGACTGGTTCGAGCTGATAGAAGGGCAACAGTGACTCAAATAACCACCCGTTACAACCAAGGTGGGCAGAAGAGCATCTCTGAACGCACAGTACGTCGAACTTTGAGGCAGATGGGCTACAGCAGCAGAAGACCACACCGGGTGCCACTCCTTTCAGCTAAGAACAGGAAACTGAGGCTACAATTTGCACAAGCTCATCGAAATTGGACAATAGAAGATTGGAAAAACGTTGCCTGGTCTGATGAGTCTCGATTTCTGCTGCGACATTCGGATGGTAGGGTCAGAATTTGGCGTCTACAACATGAAAGCATGGATCCATCCTGCCTTGTATCAACGGTTCAGGCTGGTGGTGGTGGTGTCATGGTGTGGGGAATATTTTCTTGGCACTCTTTGGGCCCCTTGGTACCAATTGAGCATCGTTGCAACGCCACAGCCTACCTGAGTATTGTTGCTGACCATGTCCATCCCTTTATGACCACAATGTACCCAACTTCTGATGGCTACTTTCAGCAGGATAATGCGCCATGTCATAAAGCTGGAATCATCTCAGACTGGTTTCTTGAACATGACAATGAGTTCGCTGTACTCAAATGGCCTCCACAGTCACCAGATCTCAATCCAATAGAGCATCTTTGGGATGTGGTGGAACGGGAGATTCACATCATGGATGTGCAGCCGACAAATCTGCGGCAACTGTGTGATGCCATCATGTCAATATGGACCAAACTCCCTGAGGAATGCTTCCAGCACCTTGTTGAATCTATGCCACGAAGAATTGAGGCAGTTCTGAAGGCAAAAGGGGGTCCAACCCGTTACTAGCATGGGGTACCTAATAAAGTGGCCGGTGAGTGTATAACTGTATATAATCAGGGCTGTTGTCAAGTGAAGACAACTGGGTTGGGGAGACAACCAGGCCTTGTGACGAGGGAGGCCAAGTAAACGGCTTTACACTGCTGAGTATATAGGTGGAAGAGCCCATGATTTTTTTTCCCAAGCAATACTATATAAGTGTGATTGTGGAACTTGGTGTTTAGTCAGAGTTTCAACAAACTGCACGAGAACATTATAGTGAAAAAGCATTGCCTCTATGATGCTTTAAGGTGGATGCAAGTGGATTTAACACCGAAAGCACACCATGTCTGTCTCCTTGTTTCCATGCAGTCCCCAAAAGTAGCCGCTTGCGAAAACTCAGTCCGATCATAGAGGACAATTTAATTTGTGTTGGTGGACGTTTAAGGCACTCTCAGTTTGCAGCTGCTGAAGAGAACCCAATAATTCTGCCCAAAGATAGCCACATCTCCCTACTCCTCACTCAACATCACCATGAGCAAGTGAAACCTCAAGGCCGTCACTTGACGGAAGGATCAATCAGGGCAGCAGGACTGTGGATCTTGGGAGGCAAAGCTCTAATCTATTCAGTACTCCACAAATGGATAACCTGTCGCAAGCTACGTGGAAGCTATGCTATTTTAGTATAACACTATAATAGTACTTATATTTAGAATTAGTACACATAATGCATAGTACACATTGTACAATTATAATGTGTATACTATTATAGTGTTTATTAATTCATGAATAAATTAGTTAATCAGTTTTAGTTTGTTTTAGAAATGTTTGTTTTAATATCGCCATTTAGTTTTTTTTTATTTTAGTAATTGAACAAAACTTGTTTACAGTTATAGTGATCAAAGCAAAGTTTTTTCTAATAACTTTCTCTTTTTCTAATATATATATCAACTATTTTTCAATGACCAAAAATAATTTTGCAATGGTTTTAGCTTTATTAACAATAAAAACACAGAATGTACCAGATTACTTTACACTGTATTTTACTAATATATTCAGTTCTAAATTGCACAATCAATCGTTATATATATTAAAAGAACAGTGTAACCATTCAACCAGGCATAGGTTTGTCTACATTTACTGTAAGGTTGACATTATGTAACAATTGGCACTGTGTATGTTGTCTGTCTGTCTTTTTCTCCACATCATTTTTAGGATGGCTGGGTTGGATTCAAATCTGTGAAGTTCAAGAAAAGGCTATCAGCATCAGATTTCTTTAATGGATATCTACATCAGAGCATTCTGAAGAAATCTCCCTCCTCAAACACCTGTCTTTTCCAGAGTTATAAAGATACTCGTTTGCCAGGAGGACAGGACAATAATATGCTTCTGCAGAATAACACTTCACTTTGAAGCATGGCTTTATTGCAATCACGTAATAAATAACCGCATATAAACAACACTGTAATGTCATTGAAAACATTTTTGTCTGTTTTAAGACAATGTTGTATTTAGTAATGTGCTGTTTGCAGGTTGTGACGTGAACGAATGTGAATACAGTAATACAGTATTTTTAAAGACGTTAAATTGAATGGTTGTTTTAATTGATTCATATTCTTGACCATCTACACAAAAAAAATGTATGATAGTTTTTTATCTAAAATATTATAAGATATTTTGAAGAATGATCGTAAGGTAGGAAATAAATTACTATGGAAGTCAATGGTTATCGTCAACCGTCTGTTTACCGACATTCTTAAAAATATCTTATTTTGTGTTCAACAAATGAAAGAAACTCATAGAGGTTTGGAACAACTTGAGGGTGAGTAAATGATGATAGAATAAAAAAAAACATTTGGGTGAACTTTCCCTATTCCAAAACTGAAGGCGCAGTAAAGTCCCGCTGCTGCCACGTAAGTCCCGCCCTCTTATCGCCTAACACGTAAAGCACGGAGGTCTGTTTGCAAATCCTCTTCTCTCGTTGGCTGAAGCGTTTGTTTATTTTTGCGTCTAAAGTAAAGTTCGGTTTCATTTACAACCTGTCAAATCCGAGGACAGCTGTGAAACCATCAACACCGCCTCGCATTTCACGTAGTAAGTCAACTCTGGAAAATACCGTTTATGTCCGCATTATTGCATGAAACTAAAGAGCTTTAATATAGACGAAAATTAGCTTCCATTGTCATTCAATTTTCACAATAGCTGAAGAAAAGTGTCTTGTTTACGTTGAGCTAACGAATAGCCGTGTTGCTAGCTACCGTTACCGAGCCCACTCAACCTAACGTTACTTATGTCTTCTCTTACATATTTATAAATGGAAACCTGTAGGAAATTATATGAACTGTATTCTCCTCCCGTTGTTCTGTTTGGGGTTTTATCACGCTGTAATGCAATTAATGTTATGTTATGTTTGTTGGCTCATGTCATTTTAATGGGAAATTCAGTGCCATGTTCATTGGTATAACTTACAGCTTTGAAACCGTTAACGTTACCTGATATGTAGACTGTGCCGTCACCGTTACACATAAATACTAGCCTATGTTTTCAGATATTAGCCAAACACGCTTTATGTGTAAGTTAATGTGAAATTCCATTGACTTTGACCTTCCTCATAAACCGATTCAACATACGTGTAACCTTTAGTAATCAATAATTGTATAGATGGCATATAGGATGTGTTCTGTAGAAAAACAGCTTATGCAGGGTTTATGGCCAAGTTGTGTTAGAATTCCTCGAGCAATTGAACAGGTGTAAATAGGGGATTTTGAGCGTCTAATACGTTGTGCAGCTGATGGATAATCGTGTTAAGTATGGAACCAGCTTTACCCAAAATAAAATGTAACGGTATGGCAAGAAGGGATTCAAACTGGACAATCGATTAATTTGTCTTTTTTATTTTTATATTCCCAAGTATCTTGATGCATGCCTTTTGAAAATTGGAAGCTTTTTCAAACTATTCTTAATCTTGTAGTCGTGAAGTGTGTTGTTATTAGGTTTTCTGCACATTTATTGTACTTATTATATCTAACTATTTTGCTGTATTATTCAACTGTTCAGAATTGTCCAGGCTCGCCTTCATCATTTACCGAAGTTAGTTGATTCAGTTAAAAAAAAATGTATGACTTGAACGCATTTTAGTAAAATTAGATTGGGGTGTCTCTTTAACCAATTTAAAGATTATTTAATATTATTAAGTGTAGATGTTTGTCAACTGATTTTGCAGTGTGTTTGGTTACAGTGGCACAAATGTAGCCTATTTTTAATTTCTGAGAACGGAGCTCTGTGGTTAGTCTGGACTGAAGAATCTGCTGAGGTGAGGGCAGGAGCTGTAACGTGACAATTAAGCAATATGACACAGGCAGAAGTGCTGTTGTTTTGAATATAAAAAACAAAAAAAATCCAGATCATATGAGTCAAAACCTGGGTATTAACATTAATTGGCGTGGCATCTTATGCCCAGAAGCCATTGGTACATGCCGCTATGATTAGTGACACATCCGGTTGTCATTGTCACATGCCACTAAAACTTATGACAACAGATAAACCATATGTTGTCACAATTGTATGTTTATTGTCTTCATGTATCATCTGTCAAAATGTCTATGTCTGCGTTTTATTCAGCTGCTTCTGCACCAATAGCTGGATGCCTTTCTCCATAAAAGGGATTTCCTGGAAATATCATAAGTTTTATGACTTTATGGTCTGTGGCCGGTTGCATAAACTGCTTAGACTAGTCATAAGTTAGTCATCTAATTTGTTTCTTCGAAACCCAGGTCATAACTTTTTTTAAATCAGTTACATAAAAAGGTAGATTGGAAAAGTTAGACTGATTAGCCCTAATTAACTGTTTGTTGGTCAGACTAGTTAAGACAGTCTTAAGTTAGGGACTATGTTTATTTATGCAACTGGCCCTGGGTTGGTTTCATAGACAGAGTTTAGATTAAGCCAGGATTAGGTCAATTTAAATAGCTTTTTATAAACGTGCCTTTGAAAAAAAACCATTAATGGTGTGCATCTTGAGACAAAACAATGGCTCTGACATATTTTAAGATACGTCAGTGCAAGTTGCTTTCAGTTTAGACAGCTCAAACATGCATTTTAGTCTGGGACTGGCTTAGGCTAAGTCTTGTCTGTGAAACAAGGCATATGAGTCTCGTTTGTGGACTTTTGATGCGACATAATGCGAGGGTGCTCTCCGGCCACGAGTATGAATGAAACGGGAATTACATTACAGTGTACTCACTAATTAATTATCACAACACCCTATTTTGGAAATTATGTGCGACTCCATGTTTTTTTCTCCAGTGTAGTGATGTGTACATTGTAGTTTTTTCTCTCTCTGTGGATGCATTAGATTTCCTGACAAAAAATGTAGAAATTAGCATTAGGTACAATGATTTTATATTTATAATAAAACCTTAGACCTTTCTAATGATTTATAGTTATAGTGTGTTATATATGGTCACGTGTTTTCTGTAAAATAAAGGTTTTCTGTGAAATATAATTTTTATTATGAATATTATTACTATATTCTTAAATACTCTTTTTTTTTTTTTGTATTTTGTATTATTTTATTGTATTTATTATTATTATTATTATTTTTTACTTGTGGTCGTTTTCAGAGATGGTAATAGACGTTTTATACTTGTTCTACAATTGTGCAAAGAGAATTTTTTTTTTCGGCTGACCTATCCCTGTGATTGAATTGAACAAGGACTAGGCCTGCATTCAGTGACCATCATACAATCGACTTTGAGCTAATACAAACATCAGCCCTCTCACAGAGATTTTATGTGTGCACCAAATGACTGGATCACTTGTCGATCGAGCCTGTTTGTTTGTTTATTTTTGTAGGAAAGAAGATGCTGTATTTCATAAGCATGGAGTCGCATGGAGAAAGATCCCTTCTCAAAGATCTCTGAAAAACATCAACATTAGGAAGAATGAATTTGTGTGATCAGTTCATAATTTCACATCCTTCCCTATAACTATTTACGTGCACTTTGGCAGGCCTCATTCAGCCTCCCCTCCACCTCACTAACTCACACTCACACACTCTGCCGGTGACCCCACCACTGCAGGCTGGGTACGGAGCTGGTCAGGCCGTGTGCCCCTCCAGCTCTGCTTGTTGGCGTGAGATGGCGCGGCAGGAAGCAGAGGGTCGCTGCCGCTGTGGACTGTAATGTCAGAGCCCAACAGCCCCGGCGAGAGCCAGCGCGGCGCTCCCAGATTCTTCGTGGGGTGCGCGGAGGATGAGAGCGAGGGCCTGGACGACTACGCCAGCATGAGGACAGACATGGAGCTGTACGAAGACGACCTGGAGGATGATTCGGTACGGATGGTTTTCAAATGAGTATCTGGTCTAATGGAGAGATTTTGCCTTCATGTACCTGGGGATTTTAGTATGTTACATTTTTGTGTATTTCAGAGCTTTTTTTGTTCTTCAGGATGTTTCAAGTAATTCCTGTAATTATTTAAGAACTTTTGAAAACCACATGTCAGTACATACAAGTAAGTATGTTTAGGTAGATGTAAATCTCATTTATTAAATCCTTATTTTTTTTAGCCTCCAGAGTGTCAGATCATGGTGGGGATTTGCTGTATGATGAAGAAATCTAAGTCCAAACCCATGACTCAGATCTTGGAGCGTCTTTGCAAGTTTGAGTACATCACAGTGGTCATCTTTCCAGAGGACGTCATACTCAATGAGCCGGTGGAAAAGTGGCCACTCTGTGACTGCCTGATCTCATTTCACTCTAAAGGTATGTTTTGTGTCTGTGCCCTTTTGAGCTGGTTGTAGATAAGGTTTCTGCACTGAAGTATTAACCACTCAATGAAGCAACTTTTTTGAAGGGGTCTCCTTTTCAGTTACCTAACATTATTGCATTATTAGCTAATCTAATGAGACAAAAAAACATTAGTGAATTTTTGCATACAAAAAGCTCTGCTGTCAATACAAAAAATGTGCGATCACATTAGCGAATTTTTGCATACAAAAGGTTTGTTGTCAATAATGTAGCAATGTGCCGTATGAAGCACAGGTCACAAAGTCACTTACATTCAAACCAAGCAGCTTTCTGTTGGTTAAAGGATTAGTTCATTTAAAAAAAAAAACTTTTGCTGATAATTTACTCACCCCCATGTCATCCAAGATGTCCATGTCTTTCTTTCTTCAGTCGAAAAGAAATTAAGGTTTTTGATGAAAACATTCCTGGATTTTTCTCCATATAATGGATTTCGATGGACCCCAAACGGTTCAAAGTCCAAATGACAATTTCAGTGCAGCTTCAAATGGCTTTAAACGATACCAGACGATGAATAATGGTCTTATCTAGCGAAACGATCGGCCATTTCTAAAATAAATAAAAAAGTTTAAGTTTTATAAGCACAAATACTCGCCTTGCTCTGTTCTGTGATGCACGTTCGTGACGTCACGAAATACGCAATTACGTTGAAAAGGTCACGCCTCTGTCCTGACGAAAATTTTCTTTTAGCCTTTTTAATATTAAAACACCCAGGATACGCACACGAAATGGGCATTTTAAACGATAAACTGACACATAGACAGTTGAATATGTGTATATGGTCCTCCTTCCTCACATTTGTAAACACTGACTCGGTACTTCCGCCTACGCGTGGCCTTTTCAGCGTAATTGCGTATTACGTGACGTCACAAATGCGCATCACAGAACAGAGGAAGGCGAGCATTTGTGCTTATAAAACTTAAACTTTTTTATTTATTTTTGAAATGACCAATCGTTTTGCTAGATAAGACCCTTATTCATCGTCTGGTATCGTTTAAAGCCATTTGAAGCTGCACTGAAACTGTCATTTGGACCTTGAACCGTTTGGGGTCCATTGAAGTCCATTATATGGAGAAAAATCCTGGAATGTTTTCATCAAAAACCTTTCTTTCAAAAACAAATTTCTTTTCGACTGAAGAAATAAAGACATGGACATCTTGGATGACATGGGGGTGAGTAAATTATCAGCAAAAGTTTTTTTAAAAGTGAACTAATCCTTTAATGCAGTGAATTTGGGCGACCAACTTGAACCCGTTGCAAGATCTGCATAACGAAATCTTCCGCCCTCATACGAAATTCCAGATTGGATTTTTGATTCCTATTAAATCCGCAGACAAAAATTAGCAAAACATCAGTAATTGTGACCAGTCTTGTTCTTTGGTATATAAATATACCTGATAAACAGTCTACACATTTGTTTACCAGTGTGTTGTAAACTTTGACATGTCATTTTTATATTAGCATGCCCATAATACCAACAGTAATATTTTCTCTTGAATTAGGCTTCCCCCTGGATAAGGCAGTGAGTTACGCAAAGCTCCGTAACCCGCTGCTCATCAATGATCTTAATATGCAGTATTACATACAGGATAGGTATAACCATATTTTTCATTAACCACACTTTTGCATATCTCATATTTGCATACATTTCAGCATCCTTTATGATACATGAATTAGGCTTTTTCTGTCCTTTGTTAATCATATTTTAGGAGGGAGGTGTATCGTATCCTGCAGGAGGAGGGGATAGATCTGCCACGCTATGCTGTTTTAAACCGCGACCCTGACAAACCTGATGGTCAGTCAAAGCTTTTTTCCCCAAAAAAATACAAACAGAATTTTTGAGTATCTAAAGATTTTCTTCCCTGATATCTTTTTAAAGCGTTATCTTTTGTTATTTGCTTGCTTAAGTTTTCATCATCCAACAGTGAAATAGAAATATTAGCAACGTATCCTGCTTTGTCTCTGCACTGATTTATTTTAGTCTCTGAGTAAATATAGACCCTCATGTAAAGCAATTTTAAGTGTTTCACAGGCCAAGGATACAAATATTGCTCTGAAGTCCATGATGTGACCATCTGGCATCCACTGAGCTGTTATGTTCTTGGCAGCTATGACAGTTCCCTGAGGACCTGAATAAATTTATTCTGCTCTAAAACAAATGACAATCAAAGTGCTATATTTACCCAGCTATAAATCCACATTACAGTCCTGTCTCAGATGATGACTGTGTTATCTGTCTATCTGCTCAGATATTGTTTCTATTCACTGGAACTCTGTTTTGACTGGCCTTTTCTTTCCTGTTTTGACACAGAGTGTAACCTGGTTGAGGGAGAAGACCAAGTTGAAGTTAACGGTGAAGTCTTTCTAAAACCATTCGTAGAGAAGCCCGTTTCTGCTGAGGACCATAATGTGTACATCTACTACCCAACTTCAGCTGGGGGAGGCAGCCAACGCCTCTTCAGGAAGGTCTTTTTGCAGTGGCTGCCTATTACCTATTCCATAGAGCTTGAGCTGCATCCGCTCAGTCATACAAACACAGCAAACCGAGGATAGCATGCTGACATTTGTTTTAGCCTTCCCCGTCAGCAGTGTTAAAAAAAGACTTAATTGCAGAGTTTATCCTACAGTCAGTGTTGGGGAGCAACTAGTAACACTACTCAGTTTGTTTTAGCGGCTCATTCGGTCATTCATTCATTCGTTCATTCATAAATTTAAAACAACTGATTTAGCAACCAGAGTTATAGCATGCTGCAGAAAAAATCCTAAAATCTGGAAACGAGTCAGCATTTTTTAACTTCCAGTTCCATTGTCCAGAAGTCAATGGGTTTTTGGTTAAATGCCTAATTTAAGGTTTGTGGTTAACACAAGCTTGGATATTTTCACGTTTTATTTTACAACATAATATATCAGTATACAATATATCAGCTTTTGTGATTTCAAAATTCATTAAAGTTATTTGTGAATATTATCTTGATTAACAAAACGTGTAAGAATCATAAACTTTTTCTGGTAACAGAGCTTATTTTATGTACTGATACTAAAGCCAATGGAACAACCATTTTGGCTTTTTGCTGAGGGAACAGAATAATGCTAACTTATGAGTTGGCCAACAAAACTCTTGCCCTGAATTTTACATATTATTTTTTGGTTGCAAAATAAATGGTTAAAGCTTAAGTATTTAACTACTTTACTATTCCAGTTAAATACGCTGGGATATTTATACTATCCCAGTTAAATACGCTGGGATATTTATAAGCAATCCATCTGCATGTTAACTCCCTGAAAAGTTTTACAGTGTGTCTCTATCAAAACCTCACAATAACACTGGCCCAGCTAATGCTGTGAGTTTTGGACAGAACAATCTGTTTTTTCAACCAATACCAGATCGGGGAATGTTCATGAAGCTACACTTGGTATCACTAGTGTCGCAAAAATTACACTTTACTTCAGCTTTAAATTCAGATGTTTATTTGGTTCAGTTATATAAATTAGGGTGTATTTTAGTTGTATTAATTGTATTTAAAGGGTTAGTTCACCCAAAAATGAAAATTCTGTCAGTAATTACTCACCCTCATGTTGTTCCAACCCCGTAAGACTTTCGTTCATCTTCGGAACACGAATTAAGGTAAAAAGATATTTTTTATTAAATCTGAGAGCTGGATCACTCCTCCATAGGCTTCTAAGGGACTGAAACTTGTTCTCCTGAAAAGTTATTAAAGACATCGTAAAAATAGTCCAAGTGACTACAGTGGCTCAATCTTAAGTTTATCAAGCGACAAGAATACTTTTTGTGCGCAGAAAAAACTAAAATATCGACTTTATTCAACTATTCATTTCCATCTCGGTCGGCCTCGAACGTATAGCTTCCGTGGTGTACGTCACACGCAGTGCTTGACATTAACTTTTTTTGCTCACTAGCCAATGTGGCTAGTGGTTTTCCAAAGTTACTAGCCACACAGCATTTTTACTAGCCACATTTTTGTTGTTGTGAAATTATCTAGTTGACTATGGTGTGCTAAAATTTACTTGAACTAGATTTACAACCCTTTTAAATGTAAAACCACTGTACACACCCAAATCAAGACTACATGAATGTATAACAATACAGGTCATTAATATTAGCTCTGATAAGGTTGTGTGTAAAGCAATTTTTTTTAATAAAACCATGTATTAAGATAAAGACGTAAAAAAGTAGCTTCTTATTGCATAATAAAAGTGGTGCATGGATGTAGATAAAAAATATAAAAAACTACACTAAAAAACCTTTAGCATTAGAAACACTGTTTTAATTTCAGAATCAGACTTAGAATTAATTTATTGAGCCCCGATTGGAATTCTTTGTTACAAGTTGCAATGGAAAGTAGTAGGTCAGTCTCGAAACCTCACGAAAAATGCATGCCATGGTTCGGACATCACATAGCTCCATCGGCGTCCAACGACGTTAGGCCGGCGACACACTGGCTGCGTGGCGTTTCTGTTGCGTGTCACCAGCGTGGCGTTTTCTGTGTCTTTGCACACCAGAAATGCGTCTGACGCGGCGCACACTGCGGACACACCGCGCAGCTGAGACGCGCACGCCACGCAGCCAGCTAGTGCGCTTATTTCAGATGCCTTTTGAAAAGACTACAATTAGGCTACCCGCCAAAGTGGCTAGTTGGAGTGACTGTGTTACCCGCCACGAGCAAAATCCACCCGCATTTGGCGGGTTGGCGGGTGTTAATGTCAAGCCCTGGTCACACGCATCACACACATGACGAGCGTCTGTCAATAGGGACCCGACGTGTGACGTAGCCCTACTGATGAGGCCAACAGAGATGGAAATGAATAGTTGAAAGAAAGTCGTTATTTTTGTTTGTTTTTGCGCACAAAAAGTATTCTCGTCACTTGATAAACTTAAGATTGAGCCACTGTAGTCACTTGGACTATTTTAACGATGTCTTTAATAACTTTTCGGGAGAACAAGTTTCAGTCCCTTAGAAGCCTATGGAGGAGTGATCCAGCTCTCAGGAGTGATCCAGCTCTCAGAATGAAAGTATTACGGGGTTGGAACAACATGAGGGTGAGTACTGACAGAATTTTCATTTTTGGGTGAACTAACCCTTTAATATAAATGTATGTGTTTGAGTTTGTTACTGTTACCTAAATTGTGATGCTCATTGTGTTGCCAATTAAATACTGCAGTCTTTTAAATCAATTTTATATTCTTGTAAATTAAAACAAAAATGCCCCTCAAAATAGCTTAAATACTAGTTATTGGTTTGTGACTTGTAGAGTATAGTTTTATAACTTTACTGGAATTTATTTACTTAGAATTATGAGCAACTTTGTTAGCTATGTTCGAAGTAGCTTTCATAGAACTGCCTACAGTGATATGAACTATTGTTTAATAGAAAAACTGTGTACAAAACTGTTAATATGTTGCACAATGACAAAATCGTAACATTTGAGTGTGAATGTGTCTCTGTTTCAGATTGGGAGCAGAAGTAGTGTTTACTCTCCAGAGAGCTGTGTGAGGAAAACTGGCTCCTATATCTATGAAGAGTTCATGCCAACTGATGGTACAGATGTGAAGGTACTAAATAATTTACCTTCATTTCTACACAGTGATTCTATATAGAGCAAAGGTCTGCTTTCTTATGTCTTTGTTTAATTTGTAAATTTTTAGAGAAGCAGCAACATTCTTTTGTACATGTTTGTTTTGTTACAGGTGTACACAGTAGGGCCAGATTACGCTCACGCAGAAGCTCGAAAGTCCCCTGCACTTGACGGGAAAGTTGAGCGAGACAGTGAAGGCAAAGAAATCCGCTACCCAGTCATGCTCACTGCCATGGAGAAGCTTGTGGCCCGTAAAGTGTGTTTGGCATTCAAGGTCAGCTGCTCGTTTCTTGGTTTCAAGAATGAAATTATGAATGTACAAGAAAGAATTTGCAGACTGAAAAAGTTTCAAGGGTTTAACCTGTTCATGCTGATTTTGTTCTCAAATACTTTTTACACTGTAGCAAACAGTGTGTGGATTCGACCTCCTCCGAGCCAACGGCCACTCGTATGTGTGTGATGTCAACGGATTTAGCTTTGTGAAGAATTCCATGAAATACTATGATGACTGTGCTAAGATCCTGGGGTAAAGCCTAATGATCATCAAATAAAGATTCAAAATCTTTGTATTTCAAACATATTAACATATAGTTGCAAAATTGCACAACTGGATGAGTTTGGCTTGTTCTTTCTTTCAGAAATATTGTGATGAGGGAGCTGGCTCCTCAGTTCCAGATCCCGTGGTCCATACCTACAGAGGCAGAGGACATTCCTATTGTACCCACTACATCAGGCACCATGTACGCATCACATGCTACACTTAAATCTTGCCATTTGACTTTATAGTAAAATTCATCTGTCCACTTTTATTGTCTAATGCAACAACATTCATATATTTTTAAGGTTTCCATTCTTAATTGACCTATTATGATATAACATCAGAATTTTTCTTTTTTTTTTCTTTGTTAGGATGGAGCTGCGCTGCGTAATAGCTGTGATCCGTCATGGAGATCGTACACCAAAGCAGAAGATGAAGATGGAAGTGCGGAATCCCATGTGTGTTCTTGCCACCTGCTTAATAGACTTTATCACTTAAAGCATTACAAATATCCAAATAGCAAAAATATGGTGCTTTTTCCTTTCTTCTAGGTTTTTTGAGCTTTTTGAAAAATATGGTGGATATAAAACGGGCAAGCTGAAGCTAAAGAAACCCAAACAACTCCAGGTAACAATTTTTATTTATTCTTTTTTATTTATTTTATTTTTTTAAATACATTTATTCATCTTTAAAACAGAAAGCACACACAACACAAATTAAATCACAATAATACAAATAAAAAAAACCGTCTGCTGCACATTTATCCTAGGCCACTAAAAGAGTAAAAAATAAATAAATAAGATGATAAAGTAAATACAATACAAGTTTAAAACCATTATGTTCTCACATGAATGGGAAAACCCTTCCGCAGAATAGTTGACACTATAAAACTGGACTGGCTGACCATTAACTAGACAAGTTAAATATTCCAGCGGAATTAATTCCATCAACATCTTGTGCCGATCCCGATATAGTAATATGTTTTTTCTAGCTGCAAAAGATTTTACAGTCTTTTTTGCTTTTGATAAAATTGAAGCTTTATCAGGCAGACCAAGAATCAAAAATAAAGGCTCCAATACCAACTCCTTCTCAAAGATATTGCTCATTTCAGAAACTATCTTGGCCCAGTATATCCCAGGTAACAATTTTGTAAATTCTTTTTTTATTATGTTTATTATTATTAGATTTAATTTTTTATATTTTGGTTGAATTTAAACCATTGGTTCTCAACCTTATTGACCCCCCTAGACCGTATTAATTTATGGGCACTAGAACTTATCTTAATTTATGAGCACTTCTGTTTTCTGTAAATAAACTAAAATAATCATAATTAAAAATAAAATAATTGCATTTCAGGATGCTCTTTAAGACCACTCCTTTTAAACAATTTATTTACATGATTCTTCCAGTTATTTATTATTTTCTTGATTGGGATTTTTAAAAATGTATTTTAACTTGATGTAAAATGTATATTCATTATAAAAATGCCATTCCTGATTTTCAAAATTCTAAGAATTAGGGGTGCACGATTCAGAAAATGTCACGATTCGATTCGATTTATTTTTTAGGCTCAAGATTCGATTCAAAATCGATTTTCGACTCAAAAACGATTCTCGATTCAAAAAAACGATTCACAGTATGTAAATGTAGTTTACTGTTTCCTATGTGATTGATTGCAGTAGATATACAATTTAAAAGAAAAGAAACACAACAAATTAAATGTAGTTTGATATTACTTTATGTCTTCATACAAAAATAAAAACTTTTGCAACTAAAAAGTGCAAAGTACCAAGCTTTGGCCAGTTTTCAAATACATTTAATTCAAGTTTAAAATAAAACTTAAAAAAAAAAAAACTTTTACATTTAGCTTTAAAAAGCTGTAGTCAGATCAAACAAACAATCATGCTAAATGTGGTTTAGGAGAACAGTGGTTTAAATAGAAAAGCCACCGCTACTGGTAACATCTATGATTATATTGATTTGTTTAGATCCAGTGAAGTCGTGTCATAGGCGTGATTTGCGGGCGGGATGGATGGGATGTCCGTCCCGTCACTTTTTCTCAGGATCGATATTGTCCCCCACCACTTTTTGAAACATTGAGGCACGGATGTACTAATACAAATACATAAAACATCTCCAGTTAACTAGCAGAACATTAATTTAGTTCGCTATTAAATAAGAGATCTAGCGCTTAAATCTGTTGTTTTTTAAATCAAGCTGAGCGCTCATTTCCGCGGCTATCATTGTCATGGATACAGTTGGCTCGCGCGCAGTCTTCACTCGGACGCGCGCTTCAATCTATCGCCGTTGCAGAAACTCTATTCGTTCCGGTGAAATCCCAAAATAAACTGCACACAAACGTGTCTCTGCTTGATATAGACTGTAACCACTGATGAACATATTCGGTTTTGATGAGAGAGAAAAATAACTATACGAGCACGGATCAGAACTATTTTTTACAGTCTATGATCAGAACCCGTATACTTCTGACACGCTTGGCAAAAGATCTACCACTAGACCATTTAAGAATTAAATGAAAATTTGCAGATCGATGCATTTATTTAGGGGGTTGAGCAGAGAGGCCGCACAGTTTGACCAGAGAGCAGCGGCCGCACACCAGGCCGCCGGATGGTGTTGCTAAGAACTTGCAATGTATAACTATTATCAGACCGGCCCTCCGGGAAAAGCCCAGACTTTCCTGATTGCCACTCCGCTCCTGCACACCATTACACACAAAAAAAATTAAAATAAAATAAAAATATATATGAATCGATTTTTGGAATTCTATGAATCTATTTTGGTAAAGCTTGAATCGCGATGCAAATGTGAATCGATTTTTTTGCACACCCCTACTAAGAATTACATCATTTTACTCTTATTCCTAAACTTAGGAATAAGTGTGATTCATAAAGGTTCCTAAGTGTCAAGACTAGGTCTCGGCTCCTAAATTATTTAAGAGTGCTAGAGAGGTATCCATCTTATTTACAAGATGGCAGCAGAGGCCACGCACTTTTCAACAAAAATAGGATGTATTGGAGTTAAATGATGACAGAGTTGATTATCAAGGTATTATTTTTGTAACTAACCTTTAAGATTTTTTTAAGCAATTTCATTATTACAATGAAAGTAAGGTTTTTTTTTTTTTTTTTTTTTTTTTACTTTTTATTGACCCTACAGGTTTGCTTGAACCATCAAATTATGAGGAAGATATTTACATTTTTATGTATTTTTTTTATATTTTAAAATATGAGGGAAGAACAAAACACTAAACTTAGTGAAGGTATTTATCTGACGAAATTATTTCAAGTCAGGTCATCTTTTACAATACAGATGATTCAAAGCAGATTTACATTGATTACAGGAAAGGTTAGTTTTGGCTGTACCGCAGCTCTAGAAGATCAGAAAATCAAATCAGAAGAAAAGTTCAGTGTTGATTGATTTCCATTTCAAAAAATCATTAGTTATCTTATTTTTTTATTTTTTATTTATTCGCTCTGGAGAAAACAGTCATGTCATCGTCCAGCTCAGTTTAGTTCTCAGACAATGGTGTCGATGCAGGCAGATCAATAATATTGTTGAATATTAAGTGACAAAAATGGGCAAACTACAGCTACAGGTTTTAGAAAACAAAAAAATCATACATTGTCTGCAACATAGTAAGTTATAAATATTTCATTGTCCTCTTTTGTTTTTTCATGTGTTCATAATTTCTTTATTGAAGATAAACAGGCCTGGTTAAAAAATATATCTACAGTCTATTTGGCATGTTTCATCATGTTATCAAAAATAAACAATTCGACTCCAAGCACAACTACACAATACGCTTACAAAATCTTTAACACATTTTTAATACTATTTGAATAAAGGGTGAATCTGTCAATTTTCCTTTGCCTCACTTTTGACCACTGCGGATTGACTTTGGCAGTTGATTGACTTTCCAACTGATCTTCAAATCTTGCACTTTTATGAGGATTGCAAGCTTCCCTGAGTTGTTGTATCCATTGATGGAACTCATGTTTGCATCATTGCTCCAACTGTAAATGAGGAGATCTCTATCAATAGAAAAGGATTCCACAGCATCAATACTAATTTGCGATGATTTTGCACAATTCAAAGCAATTTAAAAAAAATAAATTTAATTATTAAAGTTGAATTTTTTTAAATTATAATTATATTAAATGATTGGTGTCATGCTGCAGTGACCTCACCCTTGCAGGCTCACTATTGGCTGATTCAGTGGTTGAGGGTGGCCATTTTGGGTTGACATCATTGTAGTCCTTAGTTCACAGCACTTAAAGTCCCCGTGAACTGGAAGTTGCAACCGACTTTTCTCCAGTGTTGTGACGTATTACCGAGAGAAACGGAATACTAAATGAGGCAAAATAGTGGGCATGGCTTTTTTTTTCAACTAGCACCTGATTGGATCTAGAAAAGTAGGTGTTTCTAGTAGCCTGTCTACTGTCAGTTGGACGGGCGTGGTTATGGATGTTAAGCAGACATCCAAACCGTCAAACCTACGTCATCAGGGAAGGTCCTCCAAGGCAGAGGGGAGGGGCATTTTCAGACTTTGATTAAAGATTACGAAGCCAAAAAATTTTTGTGTGGATTGACTTGCACGGATGAATTGTTCACCACAAAACGATCAATTTAGGCAAACAAAGTAAGTATGGTCAATTTTGATTTCATGGGGACTTTAAGTGCCACTTCTGTCAGCACTTAAGTGCCACTTCTGTCAACACTTAAGAGCCACTTCAGTCAGCACTTAAGAATCAGTCTTCGACTTTACTGAAAGTTGCTTTTAGCTTCTTTATAAAAGTGTTTTAAAGAAAAATTATTTGTTGACACTTAAAGGAGCTGTATGTAAGAAATGTATTTCAATTAATCATAAAATGGCCCTGATATGTCACTAGACATTAAGAAATCATGTTCATTTCAAATACTTATATCACTGACAACAGTAGTCCGGCCAGGATATTGTCATTTAAAAAGTGAAGTTGCAGCCCTCAACTGATGTTGATGTTGTCATGTTGTGTTTTGGTCTGATGCTCCACCCTCCACCGATCTACCAATCACGAAGTCAGTAGTGTTGCGGCATCCGGGTTGCCAGCTCTGCTCTAGTTCCCACAGCTGCAGTTACAAACGTGTCGGATAAAAAAATGTTGGATCCTGCAGCCTATCTTGCAACCTCGAGTCAGGGGGGAGGGGGAGGGGGAGGGGATACACCGCTCTACAGTAATTTGAAAGTGATTGCAGTACCAGTTTTGGCCACAATCTTACATACGGCTCCTTTAAGTCAAAGCTTAAGACTATTCTTAAAGACATTTCTTAGACGTTTTATACATACTGGCTCAGGTCTACTATCAAACTTTTATAAAATTAGGCTTCCTCATATATTGAGGTTTTCCAAGACTCTGGGAATCTGAAAAAAAAAAACAGGTTGTTAAGGGGGTCAATTAAAATAAGAAACACCTTGATTTTGGTTAATTTTAAACTTATTTCAATACCTGTGGTTTATTATTTTACATAATTTTAAGTCATCTTGAGGCCCCTTTGGAAGTTTGCTGAACCCTCATAGTGGGCCCCTGGCCCGCTGTTTGAGAACCACTCATTTAAACCTTGAATTTATTGTTAAAACCTGCTGTACTACTCCATATCTGTGTTTCCACAGGAAGTTCTGGACATTACCAGGACACTCTTGGCAGATATAGGACAGCATACTGACTGTGAAGTTGAGGAGAAGAAGTCCAAGCTTGAACAACTGAAGACCGTTCTAGAAATGTACGTTAATGTAAGATGTTAACTGGGCCATGCTAACTGGCACACTTTCAGTCTTCCTTGATGGCCTCCTTTTAAGTCTTTTGACACAACATATTTTCCAGACACAAGCTTTACTAGCTCGGGTGTTATATAAAACAATACATTAATTTCCATCATATTCTTAACAGATGCTTTCTTTCAGAAAAATACAATAATGTTTCTAGTGTATCTAAGGATATTATGTAACATGTCTTAAAGGAGATTCAGTTGAAGGATGTTGTAAATGAACACTATGTTCGGTGATATTTCCAACATGCCGTATTTTTAGAATCTCAGTATTAAGTTTTGTCTTATGACACAATGAATTCGCAGTGTCCCCTTTCACAACTCTTGACAAGCATCACTCATTCAGCAATGGCATAGATGCACTGGATGGATTTCTGAGCGGCTGTTCTGGCAGGTGCTTCTGGCTATGTTAATATAGATGTCAGTCAAGAACAGGGAAGTGGAAAGTAAACTTCTTTGGGGCCTGTAGACACCCTAATTACACTATTGTCCCTGTTCTATTCTATTCTTTTTTCAGGTATGGCCATTTCTCTGGAATCAATAGGAAAGTGCAGCTAACCTACCTTCCTCATGGACAGCCCAAAACATCCAGTGAGGAGGAAGGTACGAGGATTGTTGATCAAGAAACTCAGTCATCTTTGGCTTTAATCATGTCATGCATTATGGTGCTGCTGTTTGTGTTGTGTGCAGATACCCGTAAGGAGGGCGCCTCTATACTGCTGGTGCTGAAGTGGGGGGGAGAGCTGACTCCAGCGGGCAGAGTTCAGGCTGAAGAACTCGGCAGGGCTTTCCGCTGCATGTATCCTGGAGGTCAAGGTAAAAAAAAAAAAACCCTCCTGTTTGTCTGTCACTAAGGGGCCCTATTTTAACGATCTAAGCCAGGGGTCGGCAACCTATGGCAGGCGTGCCAATGGGGTTAATCGCTGAGGGTTAATGCGCACGCTGAGGGTTAATCGCTGGCACTTGAGATGGATGTATTTGATTCAGATAAAGTACCTCGTACCTGCATACAGATCTGCATTTTGAAGTAATCATTCCTCATAGTAAAACAGTTTGTTATATTAAGGTAGGAGTTATACGTACTATTAAAGAATGAGAATTAAACTGCGCAAGTCAATAAAAGCATGTAGCGCGACCACTGTGCATCACGTGCACTCAAGTTACTGACTCACAGCTGTGTTCAATGGCACAGTCTATTTCAGTTGCCTCAAAATAGCAATGCACCAACAATGCGCCTGAACACACCTCGTTTTCAGACCAGCACGCCCATGATCGCAAAGATGGGTGCAATATATATTTGCTATTTGAACAATGTGGCGCAGGACGTGAAAATGATAACTGCGGCGGGCTGAAACTAGCAAAAGACACTTGCGTTGTGTCTGGCGCTGCGTTGGTGTGTTTGATTAGCGTTGGAGCAAAACTGTTGACCGAGGCCCAGAGTTGAAAACCCCTTTAGATCTTATTTTTCTAGAGACCACAAATCTCATGCTTTCAGCACCTTATTACACCTTTTTATTCCAACATTACACCTAAATCTAACTGATTAACATTCATATTAAATGGGTCATGACATGAGAAACCAAATTTGCCTTGATCTTTTGGTATATAAGAGATCGATGTACTATTAAAACTTCCTGCAAGTTTCATAGCTTAAGACGTCCTCCTCATTATAAACGAAGCATTTATTTAATCAAGCTCTAAATACAGCTCGTTCTAGATCCTTTGAACTTAGTGACGTCACGTCACGGTACGAAGTGACGTACCAGTCGTTTGCATATGACCGCCTCCAGCGCAAGACAACTACGCCTCATTTCGCGTCATCGCATGCGTTGTCATGCAGCGAGGGGGTCTGTTTGTTTACAAGATGACTGTGATGCCACGCAGATGTGCTGTTCCTGCTGTGGACAAACAACATGTTTGAATACGCTGCCGAACGATCCAGACGTCAGGGAAAGCAGTCGGATGCAGTTTATTTGCAGCATATGCAGCCCGCCAACACCTTATTTGAACGGTGAGTGATCAGATGAGTGTGACAGGGCATGTTACTGAAAGAACGAGCAGAGAGCGAGCGAGCCCCGGCCGCGCACGCGCCTTCAAACTGTCTTGCTCTCTCTCTCTCTCTCCCTCCCTCCCTCGTGCATGCGAATCAAAATCAATTGAGAATTGACACGATGGTAAAAGATTGGAAGACCGAAGTTTCACGTGGTGGAGCATTGTGTAGTCTACATGTGATACAAAATGATTAACGTTAATAATTTATGCATAAGCAGCACTGACGTTAGCCAATCATAACAGTATAGGCGTTAACACTGAAGTCTTAAAGGGGAAACACCCCCAAAACAGACTGTTTGAATCAGAGGTGAGAAACAGGGTGGGAAAATTTCATAAATCACTACATTTTTAAAGTTTTTTTGTACAAAAACTATAGTAATACTATAATTGCACCTAAGGGAACATAATAAAACAAAACAAAAAACCATGTCATGACCCATTTAATGACGGTGACTCAATATCGGATGACATTTTAATCATGTTCATTATTCAGTCATCTACAAACATTATATAATGCTTAATAAATCAGTACTAGAATTACACTACAGTTATTCAATATTTATGAATATATTAATCATAGTTAAATAACTGACTTATAGTTGAGTAATGACTAAACAAAAATTGAGTGCACATAGAGTGCTGCAAAGTCCTAAAACCCAGAAATGAGCATTTATGAACTTTATGAACTTTCAATGTCCAGAAGTCAATGTACTTTTTTCAATGGGTTTTTGGTTAAATGCCTGTGGTTAACACAAGTTCAGAATATTTTTCATGTTTTATTCTATGACATAAAATACTACATCAGTTATACCCCACTCGTGAATTCTTTTAGCTTTTACATGTCTTGAAAAAGGCATTTGGTGACGTTGATGTCATGCAACTGTGGTGTAGTTATTTATAGCATAACTTCAGCTGCTTCAGATTGTATCAAGGCTTCAATAAAACGTGTTCATTTGTGAAGATTAACTTAATTAACAAAATGTTTAAGAATGATAAACTTTTGTCACAGAACTTATTTTCTACAATAATCCAAAAGCTAATGGATGTTGAGGAAACCAGAGTGATGCAAACTTCTGGGTGTGCCTACAAAAATACACCATCCCTGCAGCACTCTATTAACCAAAGATCTGTGAGGCATTTATTATAAGATACTTGAAGTTTATAAAATGTAAGGTATTATTAACTGTTCCCCAATTTTGAGATAAACCCCAGTGCCTGTTCAGCAGTCTTCATCTTATATGCTTCCCATTTTCTGGTTTGTTCTTAGTTATAATTTCTGGGGGGGGGGTTTTCTGTGCAGCGGTATTTTTTTAAAGTCATTCACACCATAGAATTGTCACAAAACCATATTGTTCACATGACTATATTGTGCGCTGTAAGTCTTCTGATACTTTTGTCTGAGGAACAGAATTACATTTTAATCATTGTTCACGTACAATCTTTCATTCTTCCTTATCTTGCAAATTAGATTTGCGTTTACGTTTTGCTTACTGATTGGTTGTGTGATATGGAACAACCAATGGTGTTTACTTTCAGTGACATTGAAACTTGGTTCAATGTGTCTGAGGTTGCCAAATTTGAGTGATTTTACAGCAAAATAACCGTTTGGACATGTTAACTTTGACATGTTAACCTTCATACTTATAATAGTAGTGTTTAACCCTGTTCTTAGAGACCCACTATCCTGCAGAGTTTCATTCCAGCCTGCTCCAACACCCATGCCTCTAATTGTCAGTTAAGACCTTGATTATGGTTGGAGCTAAACCCCGGAAAGACAGTGGGTATTCAAGAACAGGGTTGATTACCCTTGTTCTATATGGCTATTTAGTCTCACCAAGTTTTTCTCTGTGAATGTCATGTTCTTGACTACTTATAGGGGATTACGCTGGCTTTCCAGGCTGTGGCCTGCTCAGGTTACACAGCACCTACCGACATGACCTCAAGATCTATGCCTCGGATGAGGGCAGGGTGCAAATGACTGCTGCTGCCTTTGCAAAGGTCCTCAGCCACAACAAATACAGGTCTTCCAATCTAAGGTTTAAAGATATAAAGCTATCAGATGATGTTAAGCTGGTGTTGGTTGTCTACCTCGCAGGGTCTCTTGGCACTGGAAGGGGAACTGACACCCATCCTGGTCCAGATGGTAAAGAGTGCAAATATGAACGGCCTGCTGGATAACGATATTGACTCCCTCAGCGGCTGTCAGCAGAGGGTTAAGGTCAGACTTCATGAGATCATGCAAAAAGATCAAATCTTCACAGAAGAAGACTTTGACAGGGTAAATCAGAGCGTCAGACATCTTTTGAACTATGGGGTGTATTTCAGTCCCTCTACTGACTTGATATGAAAAGCACATCTGTATCCACTTCATCTCTTTTGTTTCTCCAGCTGGCTCCAACATGCAGCAGCTCTCTGGTGAACTCTATGAAGGCAGTGGAGAACCCAGTGAGTATGTGTGATCAAGTCTACACCCTTGTCCAGAGCCTCACCTCACAGATCCGCAAAAGACTTGAAGACCCCAAATCAGCAGGTGATTGCTCTGTGTTCACATAAAAAAAGACAGAAAAGAAAAGTGCACTTTAAAAGGCCATACAGATAAACTTGATACAACCTGAGTAAATGAGGTTGAGTTGCCTCTGTCAGATTTACAGCTATACCACAGCGAGACACTGGAGATGATGCTGCAGCGCTGGTCTAAGTTGGAAAGGGACTTCCGCATGAAGAGCGGCCGCTACGACATCAGCAAGATTCCTGACATCTATGACTGTGTTAAGTATGACGTGCAGCACAACAGCTCCCTGGGCCTGGAGGACACGGGGGAACTCTTCAAGCTTTCTCGAGCTCTAGCCGACATCGTCATACCTCAGGTGTGTGAGGAAATTCTGAAACGTGAACCTATATGTCTTGCCCTTAGCTAAAGTTTATTTTTCTTCAGTTGCTTATGTGAATAGGGCTTGTTGTCAGAATACAAGTATTTCACTAGATATTTTCCCAAGCATCAGCTATTTAAGAAAAAAAGTTTAAAATGTTTACTCGCATATCACCCAGCCCTCGATACCACAACAAAAAGTTAACAAAAAGTAAATATAAATCTAAAAAACTATTGTTCAACCCTAATAAGTACTTCTTGACAATGTATGACTAACAGCCAGTGCTATTTTAGTATCATTTGTTTTTGTTAATATTTTGAATTATAATTTATATTTGTAATTTCTGTTTTCATTTTAATTTTCATTAATGTTTTAGTTTAAAAAAAAAAAAAAAAATATATATATTTTTATATATATGTATATATGTATTTTTTATTTTTATTTTGGTCTATATAGGTTTTATTTAGGTTTAGTTTTTGTTATTTTAGTACTAAACTAAATGTAAAAAGAAATTTTGCCTTAAAATTAAGTTAAAATTAGTTCTGAAGGCAAAAGTGGGTCCAACCCCTGAAATACGTTTAAAAATATATATATTTTATTGTATTTCAGTTTTAATATTTTTTTATTTTATTTCAAGAAATGAAAATGTTTTTATTTTTGTTTTGTTTTATTTATTATAAACCTTGCCAAACAGCAGTAGAATTTAACTACTTATGTTGTTGAATGGGAGTCATATCGACTTGCTACAAAATAGTGATACTCTTGGTTACTATAATCTAGTCTTCTAGGTAATAAAAGATTGTTTATTTTTAGTTATACCGTGGTCTCTCTGAATACTCTAATTTGATTGGCTGTGCAAAAAAAAACGTTTAATGCACAGGTATTTCCAAGTCAGTTTAATCACTCTTCTATATTAATGCGCTGTTTTCATTGAAGAGCACACACATACAAACGTCACTCGCACACAGAGAGCAAAGATCGTGCCGCGCACACGGAAACATTCAGGAGTACAGAAACTATTCAACACTGCCCTGTGACTTTTAGTCATAAAATAGCTTCACTACTGAATCGCTACATTATGTATTTCTCAGCAAAGAGGGGGTTACATCGCTATTCTGAAGTAATTAAACTCACAGCAGCTTTAAACAGCATTAAACCATCAATTTGATCCTTTCGGTTAAATATTGCGCTGCAAACATCAATAACAGCAAATTATCTTATGTTATAAGCAGGATAATCCACGGTTAGTTGTGCATTAAATGATTTTAATGCACTTTGTAGAGACATCGGGTGGTTCTTTGCCTCCACATCATGCATTAAAATCGTTTAATGCACAGCTAGCAAATAAGGATTATCCCTTACTTGTCCCCCCCCCCCCCAAAACGCCTCTACCCAGTATTCCACACAAAGCCAGGATCTGGTTTTAAACTACTTCTTTTTTTCTTTTTTTTTTAGGAGTATGGCATTAATAACGTGGAAAAGCTGGATATTGCATATGCCTACTGTCTGCCTTTAGTAAAGAAAATTCAACTGGACCTCCAGAGGACACATGAGGACGAGTCTGTAAACAAGCTGCATCCTCTGTGAGTGCCCCGTTTTTTACTCTCATTTCTCCTTTTTCTTTAATTTGGTCTCTCCTATTGACCATGAGAGATTTGTCCATGTCTTTGTATCCCAGATACTCACGTGGAGTGCTGTCACCAGGCAGGCATGTTCGAACCCGGCTGTATTTCACGAGTGAGAGTCATGTCCACTCCCTGCTTAGCATCTTCCGTTATGGCGGCCTATTGGATGTAAGTATTATAGCACATTATAACGAGAATTGACGAGGAAAATAGAGAATGATGCACACATAAGTTGTCCTGTCTACCGTCTATGTATGATGATAATGCTTAACACATGTAAAAAGTGCACTTTGTAATATTGCCAAATTACATTTTATTTTAAAGGACATTTTTAATCATTATGTTTTAATAATCTTTTGTTGTGCTTTTAAAGAAGTAAAATTATTTTGATATGTTGATTATATTAAAGCACATACAAAGTACTTGATTATAATTTGTAAACTGTATCGTGTTATTCAATATTTAATTTAAAGTTAACATATTTTTAATTTACTGAATTGCAACTTCACTATTCAGCTAGAAATCCACCAGTCAAAGAGGAGAACACAGATGTGCCAACAGAGCAAATTTTGCACCAGGCACAACAAGCTATGCTCGAAATATAGGAAGAAAAATATAAATATTCAATTGGGGGTTTTAATCCGAAAAAAACGCTGCTGTTCCGTTGGGCTTTTCACACTTGAGATAGTTAACCCTGGGTCATACTAAACCCCTGGTAAACTGAATCCTGAGTTATCTTGCTTCACGTTTCACAATGCTCATAATTAACTCAAGGTTAACAATTAATCCTGGGTATTCATAAACTGATGTTTCACATTGTACATTCCTAAACGCTGGGTTAACGCTCTTATTTGCATATTTGCGGTGTCAATGAAAGCAGTATGCGACCTGTTTACATAAAAGCTCTAGCATTGCGCATTCTCGCATTGCCAACTGTTCTATCGAGTTTATACTGAATGGATACTTCGAACTATAAAGGTTAGAATGAAATGGTCTCTTCCAGGGCTTGACATTAACACCCGCCAACCCGCCAAATGCGGGTGGATTTCACCCGTGGCGGGTAACACAGACACTCCCACTAGCCACTTTGGCGTGTTGAAAAATTGTAGTCTTGTCAAAAGGCATCTGAAATAACAAACGAATTGCAATTTGCAATTTGACACTACGACACTACAACTCCCATGAGTACTACTTGCACATAGCCTAGTGTTTGCTCATTGGTCCATTCGTGAAGCCTCTCTTGAACGACAACACTGTAAACAAGACGCTATGACGCTTTTAACCTGATGGTACGATCTCTGTCATCACACGCGACTGGTCGCATGCACACACACACACATCAACACAGCGTTCAGTCATTGCATGAGTGTGTGTGGCCGAGCAGTGCGTAGAAAAAATGCGCAGGACGAGAGAAAGAGAAAAGGCAGAGCTGAGATAAAGAAAAAATAATCTTCATGATTAAGGGACATGGTGTAACTACTAACAGCAGGTCTGCCCTTATGCCACGTCATATCACAACTATCTTTCCAGAGTTAATTCTGTTTTAGTAAAATCAATCATGCCATGAAAGAGCAGGAGATGTTTGTCGGAATAATCTGGAAAATAAAGACCTGTAGGCCTATACTGGTTTCAGGTGGGCATATCTCCAGTTACTCAGAGCTACCAGAGCTTCATGATGATAATTATTAATCCAGTCAGAGCTCTGAGGAAGGTGTGGCTATCTATCTGTGTGGCTAGTAATTTTGGAAAACCACTAGCCACATTGGCTAGTGAGCAAAAAAGTTAATGTCAAGCCCTGGTGTCTTCACTCAATTTGTCGCGTTTTCATTTGACCTTTTTCCTCTCAAACGCTGAATTTACTGTTTATATACAATGTACAGTGTTTCCGTGACTGTACAAAGCATGCAAATATGAGTATGCGATTGGTTTTCTGTTGCTAAGTGTCCAGTTGTAACATTCTAACACCGCGTCATTTCACACTTTACTAGTTTGGCTCTGCAATGCGGAGTTAACACTGCAAAAGCGGTGCTAACTCTGCTCTGGAGCAAGGTTTCATAATCCTGGGTAAAAAACGTTGCTAACCCCGCTTCTAAATTAAAGCGTGAAACGTTCCTTTACCTGGGGTTAAAAACGGTGTTTAAAACAACGATAACCTAGGGTTAAGCGCAGTGGGCAAAGCCCTTATAAGCGCCATCTACTGTCAGAGAGTGAATTTGTATTTTCAATCAGTACGTCTGATGCAGCATCATTTCACAAATCATTCTGTGCATAATGTCAAGTTTTAAAGCAAAAACGATCTAATTGTATCTAATCAAAATAAAAAAACAACTGCTCATGCTACATGTGTGTAGCATCTTTGTTTGTATCATGATTAAAATGCAGTGATTGCCTCTAATTTCAAATGGCTACAGATCTTTTTTGTTTAAGGCCAGAGCTGGACGATGACACCATTGTTTTTTATACTGCTTTATAGCTGAATTGAACTCGTTTCACATTTGTTCATCTTTACACAGTTAATGAACGGAACTGAATTACACTGAACTGAACTCGGCTGAACAATGACACTGTTTTCTTTTTAGAGCTGCTTTACAGCAGAATTGAACTAAAGAACTTAAGCTTCTTTGAAACAATCTGTATTTTATAATGCGCTATATAAATAAAGGTGACTTTACCATAAATGATTGTTAGTGCATTTATACTTTAACCATGTTTCAAAGACAATAGAAGTAATTATGAAATGACCTATAAAGATGTATTGAAGTAGTACAAAAGCTACAGCAAAAGTACAAATGCAGATTTTTTAAAAGCTTTTTAAAACTTTTTTTTTTTGCAAGAACCTTTGACTGGGGTTTCAGTTAAATGTTAAAGGATACATATGATGTTTCAGGAGGAGAAGGACCAGCAGTGGAAGAGAGCCATGGATTATCTAGGTGCAGTGTCTGAGCTCAACTACATGACCCAGATCGTCATTATGCTCTACGAAGACAACAACAAGGTACATCCTGCTCTCCCTGTCTGTTCTACTCAACTGAGGTACAGAATAAACTTAAGTGAACTGTCATAACTGAGCTGTCCAATGTTTTGTTTGAGTGGGGACTGTGCAGTCTCAAAAGAGTTCTTCAAAGAAATGTGACAGTTGTGATGTTGTGTTAACTCAGGACCCATCCTCTGAAGAGCGCTTCCATGTGGAACTGCATTTCAGCCCTGGGGTCAAAGTATCTGAGGAGGAGAGCGCTCCGATGGGATTTGGTTTCCGTCCAGCCTCTGCTGAAGTATACAGACTTTCATTTTGTTACATTTTCTTGTCATGTATTGGATTAGGTTGTTGTTCAGTTAATAATAGCTAGGTTTGTTTTCTGAAATTTCCATGTCTGTGTTTGTGTGTTTTGACATAGAATGACCAAAAGCAAACAGACCCTGGTAGTTTGGAAAATCTTGCACAAGATGAGCCCGACCGTGCCTTGCCCCTTTCGGAGGCCATCAGCACCCAGAGGAAATCCCCTCTGATCCGGAATCGCAAGACTGGCTCCATGGAGGTATCACAGCCGTCATCACACTCAACCACTTACTTAACTATTGTACAGTGTGCTTTGTAAAATACTTGTATAAATCTCTGTGGTGTCAAGTTGACTGAATCAGGCTGGGTTTTATGTACCACAATTCAACAGTTCTATTTGTGTCTGTGGACAGGTCCTGTCGGAAAGCTCATCCTCTAAAGGGGGCAGCTATCGCCTCTTCCCCTCGTGCTCACGTCAGTCTCCAGAGATGAAGCAGAGTGGATTAGGTTGGTATCATGTGTCTGTCTCAGTCAGCCTCAACAACTGCTGTTTATCTCTTCTCCCTGACAGGAACACACCCTCTCAATCCAAGGCAACACTATATTGCATGTTATTTCCAGTGTAAAAGCCATTAGCTGACCACTTGCATAGACGTTACCTAGGAAATTGGTGGATACATACTTCAGATCCAGACAGAGACATTCATTCTGTGTTTTGCTTTAGCCTATTTAAACTGTTTTAAATAAATGAGTGCTTTATTTAGTGCTGTAATCTGAGATGACCATTTAGTTGGCTTTTTATACACCTATGAAAGAAAGTGCCTTGACTTTGCTGCCATTTTAAAAGTTTTAACTTTTGCATGGTAAAAAAAAAACATATTTGACAAGGGTGAAAATTAGCAAAATAATCTTGCATGCAGTCTGAGATTTCATACCTAACTATCTGTAGATTTGAAGTTAATTTGTGTAATCTACTATCAATGACATGTGAACACTAATGTTCACTAATATCATACTGATCTGCTGTTTTGCTAAGTTTTTTTTTGTGTTCATAATTGCTCCTAATAGATATAATGTATATACTTCCATGAACATTTCCCTGACCAGAACATTGCTTCTGTCTTTTGTTCATTAGATTTCGCTCTAATAGCCTGTCATTGATGTTCGCCAAACCGTAATGGTTTTGGCATGAGTCATATGTTATGATTTATAGTCCTCTCACTCCCTCTGTAGTAACTGTTGTGTTTTGATTAATAAGTGCATGTGGTTGGTGTGCACTAATTCCATGATCTAACCCCCTCTGCAGGCTCTCAGTGCGCTGGTCTCTTCAGCACCACCGTCCTGGGGGGCTCCTCTAGTGCCCCCAACCTTCAGGACTACGCACGCACACACCGCAAAAAATTCTCCTCGGGCAGTTTGACCTATAAAGACGGTATGTGCTCAGTCCAGCTCCTTCTCTCACAGAGATTATAAAAGAGTTTACAATACAGGAAATCTAGGTAAAGGGCACTTCCTATAAAGTTTAGGATTAAGAACTCTCGTTACATCAGGTCCTGATGATGGTGTATCACACATCTCGCTGTCATACTCACCATTTCACATCTGGTTCATGTTCATGGTCTTGAATGTGTGGTGTCCAAAAGCTCATGGAGTCTGCTGTGTCATTTATTGTCTTTCTGAAATTGTCTTTGTTTTTTTTGTCATTTATCATATTTTGTGAGCAGTGTCTTATTCTTGACATCATTTAAATGGAAGCACATATTTTTATGTACCGCTGCAGGAATCCAAAAAAGTTTGAAGCAAAAACATGGTAAGAATGTAGATTTAGTGAACGGCAAACTATTACCCATTAAATTGGTGTTGAAATTATTACTAAATTTGATAAATGATTCAGTGCTCTTTGGAGTGCTCTTACATACCGATTCCTTCCAGAATGTTCAGTTTTTACGCTCCTGGTGAAATAGAACCAACCCTTTGTCCACAAGGTGTCAGTGTCACATTGTTTGGCGTTCTCCTCGTTTCAGTTCCCATTTCCTGTGTCCTGTTTTCTTTACTGCCGTTTTGCAGTTCTAACTTTACTCTCTCATTTGTTACTATCGTATACATGATCCTGTTCATTTATCCTTATTAGCTTCATTTTAAACCTCTGGCTGGTCTCTAGGACTGGCTGGTCATTCCCTAGTTTCTGTCTTCACTGTTGTGTGTGGTTGTGTCCTGTGAAGGCATTGCCGTTACGCTACAGGCTCTCAGAGCTGCTTAAATTACATAGGTGAGGGGTTGGTGTGATCGTCTCAAGCTTTTCATGCTTCTATCCACCATTTTGTTTGTTCTGAGAGATGACGTCTGATAAGATGGCATCTGTATTTATAGCAGAGAAGTGCCCATAAAGTGACAAGCCCAAAATATTACTCTAGCTAAAGCGTTATAAATAGATCCACTCATTCACTGTGGCCACTCTGTGAAGACATTTAAGCAGATAAAGATCTGTCGTCTTATTGTCATTTTCTTTTTTACTTTTTTTACTTAAATAGGAATAGCCTCAGTTGAACCTCTCTGTGAGATTAACATCTTCCTCGTAATATGAAACATTCTCACTCTTTAGCTAAAAGTCTAAATCACATAGAGACACTAAACGCTGCTCTTCCTGCTTCCTGTCCCAGTGTTTCTGAGTCTGTATCCTGCTGTAGTCACAGTATAGAAACCCAGCTCTACTACACTCCTCACCCTACTATCCTTGACAGTCTTACACCTTCAGCTCTGTAACACCATCCCCATCCTATACAGGTGTACTGTAAAAATGGTAACTAGTGACCTTTTTTATTTCCTCAGAGTTGTTGTCTATGCCGGCAGTAAAGCGATTTTCTGTGTCGTTTGCAAAGCATCCGACTAATGGTACGTCTGCTTCTCTTCAAGTATATTTCCACTTTTTCTTTTTCTCCACCTCCCTTTGTTTTGCATGCCAAAAGAAACCTATTTTCTTTTCGGAAATTTATGTTGGTTTTCTTTTCTTTGACGTGATTTCTGCCATCTTTTTAAACATTCAACCAGCCTTTTGCCCTTTCCACATACACCACTATCGCTATCTGAAACCTCCTGCGGACAACTCTCACTCTCACCCAGTGACTCAATGTTAATCAGTTTTTGATTGACTGTTTGTGTGGATGAGTTTAAGCACGTGTTTGTGTTTCCTGTGCTTGTATGTGCACAAGTCTGTGGGGCGGTGAGTGTAGTACGCTGCAAAAAAAAATATCATGTTCTTATATCAGTATTTTTGTCTTGTTTTACATTTGGGAAGCAAAATTACATAAGAATCATTATGTTTGAACGGCAGTGTATGTCAGAGAGAATATATTGAATTAAGTTATTTAAAAAATGAGTACTGAGAAAAATAAAGTGAGAATATACAGTGAAGAAAATAAGTATTTGAACACCCTGCTATTTTGCAAGTTCTCCCACTTAGAAATCATGGAGGGGTCTGAAATTGTCATTTGTTGGTGCATGTCCACTGTGAGAGACATAATCTAAAAAAATATTATTTTTTGCCTTTGTTTGCAATTACAGAGGTCAAACGTTTCCTGTAGTTTTTCACCAGGTTTGCACACACTGCAGGAGGGATTTTGGCCCACTCCTTCACACAGATCTTCTCTAGATCAGTCAGGTTTCTGGGCTGTCGCTGAGAAACACGGAGTTTGAGCTCCCTCCAAAGATTCTCTATTGGGTTTAGGTCTGGAGACTGGCTAGGCCATGCCAGAACCTTGATATGCTTCTTACAGAGCCACTCCTTGGTTATCCTGGCTGTGTGCTTCGGGTCATTGTCATGTTGGAAGACCCAGCCTCGACGCATCTTCAATGCTCAAACTGAGGGAAGGAGGTTGTTCCCCAAATCTCGCAATACATGGCCCCGGTCATCCTCTCCTTAATACAGTGCCCTGTCCCATGTGCAGAAAAACACCCCCAAAGCATGATGCTACCACCCCCATGCTTCACAGTAGGGATGGTGTTCTTGGGATGGTACTCATCATTCTTCTTCCTCCAAACACGGTTAATGGAATTATGACCAAAAAGTTCTATTTTGGTCTCATCTGACCACATGACTTTCTCCCATGACTCCTCTGGATCATCCAAATGGTCATTGGCAAACTTAAGACGGGCCTTGACATGTGCTGGTTTAAGCAGGGGAACCTTCCGTGCCATGCATGATTTCAAACCATGACGTCTTAGTGTATTACCAACAGTAACCTTGGAAACGGTGGTCCCAGCTCTTTTCAGGTCATTGACCAGCTCCTCCCGTGTAGTTCTGGGCTGATTTCTCACCTTTCTTAGGATCATTGAGACCCCACGAGGTGAGATCTTGCATGGAGCTCCAGTCCGAGGGAGATTGACAGTCATGTTTAGCTTCTTCCATTTTCTAATGATTGCTCCAACAGTGGACCTTTTTTCACCAAGCTGCTTGGCAATTTCCCCGTAGCCCTTTCCAGCCTTGTGGAAGTGTACAATTTTGTCTCTAGTGTCTTTGGACAGCTCTTTGGTCTTGGCCATGTTAGTAGTTGGATTCTTAGTGATTGTATGGGGTGGACAGGGGTCTTTATGCAGCTAACGACCTCAAACAGGTGCATCTAATTTAGGATAATAAATGAGTGGAGGTGGACATTTTAAAGGCAGACTAACAGGTCTTTGAGGGTCAGAATTCTAGCTGATAGACAGGTGTTCAAATACTTATTTGCAGCTGTATCTTACAAATAAATAGTTAAAAAATCATACATTGTGATTTCTGGATTTTTTTTTTTAGATTATGTCTCTCACAGTGGACATGCACCTACGATGACAATTTCAGACCCCTCCATGATTTCTAAGTGGGAGAACTTGCAAAATAGCAGGGTGTTCAAATACTTATTTTCTTCACTGTGTATTCTCTGAAATCAAGTTAAAATAATTTGTACAGTGTTGTACAGTAATTGAATTTAGATTTGTGATCATTTCTATGAAAACAATAACAAATATACTGAGATACTAAGATGATGATTTTTTTCAAGTGTACAATTATGAATAGATATTCAAGATAATGAATCTGAGCCACTACTGGACAGTACGCTGGTGATTAAACCTTTCCCCTGTTAGCTCTCGTATTAATGAACAGTGTTTTTCACTGTTTTGACAGGTTTTAATAGCAGACAGGGATTGTTCACTGGGAAGTGGTTCACCTGACACTCTTTTACCCCATTAATCTTCTCTCTTTTTTACTTAGATTCAATGTGGTTGTGCACTGTAATTATATTAAATGTTGTAATTGTTGAGTTATGAAGCATAGGAGTATTTTACGCTGTTTCCCTTTGATTCTTCAGGGGAGGCAGCTTAAAATCTCAGCGCTCTACATCTACAGTCTGTCTACAGAAAAAGAGGCCATTATATTTGGAAATGCTAAAAACGACTAGCATTTCTTTCAAATTGAAATCTTCAGTTAATGAGAGTAAAATAACCTACCACACTTGTAGAAACAGATGACCGCCTAGCCAGTGTCTTTTGTGGTTCTCAACACTTCATTTATAGACACACATGTGCTGTGTATAATCTGCATGTTTATGTTATGTTGGTTAAGATGATATCAGTGTATTTCTCTCTCTGGAAAAGAATCGTCTTCCATATGTTGTGATCAAAAGGATGTCCGGAGATGTTGTCTAGCATAAACAAACCTGAATGGAGGTGATAACAAAGGTCAAGAGCAATGCAAAAGAGCTGCTGGTAAAACTGATGTGAATTACTGCAGTGTGTTATGTAGGTGTATTTGGACACAGTCCTGTATGTGTTCAGTACATCTCATGCAAAGCTTAAGATGGTCCCTGATCCACCTACACAATCACATTCCCTGCCAGATCCCACACTCTCTACCCACCACACATTCCCAGCCATCCAGCTCTCGAAGCCTTTCACATAGGAGCCTTTCGTCCAACCTAATTATGTCTATGTAGTCAATAAGAAATACTCGCTTGCCTTCATGTCTCTGAAATGAGTGCACACTCTTTAGTTCAAACAAATTAAATTAATCCAGCCTAATTATTATACTTTTGAGTTTTCCTGATAAGTGTGTAAATGTGGGTCAGGTGGGTATCAAATGTCATCACAAGGATAGTTAAACCTGCAATCTTCTACATCGTGGGCCCCTCCCAATGGTGCACATGATGAAACGGCTTAAAGAAATTGTATAATGTTTTAATTAAAATCCAAAAAGGCCGAAAGATTTCTGAAACAAGTTGTGTTGGGTGTAGCAAATAAAATTTACTGATTTACTATAAAAACAACTGAAGTAATTAGAAAATGCACACTATGAACAAATGTGTGTTTGTGTTGGAACAATTAGGTATGATCTAATTTCAAAGACTATGAACCTAATGAAACTCAAGTATGCATTCAGGCCGCTGAGCCTGATTTTTCATTGCCTCGGCTCGTATAAAGATTATTTATAAACTGCATTCATTAGCAACATTTAAAAACAAACAAACTGTAAAAACAAAATCATTTTTGTAATATATTTAAATTATTTTTAAATAATCAAATATTCAAATAGAAGGGGCATGTGTCTAACAATATTAATAGCAATCAGGAACATTACCAACAATATATGTTACAGGTGTATAAAAATGGCCTTTAAACTTGCGCAAAAAAAAATTTGGGGTCAGTAAGAGATTTTAAATATTTTTAAAAGAAGTCTCTTATGCTCATCAAGGCTGCATTTATTTGATCAAAAATACAGTAAAAGCAGTAATATTATTACAATTTAAAATAACTGTTTTCTATTTTAATGTATTATAAATGTAATTTGTTTCTTGTTCAAAGCTGAATTTTCAGCATCATTACTCAAGTCTTCAGTGTCACATGGTCCTTCAGAAATAATTCTAATACGATGATTTGCTGCTGAAGACACGTTTACTATTTTTGTCGAAAGCTATTTTTTTTTTCAGGATTGTTTGATGTGAGAAAGGTAAAAAGAAACATAAATCTTTTGTAATATTATAAATGTCTTTACTGTCACGTTTGGTCAATTTAATGCATCCTTGTTGAATAAAAGTATTCTTTTCTTTAAATTATTATTATTATTTTTTTACATTTTCTTTAAAAAAAAAGTTGTGTATATTTCTTGTAATGATTTGACCTTCTCATGGTGTAGTCTAGTACGGCTGTGATGTTTGACTCCACTGAGCACTGTATTCACTTCAGGCACACAGGATGACACTTCTGCCATGGCGGTTAAACCACTTTTATAGTGGTCTGGCTCAGGTAATGATAGATCTTTATCCCACTGTGCAGCTTTAATCCAGTCAGGACGGTTGAGTTAATCGACTGGGCCTAACTACACAGTGTCCGTGTGCATGCTGAAGAACTCACAGTGTGAGGAAAAGTAGATCTGTTTAAAAGTTCTAGATGTCAGTGTCCCTTGTGGTCTTGTGCCTTAAGCGATGAATGTTGACTCCAGGAGATGGTACTGTTTCCTTTGCACTCTCTGTGCATAGAACTGTACATCATTGTTTGTGGATGAAGGCGGTGGACTACAACGGACTGGTGTGTGTTTGCTTGGGATTACCTGCTGGTGACCAGTTGCTCAGGCCCTTGTGTAGGTGTGTGTAAATGTGAAGAAGTGTCTATTAAACGCTGTCAGACCTATTGTGGGGAGCTGTTCTGATAGCATGCTAAGTAATGAAACGGTAATCTCTGTACCCATGAGGACCCCATGCCCTCACCCGTCTGCTTTCCAACCCCTACTCCCCACTCTTCTCTTCCCTGCTTTGCCTCTTCTTCCTCAGAACCCCTGGAAGAGCACCAGGTAGCCCAGATGCTGAGGCGCTTTTCCAACGACCCCAATATTGGCCACCCGTTCTGTTTGGACAGTGCTTTTGCCCACCACCTCCATCAATGCTCCTACCATCTCCGCCTCTTCCGCAACTGGTTAATCTCTGGCCAGGACCCACTAGAGTACCTCTACGGTCAGCCCTGCGGAGGTCGTTCCGTGCCCTGCTGTGTCGTGACTGCAGTAATGGCCTCAGCTTTGCTCTAGCACCTCTGCTGTTTGAAGCATGCTTGTGTTATTGGGGAAAGCAGCTTGCAATGACACCAGCTCTTGTTTTTTTTCTTTAACCTAATGAAGTTTATGTAGATTGTGAATCTTTTTTTAGGGCTATCAGGAAAATAAATGGAAAACAAATTGTGATTAATCTTGTGCTTAATGTAAAATTGTTTAATTTGCTACGCTGGTTTCTTGTTAAAAACACTACTGTTCAAAAGTTTGGGGTCAGTAATATATATATATATTTTTTTTAAAGTAATTAATACTTTTATTGAGCAAGGACACATTAAATTGATCAAAAGTGACAGTAAAGACTTTTACATTGTTACAAAATGTTTCCAATTAAAAATAAATGCAATTTGTTTCCTATTCATTAAAGAAAAAAGAAAAGAAAAAACGGTTTGCACAAACATTTTAAGCAAAATTAAGGATGTGACACTGAAGACTGAGTAATGGCTGCTAAAAATTCAGCTTTGGCATCACAAGAATAAATTACATTTTAAAATATATTCAGAAATATATTAATGTAATACAGTAATACAATATTTTTGATATTTTGACAATCATTTTATTGTTGATCAAATGAATAGAGCCATGGTGAGCATAAGATATGTCTTTCAGATACATTCCAAAATCTTACCGACCCCAAACTTTTAAATGGTAGTGTAATGAAAATGAACTAATGAAAGGGAACTAAAGAACATGCAAGAAATATTTTTCCACCAATGCGTAGGTGATATATCAGATTTTTTTTAAACCAATTTTTTATTATTAATTCCACCATACAAAAGATTGTAATTTACTTTTGTTAACGGTCCCAGATGGATTGAATGAATAAATTAGTCCTTAAGAAGGACACCTGTGCTGGTACTCTTGCAAGCTATTCAGACCAGTGTTTAGAAAGAGGACAGAACAGATTGAAACATGTTTTGATGTTGAATTTAGCTCTGCTCAGAGAAGAGGATGGAGAAGCATTAGGAGTGATCTCTCGCTGCTGTTTGCTGGGGTGTGTTGTGTGGCAGATGCATGCCAGTGGCATCCACTCTCTGACGTATCAAAGTTACAGTTACAGTGACTGACTTGCATGATAGTGGCATATGATTTGAAAGAAAAAGGAATATTGTACATTTCTGTTCCAAATGTGAGTTATTAATTTACAAATGATGTATTAAATGTATGTATTAAACTCTCAATAATTATTTAAATCGCTATTACTTCATACATAATCATACTCTTGCTTGTTTTTTATTTACATTCTCCATTTTCATAAGTAATAGTCAGAAGTGATGTTTTGTCATGAAATACATGTCTCCTTTTATAAAATTCATGCACTGATTACATGATGATCTGCAGTTCTCACATCCATTCCTGTTTTTATTCACGTCTCTGCCAGCTCCCTCCTAATTTACGTGTTGCTTTCATCTACATTAAGAGTTTGGTTTTTCCAACTAAAAGAAGTGCATAGAGACTCTAACAATTAACAATGGAACTTCTTTGTTTTACTTGAAGTTGTGTGTGTGTGTGTGTGTGTAGCTACATTACTACCAGATTATGTATTAATCTTCGTTTTTGAATGTAGATTTAGATTTCCTATGTAATACTGTACGTGCCAAGTCTTGAGTGAATGGTGAGAGGATGAGGTGGGTTTGTTTGTGTGCATGTATGTCTGAATGTTTCCCGCCTGTGACTGTCTGTGGTTCTGTCACTAACAAGGCTTTGGCAGTAGGTGAAATGACTATTGTCATTGGTTCAGTGGTTAAAGACTGTTGAGTTTTTCTTGGGTGTACACTGATGTCTGAATAGAGGACTGTTTTCTCTCATCACTTCTCTCATCTGTAGGTTTTGAAGGCTGCTCCATGGTGCCCTCCATCTACCCCCTCGAGACCCTCCACAATTCACTCTCACTAAAACAAGTCAACGAGTTCCTGACGGCCGTGTGTGAGAATGCAGGAGATTCACACTCCAGGACAACCAGAGGTGATGCCCATAACACCACTCTACATGAATTTAAAGAGCCCCTATCATGGGATTTGAAATGTTCCTATTTTTGTTTTGGGAGTTCCCAAAAACAGTTTTACATGCATGCAAGGACAAACGGTGCACTTTTTCCGATTTAAAATTTTGCAGGATTTTTTCAATCACTTAGAGCTATTACAGACTACATGAAAGGTCATTTTCAAAAATCCATGATAGGGGCCCTTTAAGTAACCCAGGATATTACTTATAACATGGCATACGTTTAGGTCAATTTGAGCTCACTCTCAATTCTATAGATACTGTAATAATGCACTTGTGTCCTAACTGTGTGTGCTTGTCTCCCCTTCTGTAGCTTTCTCAGCCATGTTTGACTCCCAGAATCAGCCCACAGGGGAATCTTACATGCCTCACAGAGTGCTGTCCTCCTCTGTTTCAATGCGCCAGCGCTCTGATCGGCCGCCCTGGTGTAAGTACTGCTACCCTAAGCTAATTTACATGGAGAATACTCTCAGCACTCAGCATGGGACAATGATATTTGTTAATATTCAAACATCATTTAAACATCTGGTCCATTTAACATATGTAACACATTGCATTGCAATTAAAATTCATACACAGTACACGACAGCATCGTGCTCACGATTTAGCTTTTTTGAATAAGGATTTACTGTTGATTTCTACAAATATACACTTTTCAATGTATGTCCACTAAAATCCCCCAAAATATAAATAATAAAGATAAATGCTAGCTTTTAATTTTCAGATATTTTTTAAATCAAACTGTGTATATTTTGCTAATACATCAAGGAGTAGTGAAAACAGGGGTTGAGTGGCCAAAAAAGGCATCCTCATGATGATAGAATTAGTCAAAGTAGAATAAAGTTACTGGAATTTTCTTGATGCATTTTAAAAAAACATCTATTTAATTAACACATAGTAAATCAACTATTATCTGAAGTCATTTTTTACACAAACATGCATATGTATGAGAGACAAATGGCACCTGTTTTGCAGAATAGACCAAATAAGTGTGGGGGGGTGTGTGTGTGTCTGTGTGTGTACTTCATGCAGACAGCAGTGGTCCCTCGAGTACAGTGTCGAGCGCCGGCCCCTCGTCTCCCACCACGGCTGACACATCTCCTCGCTTCAGCTTCAGTGAGAAGATCACCCTCACGCCGCAGAGCAGCGAGGAGATCCACCCGGCCCCTCACAACAACAGCCACTTTGTGTCTTCCACGTCTGAAACCAGCCTCCCCTCTGAAGACCCCCTCCCCTCCATACCATCTCCCATCCCGGAGAAACCCAGTGAAACAGAAGTGGACGGCACAGACTCTGCTGGCCAGTGTCTGACAGAGAGCCCCTGCCATGATGAAGTGTCAAGTCCGGCCCCTGCGGAGCCCACTCCTCCCTGCTCTCTCCTGGCAGACAGTCCACTGATGGACTCCTTTTGCGGGATGCCCGGCCCCCTGCCTGTGCTTCTGGAGCTCAGAGAGAGCGGCTCAGAGGCCGGCTCCAGCGCACAGACCCCGCTCACACCCGAAGAGCCGGATGAGTTCTTTGACACACAGGAAACGGTTGATGTGTGGGGAGGGAGCCCGGGGACCCTGCCACACCCTGGGACGCCACTGGAGGTGGGAGCTCCACATGTGCCTGAGCCGTGAAGGAAGCGCAGACCGGGCAGCTCCCCATATACGTGCGCCCTTCGTCCCATCCCAGCATGCTCTCGCTGTAGTGCCTCAGACCTTCATAAAGTCTACGTAATTTAAAGAAATAAATGTAGGCCCTCCCAGCGATTGGTCGCCTTTTGAACTTGGAGCTCAAATGCTCCTGTTAAAAATCGTAATAAACTCTCCGTGTGTTTAATTCTGTAGTGTTATTCAGAGATGCTTCCCGTGTAAAGCATCACTCTAGTCCTACGGCCAGTGAGCAAACATAAGCTGTTAGACGCACTGAAATATTTTTATGTGCACATATTATCTTCCTTGTCTCCAAACGACTGCATTTTTTTTTTTTTCTTCATTAGCTGGTCTGGAAGATATTTTTCAAAGGGACGTGATATTTGATACTAGTTTGTGTTTGCTGAAGTACTTAGTCAAGCTCTTGAATAATGAACTTACACAGCTAAATGCATATTAAAGGGATAGTTCACCCAAAAATGAAGATTCTGAAAAAACTCACTCATGTTGTTCCAGACCCATACGTTTTCTGGCCATCCACTGGGAACTTTGATGCTTTAAAAAGGTCATAAAGACATTGTAAAAGTAATCCATATGTATGAATCGAGCGAATCAAGTCTTCTGAAGAAACGCGATCACTTTAAATGATGAACAGATTTCATTTAGGCATTTATTCACACATAAACATTGATCTACACGCATATATAGAGCACATCAAATATGGTAAATGGAAGCTCAAGCTGTATTTTCGTGAAATCTCATTGGTTTAAGCACGTTTGAGCTTCCATTATGTAAACAAAGGCCTCAATTAAATCTGTTCATCATATAAAGAAATCATGTGTTTTCAGAATACTTGCCAATATTTCTTTAACTTTTTTAAAAGGTAAAATTTACTTTAAATGGAGGGATATCTCTCAAGTTTAATTAAAAATACCTTCATTTGTGTTCTGAAGATCACTATGGGTTTGGTATGGATCACAAAAGTCCTATGGGTTGGGAACATGAGAGTGAGCAAATGATAACAGAATGTTATTTTTTTTGTGAACTATTCGTTTAAATTAACGCTACCATTTTATTACTGTTTGCCAAAGCTTGCTATTCCACTGTCATAATTTATTAAATCGTTATAAAATACATATATATTTAGTCTATATATATATATATATATATATATATATATATATATATATATACGTATATATATATATATATATATATTCATTGACTAATATGCAGCTTACTTTTAACAATGAGACTGCAAATGATTAAGTCTCGTTTTTTATATATTTTATTTTTTATTTTTGTAAAACATACAGTGCTCTCACGGTTTTAAATAATGAAATAGTGGTCTTCATTTCAACTACATTTCTCTCGCTTCACCCTTTTGACAAATGAAATACTTTTTTATACCGTGACCCTTCTGTTTGAAATCAAGTGAAGTGTCGTGTACCGAGATTACCATGACACGCACAAAAAAATTTTTTGGACTGCTTACTGTTTAAAAAAGAGAGAAAGATGCTGCTTTTCAGAAGCATTTACTGTACCGTTTTTCTTTTGATCTGAACCCGTTCAGGATAAAAACAAGTAAACCTTGGAGAGTGGACGTTGTTTACGGAGCATGCAGAATGTGTGTGTAGAAGTAACTGACTCTCACTGATGTAGGACCACTGAGCTTGCAAGACCTCTAGAATCTAGAGATGAGCATTTCACTTCCAACCTCCAGCAGCGTCTGTGAATTATTCCACTCTGCTCAGAGTACAGCGAAGCACACTGAACCCACTGACAACTGTTTCTGTAATCACTGACATAGTAAAGCATCTGCCTCTGATAGATTCAACTCAAACGTGTCGTACTGTTGGTGCTGTGTGCCGTCTGTGCTGTAGTATTAAATGCCACTTTGATTTACAGTGTTTCAAATAAAAATGGCATTGTCTACAGAAAACAATTGTCTTTTTATAACTTCTTATGTGTGAACCGCACCGATTAAATCAAGCACCGGGTTTTTCCGTATTTAACAAGTGGACCTTATTTCACTTGAACCCACAAAAAATTAAAATTTTCCTCACTAAGGTCTGGCATTTCCATATTTTCAATACTTCATTTACTGTCTCAATAGGTGTACACTTGCATAAGCATCATTATCTCTAACTGTTATTCATCCTCATACTCGTTGGCATGACAGCCAGGTTCTTATCCTTCACCACCTGGAGGGTTTTCATTCTGTTTACTGCAACCAAAACACATCTTCAACATGGCACAGTGAACAATCTTCATAGTATCACACATTTAGTAACACATCTGAATTCAAGTCCCACCAGCAAACAGAATCTATTTATTTCCATATGATTAGGATCACTGAACAGTAGGGCATTGTTGGCATTTCCCACTGCTGTGCCAAGCACTGCTTTCTGTTTTCTTTAACTCGAGGCTGTTGTTCATTTCCATGCCTTTCTCTCAGAAACAGACAGGGAGGGGAAGAAGAGATAATAGGCATGTGACCAGTGATGTCATCGTCATGCTTTTCAGTAGAGAGGCTGCTATGTACTGATCCCCTATTCTTTCAAACCCTTGAATCGTCTGAATGTGTTAAATTCTAGAACACTCTTTGCTTTAAAGCTGTTTACTGCAGTAAATTAATCAAAACTCAATTTTATCACAAAAAAAAATTCTCAAACTCTATTGCACGTACATAAAAAATTATATTGAATAAACATTAACTGAAATAAAGAAAATATAGCCTATAAAAAAACTTTAAATTGTTTATTTCAACTAGTTGCCAAGGAAACATTAGATTAACTTGGTATTGATGCATAACAAAAACTAGACATTTTAAAAAAAAAAGTAATAAAAATGGCAAAAACATGATAAAACTAATTCAAAATATTGATAACAACTATAATAGTATCTTACTAACATAACTCTGTATAAAACTACATAATGTTTGGAATATGTACTTTTAATATATTTTACTTAAAAGTAAATCCACAATAAAAGTGTGGTTACACTTTATTCCAATGGTCTACTTTATCTTTGCAACTACTTAGAGTATTAGTATTAGTAGTTATTAGTAGAATAAGTTGACATGAAGTTGCAAAGTTACTTATAGTTAGTAGAATGTCTAAAGTGGACTATTGAAACAAAAGTGTTATTTCAATGAAAATAAAGTGTTACCAAAGTGTATACTCGCATTAGATTTTCGTTGGAGACATTCCATGATTCAGCTGAGTCAAGGAAAGGCAAAAACTTTATATTTACCATTAACATATTTTATTAGTGATTATCAGGTTTACCTTTCTACAACATATTTGTAGACACTCATTTAGAGAGCTTAAAGAAAGATACAGAGTATTGCACATAAAGAGAGAAAAATAAAAGCAAACGTAATGAAACCATGGAAAATGAAAAATAAATCCAAGTCTACATTTTCTTAACAACACTGCACGCTGGAAATGATAGCGCGGCCTGGTTATATGTGCCTTTCAGTACAATTATCATTTAAATATGTTTAAAATAGTACTTTATTTAATATAACTATGAACTATTACATACAAGTTCGAAATTAAGATCACATGCATTATACAGCTAGGCTCAATGGAATGCTATATTTCAGTTTTAATTCTACTGAGATGGCAAACTCAACATTGCAACTAAGGGATGTTTTGCACAGCACATCACGACTATTTTTATTTTTCAAACTTTTTCGAAACATTATAGTCGTCATCTTCAAAAAATAAATAAATCACACAAGACACTTACAAATCTTGAATATAAAATGTGATCAGTGATCTAGTCACTTGATCTGGCAGTCTGCAGTCTGGTACTTGTATGTGTTTGTTTTGTTTTCTGTGGTACTGCGAAGTCACATCTGGGTTTCACCATGTCACGCAGCACAGCCAAATAACCAGTAGCTCAAAAGTTACAGCACCTTAAAAACATTAGAGGCAAGCATTAACCGTGTATCCTCATACATTGTTCCTCAGAGAAATATAAAGGAGTGTGCTGAACCATACAGTATTCTGTCATTTTGTCTAGATGTAAATATGGACTTTTCTCCAATGATGAAGGTCAACAATCAAATCTTATAGACCAATAAGAGAGTAAATTAGTAAATAAAGTAAATCATAATTGTAAAAACTAAAATCTGGTGAACAGTATGAATATTATAGATTCAATGTTGACCCAAATAAAAAATAAAAAAAGGTTTTCACTTACAACCTTCTTTCTTTAATATAGGAATGAATTGAGCCAAGCACCTAAAAGCATAGCAGTACTTAAATGCATGTTCAGGCTGTTACCTCATGGTAATATACATGCAGTGCATACCGTACTTTTACAGAGTTTTCTATCCATCAGTCAATGATACAAGATCATTATTCCTTTCATCTTTGATCCTGCTCTGCGACATATCATATGATCAGATATTTTTAAACCTTACATATTTAAAAATGCACAAAGAAAAACCTTTGCAATTCCGGGCGTATTAGGACAGCATGTTTTCTGTCCATCACTGCTAATTCAGAACAGAAGGACATAAAAAATAAACAGTAAAAAGTGATCAGTTGACTTAACTTGAAAAAAAGAAGAAGAGGAAACCAGTTGCATTTTAAATTATTAAGTAAATAAACGTAAAGCGTAATTGAAAAAAAGTTATCTGGAACGGTCAAGTTCACATAACTTAATTTTTTCAATTACGCATTAAGTTTATTAATTAAGGTTTCGTCACTTTTATTTTTTTTAAGTCAACTGATTTCACCCTTTTACAGTGTAGTGAACTTGCCAGTCTTTAAATCAAGAAATTACTTTTATATTTCAAAATGTCACCTATATCCTCATTGTTTATTGATTGGAAACAAACAGTACCGGTGAAGATAAAGGTTTATGTCTCATATAAAAGCCACAATTTGCTTTGAATAACTTTAAACACACAATAACATTTTTGGAATAGGTTTAAGTGCAGTATCTGTAGCTCACTTCTTTCATATAACCCTATGCAAAAACATGGAAAAACCTTTCATACATAAGTGTATTCATTGAATACCATGCATTTCCATTGCCGGCAACTTTGGCTTGCATTTTCTCAGTCATCCTTTCTTCCCATTCCTTTACATTAAGCAATTGTGTCTTATATACATTTTATAACCAATAGAAATCAAGGGGAAATCATTACAAGGTGCTAAATCATTTTCTTCAAAATCGGACGAAATTAGGAATAAAACATACTTCTCAATGTCATAAACACTAAAAATAATCATAAACTCTGTGAACATACACTTTATACATCATTTAATGAGAAAATAAGATTTGACTTCAACACTTCCACTCTGTTATTTAGTGCTGACAATAAACCAACCATCTAAACATTATTCTTTATTCAATTGTTTTTCAGCATTAATTTACAAACAGAATTTTGTCCCAATCTAGTAGTAATCTTTAATAACTATTATTCATTTAATGTTACTGATGCTGTCATTCTACTATACAAATTCAAAGGAAGGTCAGGAATGTAAAGTAATTTTGTGCAAAGCACATAAGGTGCAGCACAACTACATGTCCAGCATATGCATTTTTATTTATTTATTTTTAAATCTCTTCATCTTTTTTGTTAACTAAATTCCTATTTGTGAAATACTAGCACCCAGGTATTTGTTAAACTCTCTGCTGAGTTATATAGCCTCAATTGCCATTTGCACAGTAGGTATCTGAATGTGGGAAACCTTGATTAATATAAGATTATTTTACATGTAGAGTGTGTGTTTGTGCTATGTAAGAGGATGAAGCTATGATATATAAATCAGGGCCTCAAAGCAACAGTTTCATTGAAATGAGAAAGTGTACATGAAAGCAGGGTATCTAATCCGGTTGAGAAGCAGTATTTGGTGACTTTCTGGTGCTTTTGTTAAAAAATAAGTAAAGAGGTATACTTGTGCTTCAGTTAAATATCATTGTAAACAAGGCTATACAGTATATATCAACTTTGTTATTGTATTTAGCACACTCGTTTGGTAACCTTGTTCAGTATAAAACTATGGGAGACTGGGAATGTGACCATGAAAACTAGTTTAAACAAGTTTGGCCCAAAATCTAAGGGTTAAGAATTTTCAGCAAGAAATCTATTACCTTATGTATGTACGCATGTAAGCATGTATGTATGTATGTATGTATTGTACAACGTAAAGGGAAAAGCCACCCTGAAAAGTGAAGGCACGTCTTCCTTTTGTTCTCTTGCATTCTAGTAACTTTCATCACAGGAAATTATAATTTAGGTTTGGGGTTTTAGGGCAATAGACAACATGTGCTGTTTTAAACCATGAGAAGTTAAAAATGAACAGTGAGTAAACTACAATTAAGGCTGTAACGGACCATTTGAGAGTAAAGATGTGAACCTGGGAGCCATGTTGAATTTAGAACTCTATTTTGCAGGCAGGGAATGACTCGTCCTGCATCACAACTGTGCTGCTGCTGGCCAGGACCATGATGTTCAGCTCCTGTTGCTTCTCATGGGTCTGCTGATACCACTCACGGGTCACTTCTGTGTCATGAGTAGGTATCAATGTTACCTACAAATAGTACAGAGTAAGAGTAAGAGAAATAGTATTGAGAGTGAGGAGTCACGTGCCGATTTGGGCGGGGTCTGAGGTGGACGGCCATGATGGTAGGAGACGCTATCAGTTGCCAGGGGCAACGCCTTCAGAACTTCACAGAGGCGCGACTAAACATTCCAGAAATAGAGAAAGAGAGAGACAGCGCAGCTTAGTATTTGTTTACATTTTAGCGATACGCCGCAGTTTCTTTGGAAGATATGGAGAAGGAAGAGAAATGAAAGGGCGATCTTTATTTAGAGAAACTGCTTGTCAATAAACTGACAGCAGCAACAGGGAGCAAAGCATGATTTCAAAAACACATTTCAGCACAGTTCGCCTTTTATTTAACACAAACTAACGAAATGAATACTCTGTTATTCAACTAGAGTTGTTTAATTTGTTATAGATATAGGCGTATCTGTACCGCGAAATGTTTTAAAAAGACACTTTTTTTTTTAATGACGTACGACTCGCATCGACGGGAATGTCCGATCTGTCCGCTTGACGTTGCACGGCAGGTGCAAATGCACGTATCTGATTCATATCAGATTTATTTCCACATATGAATGAGGCCTGAAACATCAGGTATGACTGAACTCTGGCAGTTTAACGTTACAGGTTTGGGGGTTTCTAAGTCTTGCACCCGGTCGCAGCAGAATTGTTCATAAGCTTCTAATGACTTAAAGCTTCTGAACTCTTGCATTGTGTAGGCAGTAACGTTAGGCACTGATACCATAAACCAGGTAATTGACTATGTCAGGGTATGTGAAAGGTTGTAGTGCTTTGGGTCTTTCGTCCATTCTGTAGCAGGTCGTACGGGTCCATATGTTGTAGATGTCAATTAGTTTCTCTAAATAACGCTGCTTGGTGTTATTTAGTCTCTCCCGATAGAGCCCCTTTCCTTTTGCTTCCCCCTTCTTCATTTATTCCCAAGAAACTGTGCCTTATCGCAAAAATGCAAACAAATATCAAGCTACTCTCTCTCTGTCGCTATTTCTCTCGGTCTCACTGTCGAAGTAACCATGACAACGGATAGCGTATCCTTCCAAGATGGCGACGCCTTCCCACAATGCAACGCGGAGTGAAACGCGTGACGTCACATTCTCATTCTCAATAGCAAAATATTAGTAATAGCACAGTGACCTTCATTCATTGACCCCCCCATTTACTGTATATGCATAGCATCCATAGAATATCCATAAAATTAATCAGCAAATTACAAACTTCCAATGTTGACATCTATAGAGAGACAAACAGTGAGACCAATTAACAAATATTATACCTGTAGATTGGATCCCCACTGTGCCTTTCCCTCTAGCAAGGCGTCTAGTACACTACGGCTCGGTTCTCCACTGCTGGAGTCGTTTCCACTCACTACATAATATGCAGAGCGAACACGTTTGAAAAACTCCTGGTCCACATTTTTAGCACTGCAGTGGTTGGGAATGTAGGCCAGATCCACATAGATAGGAGGACCAGGGGGCACAGCTGCACTGAATTTTGCAGAATTGGAACCTTTTAAGAAACAATTAAAATTCACAAAAATTAGCTGTCAGTGTAATGTTGCCAAACAAAACAACAGCTCATCTTGTTCTGCATATAGAAGATGTTTGTTCGTACCTGCACTGTTCTTAAGGCCATTGACAAGGCCTTTGCCTGTGTTGTGGCTTGACCTTGACAGATCATCATCCATGTCCTTCTTCCTAAGAGAGGTGGTGTGAGTGGATGGTTCCTTGGATGGGGACTTCTTCCGTCTGGTGTCAGTCTTCCGAGCAGGAGATGAGGACTTTGTCTTACTTAATTTACGTAAACCCTTTGTTTTGGTATCTTTCTTGACTGGTTTGTCTGTTATGCTTGACAGAGCCTCGGGATCAACCATACATACATCAGGGTGAGGGGAATAAGGAGCAGGGTCCCTCATTGGTGACGGGAGGGGATCATTATTTTTATTAGGTGACCTAGATGAGTAATGCTTCCCCCCATAAGCTCCAGATGATTTATCTACAGGCAGGTAATCTGCATCCTCATCAGAGTCATTGTTTCTTTCTGCTGTGATCGATGGACACTCTTCTGTACCTGGTGGAACATCAGAATCTGACTGGGAATGCAACGGCTCACTGACAGAAGTTGGAGGGGTGTCTTCCCCACTGGCACTAATCCCGGCAGCCAAGGCTCCAGAGAAGTGTTGCAATTCACTGTCCTCACCATGATGACTGTGAGAGTGGTGGCGAGGTTGTTTGTGGGATCTTGTCTTCCCAGAAGGTTGCTGTTGATCAGATGCTTGGCTTCTCTGTTCCTCATTTTCTTCGTCACTTGAAAGTTGGCATAAGCTTGGGTTGATAAATGATGGAGATGTGTCTCCTCTCCTCTGCTTGTACTCACAGGAAGAATAGCCTGGGGAAGCTGTGGATGAATGTGGACGGATACCAACATCTGTAGGATAGTCAGAGTCATCATCGTGTCTGCTTGGATCGTCTCTATAATACGAGGGTTGGAAAGGTTGGTCTGTGGAGAGGGAAAGAGGACGGGCTGGGTGCTCTTCCTCAGTCTCTTCTTCTTCTTCATACTCATCTTCAAGTCGATAGTGAGGTGGGGATGCCCCAGGGTAGATGTCTCGTTTCTGCTGCATTTCCAATTCACCTGGACTCCTAATTTTCTTTACATCAAATTCTTGGCCTTTTGTTTCTGTTTTTGACAAGCCTATCCCCAACTTGCTGGTTCCACCAAAAGCCTCTGGTGCACTCAAACTAACTTCTGCAGGCCCATTTGTTGTGTCTGGTTTTCTGGCCTCAGGGAAAGAGGAAGGATATGAGGTAAGTGCATCTGGGATAGTGGCTCCCAAACCAGAAGATATGTCCTTTGTTATTGTCTCACCCAAGAAAAAGGTGGCATCTTTCTTGTCTGCTTGAGCTGTAAGTGTAGATCTTTGGTACTGAAGTTTATGTTGTTCAGTTTCGTACATATAATCATCCTCCTCTTCACTACTCTCTGTGTCTTCATAGTACTGTTTTTCAGGGCACTCAAATGTCAGTGTTGATGAAGCACCATACAGATCTTCAGGCATGGTGTTTTTCTGTGTGGTCGGAGGGATTGAGGAATAAGGTCCAGTTGCACCAAATTCAGCTTGTAATCTTGAGTCCTCATCCCACTCCGGCTTATAAAAGCACTGAGTTTGTGGGCCTTGATCTGAGATATTGCTTGTAGAATAAGCAGAATCCTTCTTATCACTTATACAAGTACCAGCATGTGGAGGGAAAGGTTTGATCTCCTCAAAGGGTGATAATGGTGAGAATCTTGCTAGACTAGGGGTGGATTCAGCAGTAGTGGTTGCAGGAGTCAGTTTCTCGGACACTTCTAAATATTCATCCTTAACCTGCCCACCAGAACTGGAAAAGGGTGAATCGACTACTGGTGAATGTTCATCTTTGAAAGATGAGTACTCTATTCCAGTACAGGCTGGAGTCTCTAACTCATCCCCAAACTGGTGGCTAGTGGACAGAGATGCTGAAGCTGATGAAGAATGACTGTAAGAAGAGGAAGAAGAGTATGCTGTTGCTGACATAGTTGTGTAACCGATGCCCAATGAAACGGGGTCTACTGTTTTTTTCTCTGCTGCATCTGGTGTATTTTGCTTGTCAAACTCAATATCTTTGCCATCATAGTGAGTAGAGTATTTATCTTCAGGTGACTTTGTTGAGAGGGGCAAATATGACTTGACAAATTTCTCATCATTTTCTACAAACTTATTTTTCTGCTCACTTGAAGAATGTTCAAATCCAGAGAAGATTGTCATTTGACTTTCATTGGCGGCTGAGGATGAGGCATCACCTTTAGCAACTTGAAATGAGTCCTTGGGGCCCTCATGGCTTAGAGTGGATTCAAATGTTGATGAACCTAGAGATTTCCCATAGGTTTCAGAGCCAAATCTGTAGTCATTAGTAATGGTGTCTTTCTTTTCATCCTGGAAATGAGTAGGTACAGTGCTGATAGCACTAGTCAGTGAGGACTGGGCATCTTTCTCTTGTCTGTCTTTGGCACCTTTCTCAGTATCACTATCACTTATATCCTCATCATCATCCTCATCCTCATCATCTTCGTCGTCCTCTTCATCCTCATCCTCTCCATCAGCGAACATCTTCATGTTTCCAGCTATTACTTCTTTTGTGCTAAATGTAGATTGGTCTAACATAGAACTCGTACTTTTAGCACTGTAATCAGGGATGAAGCTGTCAGCTGCATAATGGGCTGATTGTGATGCACCAGCCTCTGCCATCCCACTGAAATCTGGCTTTTCATATTTATCTGAAAAGGGGTCTCTCTCTGCTGAAGCAGGCAATGTTTTCTCAATTGTCTTTTCTTCAACTTTATTTATTTTCTCAGCGAATGTTTCTTCAGGTTTATCTCTAAACTGTGGTGTCCCGTAGACACTTTGTGTTTCACTATATGAAGCTAATGATATTTCCTTTGCATCTGATGCTTTAAAGTCAGAAATGTTGCCAGTGGAAGATTCTAGGGAATCCTCCTTTTCTGTTTTCTTTAGAGTAACATCAGTATCATCAAAAGTGTGCTCAGCTGGCAGATTTGGAGAGTAGGAATCCACTGAACTTGATTTACTGTCATACACATCAGAATATGTAAAGCTTTTCCCGACATAGGGTGTATCTTGCCTAACCACCCTCTCAAATTCCCCTTTGAGGCCTTTCTCACACTCTGGGAAGGAATATAAGTTGAAGTGGACACTTTTATCGCTGTCTTTAGAAATCACGTTTGGGTCATCTATCTCTGAAAATGACACATCTTTTTTGCCTTGGTTTGCTGACATGGAATCGAACTTGTCCTGTGGTTCTTTTACGCTTGAGTAAGTACCATCCTCAGTTTCACTTTCATCTTCCTCTCCTGAGCTGAGCATCTGGGATTTGTGCTCATGGCCGAAGTAGGTCACATTTTGTGGTTTATCTTCCTTATCCACAGATTCTTTCTCATTTTCAAACAGTTTCTCCTCTTTTATGAGTGTTGCCTCATTGGAATATTCTTCATCAAGAAAAGTGCACTCCCTCTCCTCTATGTATTTAGCTTTACCACACACTTTAGAGCTTGTCTTTCCATAATAATCTTCTTTCTCTTCATCTTCATCTTCGTCCTCTTCAGAGTCACATATTGCAGTTTTAGTGATAGAGAACCCCTTTCCAAAAGGGTCCACTTCATCATCAATTATTTTCACAGTTTTCAGACTTTCAGACTTTTTGTCTGCAGGAGCATCTTGGGTCATATGCCTCTGAGAGTCAAAAGTCTCTGTGTCTAGTTTTTCATCTTTGTCCATAATCACGGGCTTTTGTGACCTTTCCTCAGTGGGAGAGTAGCTACCGCTGGTCGGTCCTGATTGTGTAGGTGAGGCAAACCTCACAGTGCTGTCTTCTGGGCTGAGGCATCTTTCTTCACTCTCTGAGATAATACTCGTCTCTGAGGTGCAAGGCAAATTTGGTGAGAAGGACAAACTTTTATCAGAGGTGCCCAATTTAGATTCATCCTTAGAGAGTGAGAGTCCCTTTTCATCTTTTTCTTGTGTGCCAAAATACATCACAGGAGGAGAAATAGGCGCAGCCGATGAGGGATAGTTATCAGAAGCTTTTTCAATGTCTTGGAGCATGGCAGCAGATGCGTAACCCTCATGGATCTTTCCAAGTGGCATATCAACATTTGGTGTCTGATCCTCATCCTCTTCCTCATCCTCCTCATCCTCATAATTTGTGGTAACTGTAGCCTTCACTGTGGGTTCTGTTTCTGGCACAATGGGTAGATATTCCTCTGAAGGAGGTGATTTAAAACATTTGTCCTCCTCTAAAGAAGAAGTTGGAGATATAGTTCCAGCAGAGTGGAGGTACTCCTTTCCGTGAGTGGCATCTGTTTGTACGGACGATGGTATACTATTTATAGTATCTAAGAGTAAAGAGCTTTTTCCTGCATCTTCAGTAGGTGGGGCTGTCACAGATGCTATAGACTGATCTTCAGTAACAGATGTTGCAAAGGATGATAATTTGTCATATTCGGTGATGGAGGTGGCTGATGATATATGCTCTTCTTCAGCCAATGGAGCCGCAATTATATTGGATGCATAAGCTGACAGAACTGGCTCCTGGTCTACTGCAAACCCCTTTGAAGATAACTCAGAAGCAACAGATATGGTTGGTGGTTTCATGCCATGGATGGTGTCAAAGGTCCCTGGTTCATCAGGAACTGAGATGTCATAAGAGCCAACATCATATTGAAGATGTGGGATTCTCTCCTCGGTCTCCTCATTAATTTCCTCATCAGAGATAGTCTGCTCTGTCTCAGAGTAGCCTGGAATGGTCTCATCTTGGATGAAAGAAACATGCTCTGCAGCACCCAGTGGTTTGGCAGATTTAATGTCACTTTGTTTTGTCTCCCAGTCCTTTCCCAGTTTTTCTTTCCTAGCCTCGTCTGACTTGTATTTGAGCTCAGTCTCGTGAACTATATCCTCTGCTTCCTCTAACTCTGCTTTCTCAATCACATCCTCATCTTCTTCACTTTCACTCTTTTTGGGTTTAATTTCGAACTCTTTATCTTCTTTGGCATTTTCTTGCCATTTTTTAACTTCCTCCATCTTCACAAAGTCAGATGTTTTAGCACTTTTCAGTTTTGTGGTATAGTCATCCTCTATGTCATCTTCTGTAGTAGCACATTCATCCTCCAATCTATCAGTGGCTTTAGAGGGGTGTTTATTTGTGTTTACTCCATATGGTTCCCTTTCCTCATGAGGGGACTCTGTCTCAACATCAGTTGTAGCTATTCCCTCATCAGGAGATTCAATGTGAGGGACAACAGTGTCCACTGCAGACTGAAGATTTGGGAGTATTTTGCTCTCTTTGGGCTTGGAAAGCTCCTCTTCCAGTCGCAAGGCTTCAAAATCCTTGGTAAGATCCTCTGGGGAGGAGACTGAGGACCTATCACTCTCCCGTTTCACCACTGAAGCTTGTTTAGCAGCTGGCCTGTTTTCTTGCTCCTTTGCAGCTTTAGTTTTTTCTGTTTTTGGCTTTACTTGAACCTTTGCTTTGTTCAGAGTCTTCCTGACCTCAGGGGTGAAAGGCTTTAAGTCAGGTTTTGTGATTTTTCTCAACTCTGGCTTAATTTTCTCTTTTTTCTTCTCCTCTTTACTTTTGAGTTCTTTTTTAACTATGCCCTCTTTTTTTACATCAGTTTTTTCTTTCTTTGTGTCTATCTTTTCCTGGTCTTTCTTTTCCTCCATCTTTGATGCCCTCTCCTTGATATGTTTTTTAGGAGATTTTTCTCTCTGTAGTTTCTTTTTCTCTTGCTTAAGTGAATCGGGTGACGCCATCTTAGGTTTCAGTGGTTTTGGAGTTTTAACAGTCTCTTTCATTTTCTTCTCTTTCTTTTCAACTTTCAAGTTCTCCTTTACAGATTCACTCTTTGACTCAATATCTTCATTTGCCTCTTTCTTGCTCGCTTTTGTAGTGGAAGACATTTTAGTGGATGATTTGAGACTTTCTTTGCTATCAGTTCTCAGCTTCATTTTAGTTTGTTTAATCAGTGGAGGTGGAGCTCCAGATGACATGTCCTTTTGAGTGGCAACTGGATATCGCAAGAAATCTAGATGCCTCAGCTTTTCCAGACCCTCAAATATTTTGTTTTGTGGGGCATTTCCAGGAAACAGTACTCTCACAATCTTTTCAGTTGGACTGGCAGGTACCCAGACAACCAGAGCTGTCACTGATGTGAGGTAAGGAACAGAAATCTCACCCTCTTTGCCATTGGACAGGACAATGCCAGTTTTAGCTTTACTATTACCAGCCCACTTCTGCATGAAGAATTGCATTTCCTTACTGTCCTTGAGAGGATTCAGAATATACATGTCTAGTTTCCCAACACCCAACTTGTGAAAGAGTGTTAAAGGCTCAATTGTGTTGCTTACAACTCTATATAGAGGCTCAGGTTTGATGCCTAATTTGTGAAGGTACTGCAATGTAAGAGAGGCCTCCTCAATGCTCCTCTTTGCTTTCAGCGTGGATTCAGGCATCTTCAGCTTTTCTGGAACATTAAAGAACACAACACCAAGTTCTGGTGAGATCAGGTTTTTCATCCAGTCTCCATAGGTATTTGAACCACGGCTCTTCTCTTCCTCCTGCTCTTCGATTTTTCTCTGTAACAGTCCATTTATGCCAGGGAGATTATCTGCCCCAATATGGGTAAGGAGAACAGAATCAATCCTATCCAAATGTCTGACCAGCTTCCAGAAGCAAGACTTTCTGTCTGATCCACCATCAATCAAAATATTAAAGCCATTGACAGCAAACAAAGCAGAGTCGCCCCGTCCTCCAGGAAAGATATAGCAGCATGGCTTGGACAACTTGAGGAACCCTCCTGAGGTTGGTGGTTCCAGGAGCTCAAAAGGAGAGGGAACATCCACTGTCTCAGAGACATATTCTGTGAACTCGCTCACACCTTCCATCTCAGGCAACACAGGCTCAGGGTTCAGTCTGTACTTCAGTAAGCTCTGGTCCTGTACGTACCCTAGGGAGCTCCAGCCCCCCTCTCCTTTACAGGACACAGTCAAACAGGCTTGCTGACCTGTGGATGGCTGGTTTAAGAGATCTTTAATCTACAAAGAAAAAAAGAAAAATGTTTCTTAAAAGTTCAGTTAAAAAAATAAAGAAATAAATGCTTAAGTGCTGTGTGAAGTATTATAGGATTGGTAATGGTGCAATAGCTACTTACCCTACGACTTGAGATAATGTCAGAGAAATTATTCCAACCAAACACTCCACTTTGCAGGATAATGTCACCAGTCTGTTCAGTACTTTGCCCACTTAGGACCAATAACTTGTGTCCTGCTGAGTCACAGAGCAGTGTTCTGAACTAGAAAAAAAAGATAATACATTTATTGTTAAATTTAAAGGCACAGTATGTAAGTTTCACTGCTAGAGGTTGCTTATTCAAAACAATAACAAAAGTGTAGCTTGATGACGCCATTAATAAGCGTGAAATCATGGGAGTTGTCATCTTCACCTCCACACAGCCAGCAGATGGAAAGCAATCTGATGGGACTCAAGACAGAAATCATGTTCATGGATGAGCTGATGTATTTAAGGCCCTGTTTACACCTGGTATTAAGATGCGGTTTAGTCGATCGGATCACAAGTGGACACTAAATACAGGTGCTAAAAACTCTAGAGTCTAAAACGTTTTGAGCTTGATCACTTTCGACAACTTCTAGAGGTCCTTAACACGCAAACATTACGGGAAGCCCGCTAACATGGTAGGATTTAAACTTTGTCAGCTGAAGACCCAAGTTTGGTTTAAAGATGAAAAATGTACCAAGCACAATGTTCTTTCTCCATTCCTGATTTCTAACAAGCACTTGCAGCATTCGCAGTGCACCATGGTCTTGCAGCTATCAGAGGAGAAACGACAGCTTCTGCTCTCTGTGTTTTTCCATCGTACATATGTAAATTGCGTGAGCTTATTTTATCTATTACATCGAAAGATCTGAAAAAAACTATATATTTACCCACCCATAGACCCTCCCTTAAAAGAAATCAGGACAGAAGTGGTTGAAAGTGGACAAAAGAGATGGATTAACACTCCAGATGTAAACGGGTATTTGTCTCCTTTGTCTACTTGTGATCTGATTGACCAAAACTTAATACCAGGTGTAAACAGGGCCTAAGTTTTATTAATGTTACTGTAGTATGAAGCATGGCAGGGTCCCAATGAATGACGACAATGAAGGGCGAGAGTGGACCACCCAGGCCTGGGGCTTTTTACGTTGTTGTTTTAATTATGTTTATAAGCCACAGTCGGCTGCTGGCACTCCTTTCGTTTTGTTGTTTATGTCTATTACAATTAAAGTTACATTTAATGTTTTCCATTTCCCGCCTCCTTCCTCCCTGAACTTGAACTTTGTTGCAGTTACTTTTGATTACTTAAATTCACATAATTTTATTTCATTATAATGAAAAATTCAGCAAGTGCTGAATTATTACTCATACAGGTAACTTTATTTAATGAATTAAAAATGTGGGGTCAGAACAATCATACTAAAAATACATTTGAGTATGTTGAAAGTTATGTTATATTGTTGCTCTGTGCATTCGTTCGCTCTGTGGCTGGTATGAGACACTTGTTGCACATTGTAGTAAAGTAGATAGATATTAGAATATCATATTAATAAAACCTGGATGACTTGTGTTGCTAAACGGCATTCTGATTAATTTTAAAGTATATTGTATGATAGAGAAAATGTATTACTGTTACTACAAATACAGCTCTTTCTGATTATGCTATGTTAACCAAGACAGAATTGTTGTCTTTGATGTATTGTACAAACATGTTACTTGCGGGAAATCAAGAAAACAAGAGATTCAAACAATAAAATTGTGTTGAGCTATATAACAATGATTAGTTTTCTGTCGATAAAGGTATCCAAACAGTAGCTTACCTGTCAAATAAAACGTTACTCGGTTACTGACGTAACCTCGGTTCTCTCTAGAGAGGGAACGAGTATTGCGTAAGTTAGCTTACTGTGGGGTAAAGATTCATCTTCTCGAGATATTGAAGCCAAAAAATTATCCTTAATTTTGTATCCATTGTCAACGCAGTGCAGCAGCTAGCAGACCCAGAGCAGGCTATCTTGCGTGCTCATTGGCTGCCCTGCGGCAACTGCAGCCTTCACAGCGTCATAGCCCGCCAGAATGGGCGTGGCTTAGCGTATAAATACAGGGGCTGTAGGCTGATTTCCCTGGTTTTCGTCGACTGAAGCGAAAGTCGCTCGTGGCGCTAGCACGGCCGGTTACGAAATACTCGTCCCCTCTCTAGAGAGAACCGAGGTTACGTTAGTAACAGAGTAACGTTCTCTTCTCTCGTCCCTAGCTCCCCTAAGGAAGCGGATGACTAGCTAATTTTTCCCAAGCGACTGGCCGCGCGTCGACTCTGCGAACGCTGCCATGGCCGCCACATATACTTTGAGCGTGGAAGGGGACCTTCCCTTGTCCAACAACTCTTGTAGGAAAATAAGCATTTGCGAAACCCCGCATATCTGTGGGTCCAGACCTCTGTCGGTGCACCATTTGGAGAACACCGACCATTTAGACGCATAAAGCCTTCTCGTAGAAGGGGCTCTAGACTGCGTGATCGTGTTCATCACTCCTTCTGGCAGGGTAACGAGTACCCGTTGATCACCCATGCATGCAGAGCCCAACGCTCTGGATGGGGATGCCAGATCGAGCCGCGAGCTTGAGAGAGGAGATCTGCCCTCACCGGAATCGGCCACGGGGCTGTGCATGACAGCTGTGTCTGTTCCGGGAACCAAGTCTCCCAATGCGGGGCTATGAAGAGCACAGAGTGGCGCGCTTCCCTGATCCTCTTTATTACCTGTGGCAACAGAGAAACCGGAGGGAAAGCATACAGAGGACGGCTGGGCCAAACCTGGGCCAGCGCGTCCTGGTCCTTCGAAAAGAACATCGGGCAATGAGCGTTGTCCCTTGACGCAAATAGGTCGACTTCCACCCTGCCGAAAAGGCACCACAGTTTCTGGACTGTTTGGGGGTGCAGGGACCATTCCCCTGGGGGAACGTTGTCCCTGGACAGTTTGTCTGGGCTGTCGTTCAAATGGCCAGGCACATGCGACGCCCTCAGCGAGCGCAAGTGGATCTGAGACCAAGTGAGAAGGCGTTCCGCCAGATTGCAGAGGTTTCTGGATCTGACACCGCCCTGACGAGAACATGCTGGTCCTGTATGAACGGGAGGAAGCACTTCAGCGCGTTCTCGACCGCTATCATTTCCAGACAGTTTATGTGAAGAAGCTTCTCTTGATCTGACCACTGGCCAAAGGCTGGTCTGCCCTCGAACAGCACGCCCCAACCCAAGTTGGACGCGTCTGTCGAAACGACTTTTCGATACAAGATAGCTCCCATCCTCACTCCCCGCCGATACCAGTCGGCTATTAACCAGGGCTGCAGAGCCGTTATGCAGGTCTGAGTCACTCTGATCTTTTCGCTGCCAGAAGCCCAAGCTCGGCGAGACACGGGAGCATTCAGCCAGCGTTGGAGCGGGCGCAGCTGCAGCTGATGCCATACAGCCCAGCATCCTCTGAAATATCTTCAGAGGGAAAATGCTGCCTTCCTGGAAAGACGAGGCTAGAAGGCGAACACGGCGTGCGCGCTGTGTTGACAAACGAGCCGTCATGGCCGCAGAGTCCAGTTCTATTCCTAGAAAGGAAATCGACTGGCTGGGCATTAGTGAGCTCTTGGTCCAGTTGACCGTGAGTCCCAAGCTGTCCAGGTGACCGAGAAGCATAGTTCTGTGAGATAGCAGTTCTGTCGCTGACTGTGCTAATATCAGCCAATCGTCCAGATAGTTCATAATTCGCAGCCCTTGACTTCTCAAGGGGGTGAGCGCCGCGTCCAAGCACTTCGTGAACGTACGGGGTGCTAGACACAGGCCGAACGGCAGGACGGTATATTGATATTTTCCCATGCTGCTATGTGAGCAGCTAGGGGGCGAATGAGCTCCGGGTTCTGATCGCCGCCATTTGCAGGCTCGAGAAGCTGAACCAGAGCAGGGGGCGCGGCGCGGCGCGCATGCTCCCGGTGCTGGGCGGCGACTGCTCGGTGACAGTCGTGATAGACTGAATCATGCGCGATGTCCCGATCGCAAGGGATGGGGAACATTCTTTTTCACTTTTGACGCGCGAGCAGCGCTCCGGGCGGGAAACCTTTTTAGTAAGCGTGAACGCATGTGCGCGGGCACGAGACTTACAAATGTACTTGACGCCCCGAACGTTTTGAGTGGGGTGCGTCTTATGAGCGCCCTACGTTTTGTGATAATACTCAAACGCGCGAGCGGTGCCCGGGGGAAGGTGTACGTTAGTAAGCGTGAGCGCTCTCGGGCGGGCACGAGACTTACACTTATAACCTTTTTCAGTGGCCGTGCAGCAGAGCGGACAGAAAATGGGCACAAACCTGTGGACACATTTCTTATACTCAACACTCGAGCGGCTTTTCTGCGCTTTATGAGAGTGTGCTCTGTGAGTGACACGGGACGTGTTGTGCTTGTGTGTAGGGGTGAGCACTGGGGCGTGGGCACTTTCTCTACACTTAAAACACCAGCGGCGTGAGCCGGATAACCAGACATTATGCTCTTTTTGAGATTTCTCTGGGTCGCCGTGAAAACGGCGTTTGTGTGCAGGCGAGAGGGTAAGGGTGCTTTCACACCTGCCTCATTTAGTTGGGTTAAATCGCACTAGAGTTCGTTTTCAGCTTTGGTGCGGTTCGTTTGGGCAGGTGTGAATGCAGCAATCGCACCCGGGTGCGCACCAAAAGCGGACCAAACAAGCGTACCGAGACCTCCTCGAAGAGGTGGTCTCGGTACGCTTTCAAACGAACTCTGGAGCGGTTCGTTTGTGGAGAGAACGTGATCCGACCCCGAACAGACCCAACTGCCAAAGAACTGCGCATTTTTGAACTAAACCAGCTGCCGTAGTCAGCCGCGCTGTGCATTATGTCACTGTTTAGCAACATTAAAGGTGCCATATGTAAAAATTGAGGTAACAATATCCAAAAAATGAGCTACACGTATCAAAAGAATGAGAAGAAATAAATGCAATGATGTCATTAAAAAAATGACAAGTTATAGTGCTGCCGAGATATAAACCTGAATTAGCATGCTAAATTACTAGCCCCGGCCCGGCCAGTGTCATAATACCAGTTTCGGCCATGGGAGGCGGTATGCGGGCAACATACATAACCACCAGCCAAACTGCAGTACACGAATAACTCGCACGGCTTGTGGGCGGACTTGAACCTGATGTCAATCGCGTCTATATGAGACCGGCCTTTATAATTTAGATGTTGTTCATTGAGTCTCTAATCTCTAAAAATCTCCAAATGAACTGCGGTCTTACTATCGTGTCAGTTGATTTGATTAATATGCGCGAGGGAGAGAGAGAGCAGGAGGACTGCGCTCGTGTTGTTTGAAGACGTGAGAGTGCGCGCGCGCGGCCGGGGCTCGCTCTCTCTCTCTCTCTGCTCGTTATAAGCCCTGTCAAGCGCAGCAGTCATTATATTCTACATCACTCACCGTTCAAAATAGGCTTTGGCGGGACAAAGCGGACGATTTGACGGTTTTAGAAGATTAACAACCCGAAACTAAAAAACAGACTAGAGTAGGCCAACTTTCTGGAGGTATACTGCCCCCATCTGGTATGGAATATGTGGAAAATTAAATTAATTTTTTGGCAGACATTCCACATGGCACCTTTAATGCACGCGTCGCCTCCTCCTGAAGTGACTCGCCGCGTGCATTGCATAAAACATTATTTTCAAGTCGCATCCTCGCTTCATTCTCAAATGTTATTGTTTGCCTAAAGTGGTGTAGAAAACTATATAATAAACTATGACCAGGGATACAAACAGCCCACGCAGTCGTCTCTCCATAGTAAAAAACGGCGCGTTGTCTGCCGGATTTTCCTCCTCTTTGTTTATTTCCGGGAGTTCTGTTGGAATTTTCCCGCACGTTAATTCTGACAATCGACGTGCAGTTATGAAAATACGTTCAAGACCCATCTGGCCAACGAGTGATGTGAATGTTGTCACGTGACTGCATTTTGGTTCGTTTCATCAACTGATTCGGACCAGAGCAATCAGTGTGGTGTGAAAAGGAACCAAACCGCCTGAAAAATGCTACAATGTATAATTTTTCTCCCTTGGTCCGGACCAAGTGAATCGAACTACAGATGTGAAAGCACCCTAAATGAACCGGCTCGTTGGCTGCTGAATGAACCACCGCAGTAGCCTGTATGAAGGGGACTGACAGGGAAATGAACTTTGACGGCGGTCCGGCCGCAGCGGGACACGCGCGTCTTTTCTCTCTCTCTGTTAGGAGGGCTTCGCGTGCTCAGACTTGACCGTGATCTTCTGCCGAGGCCCCTAACCTGTTCAAACCTGTGACGTTGTCCGAGCGCGATCTAGGGCGGCCGCCCTGGCGTCGCTGCGAAGGCTGAGGCTGTGCTGGACGCTGAGTGGTGGCTCGTACAGGAAGCTGGGCTCGTTCGCGAGAGCGGCCTGTGGCAGAGCTCGAGCGTTGCGGCAGGAAGAGGTTCATGGCCTGCGTGGTTTTCTGGACTTCAGAGAAGCGGTCGACGATGCCGTTGACCGCTGGGCCGAAGAGACCAGTGGGGGAAAGCGGCGCGTTTAAGAAGGTGGCATGCTCAGAATCCCTCATATCAGCGAGCGTCAACCAGAGGTGCCTCTTAGTGACGGTCAACACGGCCATGGCTCGTCCGATGGCTTGAGCTGCAGTTTTGGTGGCACAGAGAGAGAGGTCCGTCGCACTTCTCAGATCTGTAACCGCAGCTGGATCCCGGCCCTTCTCGTCCCATTAGCAGAGGAGGTCGGCTTGAAGGATCTGTAGCACAGCCGTAGAGTGTGTTCGCTGTTCGACGGCGGTGGCAGCTTCTCTCAGATCCAGCGATACGAAGAGCTTCGCTGAAGAGACGAAAATCAGGGAAATCAGCCTACAGCCCCTGTATTTATACGTTAAGCCACGCCCATTCTGGCGGGCTATGACGCTGTGAAGGCGCAGGCGCCTTCATTGGGCGCGACGTCACGCCGGGCTCACTGGTAGGCTGCTGCAGTTGCCGCAGGGCAGCCAATGAGCACGCAAGATAGCCTGCTCTAGGTCTGCTAGCTGCTGCACTGCGTTGACAATGGATACAAAATTAAGGATAATTTTTTGGCTTCAATATCTCGAGAAGATGAATCTTTACCCGTAAGCTAACTTACGCAATACGAGAGAACCTCTCGTAAGAGAACACAATATATTTTAAAGCATGTGGTTTCTACGAAAGTAAAATCGAGGGTAAAGCGGATATGACGTCATTGACAGTTGGAGCAATGAGTAGGGATGTTACACTGGTTAAAATAGCTGGTTTCTCTTGATTTAAACATTGTTGGTAACATTTGGGATAGTGTAATTACTCAAAATATAGTCAACAAAATATATAACACTGTGCTAGTGGTTTTCGGATATTTTAATGCAAAAATCTTACATATTGTGCCTTTAACAGTTTAACGTTATAATTGATATCTTAGATGCGTATGTGGTTGCATGCAAATAAAATGTTTAAAGGACTTGGAGAGAGAAAAAATTTGCTTTTTTACAAATTACCTCTATAGCAATATTATCCTCAGAAGGATTCACCAACACAACAGTCTCCAGGACATCACTCTTGTATTGCAAAAGTCTCTGTCCTAAAAGAAAATTGAAAAAAAATGTTGAAAACAACGAATGTTTAAAAAAATGTTTATTGACAATACAATTTATTTTGAAGAATTTTGCATCTGATATTGAGAAACATTAGAGATAAAGGTTGCACCCTAATGGAATGATGCAATTACTGCCTCCATGCATTTAATTACTGTTTTCCATTCATTGTCTCTTCCCACTCCTGTGCAAGAATACACTAATCCTGTGAAAGCAGTCTTCTCAATTCCATCCAATCAAAACAATATTGCAAAGCGCCTGCAAGCAAATCTATTGGCTGTTGCCATGGGGATGATGAGCTGGCTATTGCCGCCAGCTGCGTTACACTGACCCAGTCTTAGTGCTGCACGACGCATTGCAGCATTTCTGAAAAGGGTAAAAAAAAATCCTCTCTCTAGCTGAAAATGTAAATCCAGCATCGCACAGTTGAAACACACACACACAAAAAATGTGACCCTGTGCATTATTAGGCTATAATAAGCACATAGCTCTCGTTGGCTGTTAAAAACGTCACTGCTTTAGATATTTCTATAGGGTTTCTATAGGGTCATTTTCACAGCAGTGAGATAGGAGCAAGGGCGTGTGGACTTAAATAGCACACTGAGGATTTGACTGGGTTCCGAGTCCTCACATACTCTGTCGCTTTAAGGGGACATATCATGAAAATCAGATTTTTTTGCCATGTTTAAGTGCTATAAACGGGTCCCCGGTGCATCTACCAACCCTGGAAACGTGAAAAGTGACAACCCCGTAATTTTGGTTTGGTAAGCATTTCTCTGCAAGCATTTCAAAAGATAGGCCGGTCAGATTTCACCCCCCTTGTTCTGACGTAGAAAGGGGATCTTATTATGATATTACCGCCCCTTAATCTGCACGTTTCCACACACAACGCCACAATTTTGGTTCAAAAACGGCTCCTGAAGGTTTTCTTCTGATTAAAAGATTCACGCTTTAACTGATGTCTTAACATTTATTATCTTTGCATAAGAAGTTTTGCGTCACGCCAATCGTGACCTTATTTCAACACCACTTGAACATCGTGACTAGGGTTGCCAACCGTTCCGTATAATACGGAATCGTCCCGTATTTGACACATAAAAATCTTGTCCCGCACTTTGTTCCGTATTTTTGAGAATCAATTCAGTGCAAATCCATGATAGACATATAGCTTCTAATACATGTCAGACAGACTATGAACGAAAACATTTAGGCTATGATAAGAAAAAAAGACAAACGACGGTGCGGTAGATACTAATTTCTCCCATAGACAGATTTCTCCCCCTCTTCGTCTAGCCACGTAGCGTTTTTAACATCTTGGCACATCATCAGAGAATGGCCTTTTAATTGGTCGGTAGTCATTGTGAGTCACGTATCGTAGCAACGATGACAACAAATCAGTGTGACTGACAATAAGTTCGCACAAGGCTACAGAAAACTGTTGTTTATTTTTCTTCAAATGCAGTCTATAAGCCGATGAGGTTTGAATGTAATATGTTGTATTTGTTTAAGTTAAAAACAAAACGTATTATAAACTAAACAAATCCATGGTTCATTGTTGGCAAAATGATCATGATAGCCTTTATATGTGGTTCAGTCTTGTGGGCTATATTGATTAGGCCCACTTTGCTATTCTATAAATATGTAGGCGTAATAAGTTGTAATAAAATATGCTATAATGTATGATAGCATACAATATCCACCAGAAGTCATCATTTCAGGGGTTACTTTTCAAAAATTTCTTCCGTGGGGGAATGTTCCCTATTTCTATTTCAGAAAGTTGGCAACCCTAATCGTGACACCCTTTGGGTATTGTTTGACATCTTTCAACATCTCTACATCATGACACCGTGAAAAACTGAAACAAATAAAATGACATTTAGATGCATAATGTGTGAGTGTATTTCTGTCCATATCACAGTTTCCAAGTCCGTAGCTTATTTAATCAGTATCAACACACAAAGCACATTAACTTGCAAATTAACAGACGAAATCCAAAAAATAAACAAACATACGTGTGCGCCTTCTAATCAGAAATCCAGGGGACATTAAGAGACATTTGGAGACATTTTTTCCATGCAAATATTCTTCTCGATCAGACACCTCTTAGTTCGTGTACATCTCCTTGTGGTTCTGATATTCACACAGCTAGCTAAATCACATGACAAGTTAACACTACACACAGCACACACGCTATTACCAACTTACTGCAATACTCAAATACAATTTCCAAATGAACATTCATAACACATTACACAACATTTGTAATAAACAAAATATCTTTTAACAAATAAATAACCGACATATTTAGAAAGAAAATGTAAAATTTTCTACAAATTTAAAATTTGCCTTTATCTGTGACAGCTACATGCAAACTGTTCTGTCGTTGGCTGCACAGACGAGCACAGAACACTGTTTGACCAAGAAATGTCACAGCTTTATAATCTTATAAAGTCTTATAAAGACCTCAGGGAACTGTGTCAACTTGTATGAAAGGTAAACATGGTGGTAGCCTACATGCAAGTCGATGAGATTAATCAATGTAACTCTTCAACAACAACATAAATATCTACTAATCATTCAGAAATGTCCAGGTGCAGTCTAAAAGTTGCAAACTTTTCCTGAGTCTCTCTGTAAGGCTGCACTCCACTACTGTACTGGTTATTTCTAAGATTTTGATGAGATCCGCATGTTTTGTTATTGCGGGATTGTCATTTTAAGTGAGCAGCTCATTTGCATTTAAAGGGACAAACACAAAAAGTCACGTTTTTTGCTCACACACAAAAAGGGGCAAATTTGACAAGCTATAATAAATGATCTGGAGGGCATTTTGAGCTGAAATTTCACAGACACATTCTGGGGACACCATAGATTTATATTATATATTGTGAAAAGGGGCATAATATGTCACATTTAAAGGGTTAGTTTACCCATAAATTAAAATTCTGTCTTTAATTATTCACCCTCATGTCGCTCCAAACCCGTAAGTCTTTCGTTCATCTTCGAAACACAAATGGAAGATATTTTTTACTTATTTTGAAACACAACTGAAACTTTGACACTTCAAAAAGTTCATAAAGAGATTGTAAAACTAATCTATATGTATTGAGCGTTTAAGTCAAAATTTTCTAAAGAGACTTTTGATTTTTATGATGAACAGATTGAATTTCGCCTTTTATTCACATATAAACATTCATCAACACACACATTAAGGTAAACGGAAGCACAAGCATGTCCGCTTGACGTGCGAGAACCAATGAGGTTCATTCTCATGTTACGCAGCACATTTGAGCTTCTGCAAGAACCAATGAGGTTCATTCTTGTGTTGTGTTATGTTATCACATGTCAAGCAGGTTCGGTTGAGCTTCTGTTTGTTCGCTGATCAATGTTTACATACAAAAGCCTAAATTCAATCTGTTCATCATATAAATTGATCAAGTCTCTTTAGACAATTTGGACTTTCATTCATATGGATTAGTTTTACATTATTGTCATATAGTCTTTATGAAATGTTTGAAGCGTCAAAGTGGTAGTTGCGTAGCTGTAAATGAAGGGACAGAAAGCTCTTGGATTTCATCAGAAATATCTTCATTTGTGTTCCCCAGATGAATGAAAGTCTTATGGGTTTGTAATGACATGAGGGAGAGTAATTAATGACCGAATAAAAAATAAATTTAAAGGCTATGATAAATTTACATTTTAACGCATGTCTGGACAAACTCCCACAAAATAAAAAAGACATTTTATCTAATCAAAAAATGTATGTATGTAATTTTCTGGCAGATCACACTATGGACTCTGGATGGTAGCAGTGGACTAAAAATAGTGCTACCCCAGTTTAACCTTCAGACTCTAACAGCATCATTTCATTTTCAATGTTTATCTGAAAATGGAAACCTTTTAAGGAATTGTAGATTGTTATATTAAACTCCAAATAATTCTGGTCCTTTATATGCTAGGTTGAAATTTGACTGTCAAGACATTTGACATAATTATTACATTCTTTCCCTCAGAAGAACCAATAAGATGCTTTGGGACAGCTGTCAGCATGACCTTCAGATGGGCTTTTGCTTTGAGATGGAGAACAGATAACATTATGAGCTGCTAAATCAGGCTGCATGGTCTCCTGTGACATTGAGCATACACACAACTTCACCTTACTACCATTCTGAAGAAATGCATTTGTAAATTCTATTCTAATTCATGTCAGGATGTGGAAGTGGTTTGTGCTTTCATAAGAACATTATTCCAAAGATAGATTTTTATTTAGGAATCTGTTTATTTCATTTACATTGAAATGATCTAATTTGTAAGTTAATAATAAATGGAACAAATCTGTTGTAAAGCAAACAATTAAATTAAGCTCTTTCCACAACCAGTTAGCCAGCATGAGTTATTCTGTGAGTTATCGGCTTGCACTAAATAGGTTATATGCTCTGTTTATTATGATCTGGAATATATGAAATTCTGTTATTTCAGTACCAGACAATAAATAAATTGCCCATAGTTAATTTATAAATATATAAAATATTATTTCAGAACAACTTATTTTCATAAGTGAGTTATATTCACTTGAATCATGTACACAGTTACAGTAATATTTAGCAGCTCAGCAGATGGTTTCTAAAATTAGCTAATTCACTATCACTCAACTGAGAATGTAAAACACAAATGGGGTCAGATGTATTTTACACTTGCTAAGACTAATTTTGTAAAAGTCAAATGCAGATTTGACAACAATCCAGAGAAGATCTCTGTGCACTTTAAGCTTCACAAGCAATTTAGGCTTTTAGGATTAAATGATAAGCACAAGTTATCCAGGCGACTGACACGCTTTCACCAGCAAGAAATTAGTGGAACTGACTGATTGCCTCACAGGCTTAAAGAGTTTTAAAGTCACACTTAAAATCTGCCTTTGATGCTTCCAAAATCTTTATTCCTAAATCACAAATTAGCTCATTTTGGAACAGTGACACATGCTTTTGTGTAAATAGATCATAATTTCAAAGTAAATATGAGCGACATCTGAGGTCTAATTTAGCTTTTCCACCAGAAAGAAGTTGACTATATTTGCAACTATACTTGCAAGACTTGGCTCTTCACTTCTCGGGGAAAAATGAGGTGTAAATGTGATCGCCTCGTGGCTGAATGTTTCAACACTTCATTATCATTAAAGTGAATCAAAAGTTTTTACATTTTAAAAATGTTCAGCTGTTGTTGGATCGTGACTATTTTAATCATGTCAAGTCCTCGAACACAACAGAGGTAACTGTTAAATTTCTGTACGAGAGAAGAATTACATTTGTTGAGCCAATGTTATATCATTGCCCTGTCCTTGATCGCTGTTCAGCTGTCTCTGAATCAAAATGTGTGTGAAACGAAGAGACAGAAAGAGAGAGAGAGAGAGAGGAGGTGTGTAACACTTTTTAAACCGTTATCTAGGGGTAGTGATTCAATAAGCAGCTGCAATCTTATTAAAGCCACTTAATATGATAGCAGTGAAATTCTGAGCATTGGACCTGGCCTATCCGTGCCTTTGAAACCACTGCAACAAGTTTATCTCGATCAAATACTTGTTAACAAGCAAGGGAGACAGAGTCCCCTTATAGAAAAGCAAGACAAGTGTTGAGCTCTCATTCATATGTGCTCTTGCGGTGTAATGGACCCCATTACGCTGTAAACAGCTGGAGCAAAATGAATGCGGAATAGGAGTTGACTTAATACAAATGGCTCATTTAAATGCAATAAATGACTAAAAGGGATAAATTGTACAAAGCACAGAGGGGCACTGGCATTAAAGTGCCCATTTTGGAAATTATTTGTTACATGCAAATAAACTGAAAGCTTCAAGGCACCATTTAAAATGAGACAAAAATCATTTGCATCCATAATCGCTTTTGAGGATTAATGACCAGGGACAAAAAACAGTGCTTGTGATTTTGGTCATGCCATGCTCTTTGAACAATAATGATAACACAGGTGTAGAGGACTGGTAAACAAACACACACACACACACACACACGTTGTGTTTTCATGTTTTATGGGGACTTTCCATAGACATAATGATTTTTATACTGTAACTGTATATTGTATCCCCCTACACTAACCCTGCCCCTAAACCTACCCATCACACAAAACCTTCTGCATTTTTACATTTTCAAAAAATCATTCATTAGTATGATTTACAAGCTGTTTTCCTCATGGGGACAAAAAAATGTCCCCGCAAGGACAAGGATTTCAGATATTGTCATCTGTGTGGGGACATAATGTAGGGTTTACCAGGCCACACACACACACACACACACAGTCAGTCATTTGATACGGAGACAGGATGGTGCTGAAGTAAAATCCTTCTCTCCTTCCATCATCTTACCTCAGCGAAGGAAATGGCTGATAGCTTTTTTAAACAATCAACATCAGAGATCATCACAAGTTGCAAAATATGTTTCAATCACTGCCGTTCTAAACACAAGTAGCACATTTGTATCAGCTCAACTGACATGTTATTAGCATATCAAACAAGATGAATACTGAAGACAATATTTTTACAATCATTTCACATGACAAATGTGTCCAAATGAAATGACTAATCTGTCATCATTTACTCATCCTGGTCCAAACCTCTATGACTTTCTTCTATAAAACAAACAAAAAAAGATGCTAATGTTTTCCCAGAGATGATCTTTGTTTTCGTATATGTGTTCCACATTAATTCGCTTTTGAAACACTATAGCAGCCTAAGCATGAGTAAATGATGACTGATTTTTCAAGGTGAACTATTCCTTGAAGATGAAATTGTTTACAACGAGCAAAGATCTCAGTCCATCCCTCTAGTTCTGCTTCACATTGATACCTAATTAACTATTCTATGAGATTTATGTCTGGCCTGTGTCTGTGGAATCGGTGCACGTTTTTTTTTTACTCACGCGGTGACGCGTACTCGAGCGTGAGCGCTACAGTAACAGATTCCTCAGATGCCCTGCTGCATCCCATAATAATCAGAATCACAATTAAGATCTGGGTCACGGTGAAATAATAATGCGTTTCCACAAAATTTGATATTTGTGGCGATTTCTGACAAAATCCGGATTCGTTAGCAAAAATTCCGCAACTGTAGTGGCTTGAGAAAATGGGCTGAAATAGAAAACAAATCTTGCAAAAGTGAGGAAACAAATAATAAATAAAAATGTAATTTTCTCCCTCATATTCTAGCTCAAATATTTCCCTTATGCTGTCGAAGATTTTTGCTCATCTTCCCTCGTACAGTGCGATCCTGTAGCCAACTACTTTCATGCACGCTCACTGACGGCATAATCGAACACGCTTTACAACAGCTTGGGTTTCTGCGACCTTTAGATAAATCCGTGAACAAGCCAAAAGCGATAGAGATCCACTATTGTGCCAACCGCTTACACGGACTGTCTAACGTTAGGTCTGTATGATACGATAACGAAGAGGTTGACACGATAGTAGATCAGCAATACTGCAGATTTCATGAATGAATAACCTCGGTCAGAGATCAAGATATTTGAACCATATATGCCAATAATCAAACATCTGAAGAATTATATGACAGATTAGACCTACCGTTGCTGATGCTGAGCTGTGCGTATCGTACGTCGAGAGCGCGCACACAGACGCGCGAGTGCCCGAGAGGGCGTGGGTGTGGCCTATGAGCCTGTATGCACTTGATGACACTTGCAGAATAAGAAATATGGAACAATTATGATCACATTTCAGTGATACATTTTTATGCCGCTTTAATTCGACCTTGTTTATCCTCCTGGGACCCAAGAATAGACTTTTGTCCACTGTAGTGGACATTATATTTTAGTGAATTTCTCTGACATCATATATGTCACATGATACAACCTGGGTGTCCTGTAAAGAGCACATTCAGGACTTTTCAGAGATATCAAATGTTTGGACGTTTCACCATGAAAGCAACTTCTCCTTGGTCTTTAAAAATGTCTGACATTAAATTAGTGATCAAATGTAGCATTCTTATGCAAATATGATAATATATTGTAATTATAATTTAAATTGGACTGCTTTTCAAATCGTATTTCATAAAAAAACATCTCAGGAAAAAGTTGTGGGGCTTCAAATAAAAAAAAATACTTTCTGTTACAGAACAGGGCATTGATTTTAAACATGTCCACTGTAGAGGACAGCAGGACTTAAATCATGTTTATCAGGCATTTTGTGAGACACAACAAGTGAATATGGAAATAAATTATTCATCAATATTCCTATGAAATACTAGATATTATTATTAAAATGTTGCCAATTATTACTCCAATTATTACACTTCTTTTTTCATTAAATGTTGCTCCAAGAACACATTAATGTGCAAGTTAGATACAGTGTATAGATACATTGCATTGAATGGGAATATTAATTTATGGCCATTTTACCCACATATTGCATAAAGTAAAATGGTGTATCAATTCATTCCGTTATTTCTTTCATAACATAGTTGAGAATCATCTTTATATAAATTTTGGTTAAAAAAATCCTGAAACCCCTAAATCTATTGGTGATTGAAAAAAAAAAATCCCATTGGTTTTGCCTATACATATAATTTGATGTCATTTTATTTTTTAAACAACTTAGTCCTGGCGTCCACTACAGAGGACATAGCATAACGTATGAATAAAATATTATTTTTCAAAAACGTTTTTTTTACCATTTGTTTCTTGTGCTCTAAACAATGTGATGACATGGAAAAAAAACTAAATTCAAAAAACGTTTTTTTTCTGGGTCTCAGGAGGATATGTGGTTGATTCTATAACTGCAGGAGCATTTGGCGTCCAAAGTCATAATTCTTTTCTTTCTTTTTTTTCAAATGGTTATATTTTTAATTATATTAATTATTTGTTACTCATTGAGTCATTGTCATGGATCACAAGATGTTACAGGCCATAACAATATAATATTTTCTGTAAAAGGTGTCTGATACAGCTAAAATCATGATATCTTGTTATCCGAATTAGTCAGTGTATTTTTATCCATCATGTATCAATTGTGTAATCAAAATATTCAATTTTCCTAATTCTGCAACATTAAATTGTTTTAAAATAATTTTGGATCATAATGTGTGCCTATCTTGGGTCAGTTCTGTTACCGTACCATACTTTTCCTTTAAATTGGTGGAATTCCCACAACTATGTAAGATACAGGAAATTATGTCACTTTCCCTCACTGATAAGATCTAAAGCACTGATAGGTCTTGGTACACACTTGTAGGTGTGCTCTAAAAAGTTCTTACACCAAGAGTTATTTTGTAAAACCTTAAAATTGTTACCAAAATGAAAACAGAAGTTATCACTGTTTAAACGTCTTTTAACCATGATTTCATTAGTGACATAGGCTCTTAGCATTTATGCTAACAAGTGGAGTTTTTGGCTAAAAAGTTTAAAATGGTCAATTCTGTTACCGTCAAACCCAGTTTACCAAGAGTAAAAATGTTGACAGTACTCTGGAAGTAACTTGTGTATGGCAAGCACTAACTAAATTATTAAAATTGAATGTTTTCAATGAGATAATGGAAATAATGTCTGTTAGCGAACAGTTTTTTTTTCTTAACTTTTTGAAATGCAAAATGTATCTCCAATTATAGAATCACTTATATGACATTTATAAATTTACAGTGAACTGAGGTAAAGGGAGCCCAATTTGCTAATAACAGGTACAAATGGGTTCTGAGTTTGAGAAAGCACTTCAAGACGTTCCACTTTACCTGTATTCACCTAGTTTTACATCCAATGGACTAAAACATAAAAAAAATATATATTCATAAATATTTTGCATCATTAAATACCTTTACCATGACCCATCCCAAGACTGGTCAGTTAAGTAACAACAATTTACGCATCTTTGAGTACCCTGAAAAGCTCTCTATAATAAAAATTATTATTATTATTATTACAAAGATTCACCAGTCTTAATTCAATTTACTGGCGTTATTCTAGTGTTGGCTTATTATTATTATTTTATATTCTATAACAACATTGTTTATGTTCAACATGAACATAAGCAATTCTCTATTTTTCAGCCTATAGGTGCTGTAATTGTCAAGAATGACAAGGATGGGCCATTTAGCAGTTTATGTACAGCTGATCCCAGGCCGACAGCTGCAGGGCAAGACTGCCAAAATCTGCCCCGTTAACTGCACTCCATCAGCATTCTCTCGCAGACAGTCTGCCTGACTCTGACCACCTCTCTGACAGTGAGCCAGCGCAGAATTGTGTTTACAGTAGTGGTGGACAAGTGTGAGGACACTGTCCAATCTGGAGATTACAGTAATATTCATACTGCGTTGAAAACAAAAACAAAAATATACCTATAAATGAGGAAAATCATGATTTAGCTAATTCCATTTGAAAGATGGTTTTAATAGAGGGATTGAGATTTTAATAGCCGGAGATCAACCCGTCTGGCTGCTACAAAAAGGGTTTGCATTTGTTAAATCAAATTTAAAATGGATGCTATTACAAGATTATAAATAGACACTTCCAGACATATCCTAAGCAACTGTTCAAAGCAGCAGTCTGGCTGCCGCACCCTTGCTGCTAGACAGCCTGTGTCCATCTCTTGAATTATCTCAGTTATTTCATCCATTCAATACAGTCCCAAGATAAAAGCTTGCTCTTGCAAAATTGGTGATGCATTAGCACATTACCACAGAATTAAAGCCTCTTCTGTAGAATTTTGCAGCCGAAAAGTAAAGATGGAAAGCTTGATTTATCATGCTTCTGTAAGCACGTCAAATGTCGTCCTATGGTCAAGATTCTTTACAGACACCATTTTAATGCTCTACTACACCCTAGCAGTGGGGAATCATGGTTTTGCTTACTACAACAATAACCCCACATTTTTGCTAAGACCTTTGAACCAGAGTCTGGGCGTGGGCTTAGGTTTCACTGTGGTGTGTGTGGTGCAAGATCCAGCCCTGCAATCAATGTCACCATCAAGCAGACTGGAGTCGCCTGAGCACGAGCAGCATGCTGACGTTCAGTGTTCATGTGCAGACTGCAGGGGTATAAAAGAGCAGAATCAATAGCCCATCCTGAATTATTAATCAACGCACCAGACCAATGTAAAAGCCCTCTCTGCTCAGGCTTCATACGTGGAGAGATTTACACTTTTACACTCTTGTCTAAGACAAGATTTGCATTTCCCGTGCTAACGTTGAGGTGAGATAATCACAAATCAACACTTCACTTAACAGCTCAAGTTTCAGGGCTTTCTGTGAAAAATCAGCTTCATGTTCAATGGTGTATATTCCCAAGATTAGATTTAGCAGTTTTTAGCATTTTATTTCAAAATAAAATCCTCTACGTATACAGTAGGTAAAGAGAAATGATGGTATAAATTGCTTCAACTGTGAACTAATTACATTTAAACTCTATAGATATCGTATAAGAAATAAACAAATGTAAAAGCTATTGAATTAGGTTTGAGAATGGCGTCTCCTCGTCTTCTATCAGAGTGAGTTGCTCCTCTGATGGTAGACTCATCACTCATCTTTCTCCACCCTGTCAATTTCCTCTGTTTATTGATTTAATTATGCTCTGAGCATCACAGAGAAACTCATGCAATTAAGTCCCAACTGCACATTTGGAGGCTTTCACCACCAAACTTGCTAAACATAAGGGCTATTACAGCAGCGAGCTGTGGTCGGAGTCATTACCGTGTGGCGTGTTGCTGAAAAATCTAAATGAATTGAACAATGCTCGAGACAGCTGGGGCCATGGTGACCATTCCAGCCTCCTCCCTGCTGCCTCTGGGGAGGTAAAGGGATCTCTAATGATTGTTCAAGGACCCATCCATCTGTGTCGGTTGTAAAATCCCTGGGCTGAAGTTTCAGGAGGCAACAACACGGGAATAGCAACACGTATGGGAATTCTAGATTGCACTTTCATCATAATATTTATTTCAAAGTCAGTGCAGTAATTTGATCATTTATATATTATAAGTACATATAAATACATAAGTATTTATATCCATATAAATGTATATCTATATATACATAAAAATAGGTGAATTCAAGTGATTGGGAGACTTTTTGAGATTCACCCCATCTTTTGTCTAATAGCCATCTGAATTAGTCTAAAAATACCTCATCCATCCATCCATCCATGGCACATCTTTATTCATGCATTTATTAGGATGCATTTTCATCCTATTTCCAATAAAAGAACAAAGTCAGAACTGCTCTTATTTATGTGCTTAACGCCTTGCATTAACTAAAAGTCACTCGGTTTTGTGCTCTGACATTTCCAAGCAGTCAGCCATGATGACACTGCACTCACATCCTGATCAGTATTCCAAGCACAGCTGCAGGAGTGGCAGCCCAGCCGAACCGAGCATGCTCAGTCCTCATCCATCATCTTCCACTGCTGGCTAAAACAATGCAAGCCATTTTTGTACAGAACAGAGAAGCAGAGTGACTGGCACCTGTCAGAGCCCAAGGTGAAGTGGCGGGAGCGCTTCTGTGTGGAGTGAGAAGAGGAGCTGCTCCCCTGATCTCATTACTGAAAGAGTTTATTCACACGTCTCCCTTTCAGTTTCTGTCTCAAATGCACCACACACAAAACCAGCAAGTCTGTCTGCACATATGGTGGCGGGACATGGACTAATACATCTCCCCACTGACACATACTACAATGAAAAACATTTTCATATTTTTTGAGAACATTATGATAAGCATCTATGGAATAAATGAAACCCTTGAAACGTTGTGTAGGTGGTGAAACACTAAATTACGTGCTTATGGGTGCAACAGTTTTGCATTTTTTCAAGGTTTGTGAGATAATTGGATGTAATATCCACCTTGTATATGGGAATTCATTATTGATAGAAGTTAGTTTCGCTGTGTGCACTAGCAGAAAAATCCACAGCTTACAAAAACAACAACTTGTTACTGTCAAAAAAGGCAGACCAGCATGTAAAACCAAAGAACATCTTGTTTTCAGACTCTCTGCTGAGAAAGCTGCAGCTTTTGCCTGTAAGCCATAATTAGAAGTAATAGTAGTAGACAGGAGTAGTTCACAGGGTCAGTCCACTTCTGGACCAGATCAAATTCTTACTGAATGGATTCTGAATGTTACTGAATGGATGCAGCGGTTCTGTCATAGAAATTCACTGAATCACATATGAATGAGCCATATTTACAATCTATAGAAACTACCTTCCGTTTACCATCAATGTAGACAGTATACCCAGCTGAAAGCTTTCAAAAGAAGACATTCCTCTTATGTACTATAGCGTGGTTTTCTGTCAAAAAATATCACACTGCTTCAAATACGCTTTGTTTGATGTTTAGTTCAGGACAGGTTCTTCAGGAAGGAAAATAAATGACCCAGTTAACAATGTGAAAAAAATGACCTGATTTGTTCTGTCTGTCGGAAATCACAGATGAGATAAACATCATTGTTTATGCTCCATTTCCCAGTGTTGTTTTTGCTGAAATAAACCTCAAATAGAACGAAATCAAAATATTAGACGAAAAACCTAGACCTAAAAATCCCAAACAAAAAAAGTAAAAAATGTTTGAAGTTGGAAATAAGTTTAAATTGAAGTACTAAAATAACTAAAAACAAAACTATGTTAAAGCTAAATAGAAAAATATGTAGGCTATATAAAAAAACTGAAACACAATGACAAAAATACAACAAAAATAAAAGCTAATTCAAAATATTAATATATTATAAAACAGTTAGTTCTAATCCTTGATTCTGATTGGTCAAACACGGCTATGACTGCTTCACCCAACGGTTCTATGTATCACTACACAACAACCCTAGCAATCTTAGCAACTTAAAAACATGTTTGATCTCATTGATATTGTTCATTAAAGCTAGAGTAGAGTATTGTGAGAGATCGAGTAAGCGAGTGTACCTGCATTTACAGTAGACATAGCATTTGCCTTCAGGGGCCTGTTTCAGAAAGGAGGTTAAGTGAAAACTCTGAGTATGTTAACCCTGAAATGAGGGAAACTCTGGGTTTTCTGTTTCAGAATGGGAGGTATATCAAACCCGAGAAAGCAGAGTAAGTCAAGCCCGTTTCTGAAAGAGAGGTAACTTATACTCAGAGTCAGTTACCATGGTAACTTACTCTGTGAACCTAACCTGGTCGGGAGCAGGTTTTCTTCGGTAAACCCAGAGTTTATTTCGGTCTCCTCTCCTTTTTTAAAGAGGAAGCAGTGTTTAAACACCAACAATAATACTACAATTTATTTAAACATTATTTAAGGAATATATATATTGTTTGTCTATGGTTTAATTGACTAAATCTGTTTTGCAGCACTTTGCCAATAAATAAAAGGATTAAAACGTTTGCTCAACTTTTATTTGATTACCACTGTTTTTGATAATATATTTGTATTAAATCATAAAAAAAAAAATCTGAATAAAAACATTTCATAGAACTCAGTTATTTTTAAACATTTTAATAAGTTATTAATGATACAAAATAAGTTGTTAATCTAATTCATAATCAATTATTGAAATTAGTTGATTAGATAGGTTTTATTGAACAAATGTTTAATTTATTTAACTGTCATTTTAACTGATGATAATAATAACCGTAATTTAATAATGCAGTTTATATATTTAATAATTGTTTAATACCATAAACCGTGATATTTTTTGAGACGGTTATCATACTGTGAAACTCTCATACATTACAACCCTACATAGGAGAGTCGTTGAATAGAAGTACTTTTACTTGAGTAGATTTTTAGACCGGCTTCTTTTACTTGTACTTAAGTAAAAAATTTATCAAAGTAATTTACTTGAGTAAAATATTTTATTACTCTTTCCACCTCCGGTAGTTCTAAACAAATTCTACAGAATTAAACTGTGGCATTACACACTGAAGTGTGTCCCTACTATTTATGAAGTTTAGGCCTATTTGTCATAATTTCTGGTGTATTGAGTGTAGGCTACTTACAACTGCCTGGGGTTCTGTTGGGACAGGAGGATCCAAAAGACAGATATTACCATCAGAATCTGTTGGGACCAACGAAAAACCCAACCCAAAGTAAAATAAATGGAAATATCAAAAATACCCTATATAAAAAATAACACATATGTAGACCTCTTACATTTTATGAAGGCTTGGATCTTCCGGAGTGACTGGCTCTGATGAAGGAATTCCCTCAGCCAGAAATGCTGCTGCACTGCTATATACTGGATGCTATTTAGTTATTTAATATGTCAAATGTTTGTAAAGTCAGGTAGCCTACACCCATGATATGCTCAAGCCTTACCTGATTGAATTATGTTTATATATTTTATTTTCAGCTGCTGCCACGTTCTTTTAATGCCTGCAGGATTGCACCTATAGCCTACATGAAAATTAAAATTAGGTTGAATAACATAGGCTATTGTTCTTCCAGTTTCACCTCTGATATTATAACAGTTTGGTAAGTTACTCTAAAATAGTTATTAATTACTACAAATGACATCTTCAACAGTGTAATTAGATTAATGTAATAATTATATCTTTAGAAAGTATTGGTCTACTTATTACTAATTACTAAATCCCATATCAACCTCAACCACTTGAACAATACAAGGAGAGACAAGAAACTGCACTTTTAATGCTTTCAAATTAACAATATACAATTGCATGAATTATTCTTGAATTGACCAAAGTGTGTAGAGGGAGAAGGTTACATTAAAAATATACCTTGTATTTTAAAAATGTATTTTAAATCCATTATTGTTTTATACTGAATTGTTCTATAGTCTCTACAGTATTTAATGTAATTACATCAGATTTTATTTTAAATTACAGAATTATGAGTAATCCCTTTAATTAAATTACAATATTTAGATTACTTGGTAATTAATTACACCCAACACCGTATAACAGTATTTCCTCTTTTTGTCTGGCGCTGTTGCCATGGTGACTCGTAATATCTGCGCTCCATTGATAATGGCTTTTTATAGTTGTGGTGCACGCGAGTCAGTCAACTCAGAGTTGATTGAACCAACTCATTTCAGCTGTTCTGTAACCGAAAACTCAGAGTTTCCCATCTCAGGGTAAGTCAACTCAGAGTTCAAGTTTTAACTCAGAGTTGGTTGAACCTCCTTATTGAAACAGGCCCCCGGTCAGTCCTATATTCATAATAAAAAAATCTGTTTGAATGTCCACTGCGATATCTTGTCCTTTTAACACTTAAAACTCCTTTTCTCAAGAATATTGATGCTTTTATTTTAAAACACAGTGCACCTGCACAGCCAGTAGAAGCTGTCTAGCTCACTGATTGGCTGGGCTGCGGGAACTACACGAACCTAAGCGCAATCCTATCAGGATGCTTCCTGCCTCGCACGCGCCAGAATGGGCGTGTCTGCTGACTATATAAGCGGCCCATTTCGCCATAGGAATCAGATTTAATCTCCTTCAGCGAACGACACATCTTCGCTGATTCTCCTGACAAGAAGCCTTTGCCGTCGAACGGGCGAAGCAGCGGAAAGAGCGATTCTGCAGCCAAGCAGTGCAGCGGACTCTCTGCACACTAAGAAAGTGTCTTAGTGTGTAAGATACAGCTGCAAATAAGTATTTGAACACCTGTCTATCAGCTAGAATTCTGACCCTCAAAGACCTGTTAGTCTGCCTTTAAAATGTCCACCTCCACTCTATTTATTATCCTAAATTAGATGCACCTGTTTGAGGTCGTTAGCTGCATAAAGACCCCTGTCCACCCCATACAATCAGTAAGAATCCAACTACTAACATGGCCAAGACCAAAGAGCTGTCCAAAGACACTAGAGACAAAATTGTACACCTCCACAAGGCTGGAAAGGGCTACGGGGAAATTGCCAAGCAGCTTGGTGAAAAAAGGTCCACTGTTGGAGCAATCATTAGAAAATGGAAGAAGCTAAACATGACTGTCAATCTCCCTCGGACTGGGGCTCCATGCAAGATCTCACCTCGTGGGGTCTCAATGATCCTAAGAAAGGTGAGAAATCAGCCCAGAACTACACGGGAGGAGCTGGTCAATGACCTGAAAAGAGCTGGGACCACCGTTTCCAAGGTTACTGTTGGTAATACACTAAGACGTCATGGTTTGAAATCATGCATGGCACGGAAGGTTCCCCAGGTTAAACCAGCACATGTCAAGGCCCGTCTTAAGTTTGCCAATGACCATTTGGATGATCCAGAGGAGTCATGGGAGAAAGTCATGTGGTCAGATGAGACCAAAATATAACTTTTTGGTCATAATTCCACTAACCGTGTTTGGAGGAAGAAGAATGATGAGTACCATCCCAAGAACACCATCCCTACTGTGAAGCATGGGGGTGGTAGCATCATGCTTTGGGGGTGTTTTTCTGCACATGGGACAGGGCAACTGCACTGTATTAAGGAGAGGATGACCGGGGCCATGTATTGTGAGATTTTGGGGAACAACCTCCTTCCCTCAGTTAGAGCATTGAAGATGGGTCGAGGCTGGGTCTTCCAACATGGCAATGACCCGAAGCACACGGCCAGGATAACCAAGGAGTGGCTCTGTAAGAAGCATATCAAGGTTCTGGCGTGGCCTAGCCAGTCTCTAGACCTAAACCCAATAGAGAATCTTTGGAGGGAGCTCAAACTCTGTGTTTCTCAGCGACAGCCCAGAAACCTGACTGATCTAGAGAAGATCTGTGTGGAGGAGTGGGCCAAAATCCCTCCTGCAGTGTGTGCAAACCTGGTGAAAAACTACAGGAAACGTTTGACCTCTGTAATTGCAAACAAAGGCTACTGTACCAAATATTGACACTGATTTTCTCAGGTGTTCAAATACTTATTTGCAGCTGTATCTTACAAATAAATAGTTTAAAAATCATACATCGTGATATCTGGATTTTTTTTAGATTATGTCTCTCACAGTGGACATGCACCTACGATGACAACTTCAGACCCCTCCATGATTTCTAAGTGGGAGAACTTGCAAAATAGCAGGGTGTTCAAATACTTATTTTCTTCACTGTAAACAATACAAAAATGACAGTGCTGACTCCTTTACTCCACATGTGGGAGAGCTTTCTTAGTGTGCTTAGTTCATTCAGAATTGTAGCAACACTGATTCATCTCTAAAGCCCAATTTATACTTCTGCGTCGAACTCCCGTCGTAGCTACGTCGTAGGCTGTGTGTTACCTCTCAAAAATGTAACAACGCGTAAATTCTACGTGGACGGAAGCGCTGTGATTGGTCTGCCACTCCGTCGGGTTTCACATGCTCCCTCTGCACATGTAATTTCGCGTCAACGCGGACAACGACGCAGAAGTATAAATGAAAACCAACGCGTTGTCTATAGCGTAGAGGCTCCGGCGTAGGTCCGACGCAGAAGTATAAATCAGCCTTAATGCCCAACTTCAAACAGTATTTGGCTCCACTAAGTTTCCTTGGTCCCAAATACTGTTTGAACTGGTCTTTTGAGGTTGACGGACCATAGAGATCAGTGGATTGGCACTTTGCTGGCTCTCTTCAAAGTCTGCCCTTGAGAGTGAGAAAAAGCCTTTCTGGCTTCAGAGCATTTTTGTCCCTCAGTAGTGGTGGAGCATTATATCACTTTATGTCCTGCCCTTATTCAGACTGCTAATTGCATCTTTCACTTGAGTGCACACAGCAGAATAGCTTTTCTCCCTCACTGGGCTTGGGGAAATCATTAAAACAAAGGTTGTCTTAACAATAACTTAATAGGCCATTGTTAGTAAAAACTATTTTATCAGCAGTGTTATTTTAGCATCGAGATATTAATATTTTGAAACAGCTCTTTTATTTTTGTATTTAGCATAATTTTAATTAAAGTTTTAGTAATTTCGCCATTTTAATTAGTTTAAAAAAAAATTATATAGTTTTTTATTTTAATTAGTTGTTTTAGTATACAGGACTGGTTTCACAGACATGGTTTAGATTGAGCCAGGATTAGGCCTAAATTCAATTAGGGAATTTAAGTAGCATTTATAAACATTACTGTGTGCATCTTGAGAGAAAACAGCGGCACTGACATATTTTAAGATTCGTCAAGTTGCTTTCAGTTAAAACAGCTCAAACGTACATTTTAGTCTGGGACTGGCTTAAGCCTTGTCTGTGAAACCGGGAACAAGTATAACATTTGTTTTATGGCTTTAGTAACTATAACAGTACTCTTGGAGTACAGCTGCATTAGCCCTTGAACAATATCAATCATGTTATGGTTCTGTGGGAATATAATTTTAAAAGACACTGTAATAACAATGAACCATTTGTGTCTTCTCTTCTAACCAAGTTCTCTCCTGATTGGAGTCGACTATATAAGTGATATTGATTTCATCTTAGTTCTTGTAACCAGATGGTACTCGTATCCTTTAATAATGTTGTGAAACCAGTTGATCCTGTTGTTTGAATTCTTTGAGATAGGTCTGCTGGAGTTTCATGACCAGGGGTAATTTTCTGTATTTGTCTTCAGATGTTTTTGTTTTAGTGGTCACTTCTAAGGTTGGGTGTATCCTTCTCTTTTATTCCTTTGATCTAAAGATGTCACCTCTGAATATCATTAGCTCATAGCCAGGGGCAAGTTTCTGTATTGTCTTTAGATGCTTTTGTTTTAGTGCTCACTTCTAAGGCTGCGTGTAAGGACCACACCTTTAAGGACTGCCCACCAAAAGCCTATAAAATACAATATACAGCTCCTTTATTCAGACTTGATGACTCTCGTTCTCAATAAAGAATCCTGCTGAAGGTACCACTGAGTCTCCTGGTCTTCGATTCTGAGTTTCCTATACGGTTCTTAAACTCTTTTCTTTTTTTCCACCTTATTGGATGTCTTTAAATGCATGTGGATAAAATACAGTTTACAATACCCAGATTATCTTGCATTTAAACCTCAGCATGGTGCTGAAATGGTAAAAGCATCCCACCTGCAAGCACTCTGATCCATAAGCCCATTGTAAACTTCACTATACTGTACACTGATAGGGACTCGCATGGACTGCTTCTCTAGTGAATAGAAAGAGGAGGAAATCATTTGGAAGATATATTATATAAGATATCATCATCAATACATAAAGAATGAGGGACTGATGATTAATTCATCCAGCGATAGATAGCGAGTCAGCAGTCACATTTGAGGAACCATATGGTTAGAGGCAGGCTAACAGGGAATATTGCAGCCATGACATACATCATCTCAGAATGGAGAGATTAAGAAAGACAAGGAAAATATTAGGTGACAAAACAAGGAGTGATAAGAGTGACCATGCAATCATGTGCTTGCAAGTATGTGTGTGGGTGCTGGTATGCCACGTAGCAGAGGAAGTAAATTTAGAGTTAATGCTTTATCCTCTTTAGCTTCATATCTGCTGATGGTTGCAGTGTGCAGCATAACATGATGTTATCAGCTGTGCTGCTCAGAAATAACAACACTTTAGATACAGACAGAAAAAAACAAACGTTATGTGCTTTATAATAGATACATAATGTTTATGTTTTTTTTTACTTAACCACATACTAAAAATATATATTTTTATAACTCAAATCCAAACATGATCAGCCTACCATTTATTCTTCTTCATACTTACAGTAAAATAGAGCTTGTAATAAAATATACAAGTTGAGCATGTATTTAAAGTGAAACTATCAAGTTGCCCTGCAGTCCCGGGACTGGGAGTGTCGCTATAATGTGCCTCTGCAAAGCTTGATGCTTTCGATTCTAGTGGAGCAATATTCATTGGCGGAGAAGAGATACAAACTAACTGGCGACATGCGGATCTCAGGCTTGCTTAATTATGAATTATGAACACCCTTGAAGCACAAGAACAGATGACATGGGCAAAAACATCCACCACACACTCCAAAGTGCATGTAGGCCTACTCTGCTGAACAATTTACACCATATAAATGTCAATCCTGCAAACAGAGCCACACTGACTTGAAAGTAGAATATTTATGAGGGAATTAAACGAGGTGCAATAAACAAATGCACTCCAACAATGCGCATTAACAGAATGCAGCCATTTCATTGGCTGCGAGAGCTCTGGTGGGTTTGGCAGGGCCTTACATCAATTCAATCTAATCTTTCTCCATGTGATTTCACATAACTGTTGTTTCACACTCACCTTCTCATAATCTATTAGCTGTCAAATGTCAGGAAGCTTCCTGCTTTCACAAATACTGTGATTCTGGTAGAGTAAACAGAATCTAAATATCACAACATCAAAGGCTTCTTAAACATATTCGGTTTTGTATGATTTCAAAACAAACAAAAAAGCTAAAAAAAAATTATCGGACATTACATGCTGTTTGTTGAAATAATAAAATTAATTTGTATAATCCCCCCCCCCCCCCCCCCCCAAAAAAGTTTTTTTTTCCTCACAATAAGTTTCAAAAGCTCATACATCATCTTTCTGAAACTTTAATAACTGACCTTTCACCTCTGACGAGAACTGGGCAGAGTGTCTTGCTTCAAAGAGCTTCAGTTCCTTGTTCAAGTCACAAATGGTCAAATCAATATCCCACGACAGAATCCCTGTTAAATGCACATTTATTAAATCAACAGAACACACTGATAAAATATCTACAATCCTCAATATCCAATATTATACAGAGATTTCAAATTGATCATTGATATAACTTCTAAAAAATACACAATGATATCATCTGATATGCATACATGTCTTTGTACATTGTAAATAAAATATCTGAAATTTACTGTAAAAAAACAGCAGCTGTGGTTGCCAGAAATTTATTGTAAAAATATGGTAGCACCAAAAAGCATGGTTGTACATTTACTGTAAAGAATAAGGTTGTACAGATTTGACCTAAATTTAAGGTATTTAACTGATATAATGTTAATCTACCAAAAAATTTTTTTAGTACTAATGTCTGTTTTGTACCTTTATAATACATTAAAACCACCAAAAACAGGTGGTGATGAGAAAAGTCACATGATGTCACCACAAGCACCTTTTCCTTAAGACGAGGAAGTGCTAATATAGAAGCTGCACAGTGTCTTAAACACACTTTAAACACTGAACACCATCATGGTAGCACAAGACACCAAAAAAATGCAATAAACATCAGTTTAACAACATTAGATGTAACATAAAACCATATTGCACAATACTGATGAAAAAAAAAAAACTAAAAACTAAGAAGAAACAGTTATTTCAACGAAAATACATAAAATGTAATAATAATACATTTTATTTATAGGCCCCTTTCAAGGTAGTCGAGGACGCCGTACAACATAAAAAGTAAATCAGTAAAATACAAAGCTATAAAAAGACAGACAAACAGATCAAACATTCAATCAACAATTCAAACAATCAAATCACTAAAAGCTATTCTAAACAGATACGTTTTAATCTGAGCTTTAAAAAGGGAAATTGAATCCAACTGGTGAATGTGCAATGGTAAAGAATTCCATAATTTGTGCGCTGCACAACTGAAGCCCTACCACCAAATGTACTCAACTTCAAATTTTGAACAGCTAATAATTCTGCTGAGAACGTGATATTAACGAACGTGAAAGAGTTTAAAAATGAAGAAGATCTGAGAGGTAGATAGGAGCCAAATTATGATGAGCTTTGTCAATGTGTCAGGGAATGTCAATTTACAAATTATACAATTTTACAAATTATACAACAAACTGCAAATGTAACAGTATTTTACTGTAAAATGACATTAATTGTAAAGTTAGATCTATTAACTGTATATAGTGGATATAAGGAAACTTACTGTTAACCACAGGTTTTTACCCCAATTTACATTTTTACATTCTTTAACCGTTAAAATAATCAGTTTTTTTTTTTGTGTGTGTTTTTTTTACAGTGGATGCTCAGTTATTAACAGCTCTTCATGCGGTTCTGCATTAAATTAAGTGTGCAATGGTCTATGTGTGACTACTGAACTCTTCATGCTGACCCATAGGTAGTAAAAAACTTAAATGTTGTCGACTCACCCTGTTTAATGTGTTCTTTCACTGAATCTAGCTGGTGATCTGTTGAAATTTCTCCGACCACGATGAGAATGTAGTGTCGCGTCTGGCAGAAAGGAGGACCGACACAGCGCTGCTGTCCAGGGTGCTGAATAATCTCCCGCTTCTCCTGAGGACCTATCGCAGCATCTCCGAGCGGCATTTCCATGGTAACCGAATCTGGAGCTGAGGGAGTTCTTGCATTTCCATGACAACTGCAGCCTCCAGCCCACTCAGGGGGCGGGATTAGAGGAGGAGCGGGGAGAGTGGCTCGGAAAAGACGTCCTGCTATTGGATAACGGCTGCCAACAAATGCCTACATTTCATCATGACAACTTTGCTATCCTATCAGTAATGTATTCTGAGACACCTGGGAGAAAGAGTTGTTTACGATTCATCTGCAAATGACTGCAAAAGAAAACCGGAGTAAATTGATGTTCAAACACTGATGTGAGTCAAGATGTGTTCGTCTGATTTGTGTCAGGAGGCAATCAGATGACACACAACACTTACAGAGTTATCTGGAACAACTTGTGATGACAACTTGTAACTGACGATGCTCGTCAGTGTTTTTTGAATTGAAAATATATCCTGGTCTTTAGTCCAGCAGATGTTTAGTATTAGAGAAAACAAAACAAAGGAACAAATATGTAAAATCTCGCTACTGTAATTTTAATCTTAAGATTTGACTTTTGTAATTCACACACGATATATGATCCAAAGATTATTTTCCATAAATGAATAATGACTGACATATGCAAATGACTGTGTGCATTGCAATGTTTATCCATTGCAAATTTTCTCACAAGGTTTAGTGGTTTGTGCTAGTATGGCTTTTTTTCAGGCTGATTTCTGATGCATTACATTTCTAGTCATGAGTCAGCATTCTTTAAGAGGTTTACTGCAAAGTCCTTATTGCAGACACTGGAACGTTAGGAGAAGGATTGTACACTGCCCTCTGCTGTTTGTTTAAACGAACAAACATTACATGGCGTTCACTTGTTGGGACCCATTTTATGCGAAAAATAAAAACAAACACGTAAATAAATTAATAAATTAAACAACAACAAAAAAAACAACAACAACCCAGACACGAAACCAATACTTTCTTAAGATAACGTAAGAAATTTTCCAGTAAGCTTGAGAGTGAAACATCAAAATGAGATCAGATACTTTGTCCAAAATCAATATGTAGGCACACACACACACACACACACACACACACACACACACACACACACACACACACACACACACACACACACACACACACACACACACACACACACACACACACACACACACACTGTGTTTTCATGTTTTATGGGGATAGACATAATGGTTTTTATACTTTACAAACTGTAGGCATATTCTACCTCCTAACACTAACCCTACCCCTAAACTTAGCCATCACAGAAAACTTTCTGCATTTTTACATTTTCAAAAAACATAACTTAGTATGATTTACAAGCTGTTTTCCTCCTGGGGACCGAAAATGTCCCCACATTTTGTCCCCATTATGTAGAGTTTACCAGGACGCGCACACATACACACACACACACACGCACGCACGCTCACACACACAAACAAACTTTAAATTTGTATTGATATTGTACATTTCAAGTGACAGCTTCCCTTTTTTTTCTCTTTTTTTTCCCAAAAGTTCAAAAATCTCTTCAGCTACAATAACAGTGATATTTTGGACAAATTCAATTTCTGATCTCATTTAATATTTTTTTTTTTTTATGTTTCACTGTCAAATTTATTGAAAATTATTACTGGACTTATTTTTGAATTATTATTATTTTTTTTTAATATGGAGTGATGGAGTGCACTTGATATCATTTACTATCGATTAAGTCATATCTCCTTTAGTGTTGTATTTGGTTTCAGTTTAGTTTGAAGCACTTCTTGTCTTGGCAGTGCTTCTTTGGTAGTTGGGATAGATAGGCTATAGTTAATTAATACGTTTCTATATTATTTTAGTGTTTTGTATAATACTTAGTAGTCATAATGTCAGCCACCAATGACCTAAAGTACACTGCTGTACATCCCACCCTGGCCACTTCTGATCTCCCTTCCACTTTTTTTGTTTTGTTTTTTTTTTGCAGAAGAATTATGCATAGTGACCCGATTGATAGGCTTGTTCATCTTTGCTCCTCATGATGGTCCTAATGTGTGTCCACTTACACAAATTTCTTCACACACACTTCACCCCATACCGGTTTGCTTTGACTATTCATAGACCATTATTGTCATTTTTTTGTAGATGATCATTGCATTTGTTCTACAATCTGAACATTGTGTATTCTCATCTACATGGTAATTGCCAGTAATGTGACCTGTATGCTATAATGTTGTTTGGTAAGTGTCTGCTAAAAACAAACACATTTTTGTATCCTTCTTAACATTCAATGTTCAATGCAACACACACACAGACACACACACACACACACACACAAAAACACACACACAAAACTTTACCCATTAATGTTAGTGTTTCATTTTCGATCATTTTGAGCTTTCAAAGGCAAATTAAATATATAACACGTTTACATCAATAAGTCACTAAAATAACGATATCGTTAGGCTCTAAAGTATTCCTATGTGTTTAGAAATATGTTAGTTCCTATTAATTACCATGCGCGCGCATATCAAAAGATGCCAAGGCACCGTCAAGTGACACCCATGTGTCCCACACACACCCTATCATCTTCATAGAGATAATCGACTCGCACAACCTTTCCTTTTCTTCCTGCTTTCTTCCAGAAACAGACAAGCCTGCGGGTTTGCACAGGATCAGTTTCTCAGGTAATGGACTCATTTTTGTAAGCTGTCGCCATCGCTGTGACTTGCATTTTGTGTTTCCAGCGCTTTGCTTTCTGACCGATTTAATAAGCTGTTATAAAGGCGTTGTTAGTCTAATATAATGGTTCCCAGACAGTGTGAGCGCATCATGTCGACAGGATAAACGCGTCGTTTGGTACTAGATGCCATCGAGTTCGAGACGACAGGGAATGATAGCTGTAATCTGCTTGTTAAAAAATGTGGCGTTTGGGGGATACGTAGCTAAAAATATCATTTTGGAAAATTACACTAAGCCTGTAGTAGCTAAGCAGCCATCAATCATTGGTATCGACATTATGTCTTCTCGTGTGTTTGCAGCCGCTAAACCAATGAAATGCATGATGCGATGCAACAACACAGAGCTGAAGCATGGGTCATTATGTGAACTGGTGGCGATTTAAACACCGTCAGACAAAAACGTGTCTTACTAAAAACAAACACAAACTAAAACAATATTTTAAGATATCCTGGAATGTAGTTATGACAGGGTTGACATTTTTACAGATAGCCCACATTTCTCAATTTAGTTAGTTAACTATATGTGCTTCTTAGTTTGAATAAATTGATATTTATACACATTTTCAAGGATCAGTTGTTACAAACTCATGGTAACAGGGTTCAACATGAAAAAAAAAGAAGGATGATCACTAGCATTTGAAAAACATGTTATAATCATATAGCTATTAGCCAGACTTATATGAAAATAGTAGTTTTTATAGCCTACATTATTTTGATAAAAAGCAAACAAAAAAGCACTGGCTAATAAAGGAAGAAGAAATTGAGAGAAAAAAAAAGAAAAAGAAAAAAAAAACATTTGAGAACAGACCTGAAAAGGCATCTTCATGACGGCAAAAGGGAGTTACTGGATTTTGTTGATGTATTTACAAAGACATATAGTGACATAGCCTATGCCTAGTAAAAGAAATTCATTGAGAAAGTTATTTTTGAAACGTAGGCTACGTGGGCCATTTGTTTTTTACAACGATCCTTGAAATGTCCTTATTTTCAAGGATAAATGAGAGGGTTTTCACAGACCTAAAGATGAAGAACCAGCTCCCATGTTATTTACCTGAGTTTGTTTTATTATTGGCAATGTAATAATAATATCAGCTTAAATCTGATCATCAAACAATAATGACGCAATTTATCAACTTGTGAATTGAATCAGACCACTCACTCACTTAGCTTATTATTGTTAAAATATGTTTAGCAAGCCACTGATTAAAGTTACGTAGGTGATGTTGATATTTGGGACTGCTTTTAGTGGGCGTGTTTTAATGTATTGTCTTGATGTATCAATGGCTGTCGGAAATGACTGGTGCAAGTTGTAAGAAGACTCTTAAGTTAAGAAACCACTTAATAATACTCTTACAATTATAAGCAAGTTTTTCTTAATTTAAGGACTTAGCTGGGGATTGGTAAATAGAACACGATGAGAGCATGAGGCCTTTAACATCTGCGCAATTCCAGCTTCTCAGTCAGACTACAAAACCCCGCCTTAAGCTGCTCTCTCAGCCAATCAAAACAGGTATTCTAGTGTTAGGTTGAGACAAGAACTTTTGCAACCAATCAACGGCGAGTATTCCTGTAGGGTTTTGCCGCGAAGTAAAAGCTTTCGCTTAGGTTAGGCTGTGAAAGTATACAGAAGTTCTGTATGCATGTCCTGTAAATGTTACGCGTTCGCTGAGATGGATTAACACCTACCAGGGATCCAACCAGTAAGATCACAATTTGCTTCCGTTGTGTTTTACAGGAAGGGTTGACTTCTTTTCAGGCTAGCTGCAATGCCTGCTGCTAGGTTCATGCTGCATGCATCTCCATGAAAAAGCTGTGGAAAGGCTTTTCATGGGAAAATGCGTTGTGTAATTAATCCACATATGTGTCGGTTTGAGTTTTAGTAAATCGTTTGTGCATGTCCTGGCGTTCCTTAAGTAAGTTGTAAGTATAGTTGCATTGATTTTATTCTTGAAATTGTTTGCATCGACTTACATTTACTCTGGACGTTTCGTGCGTTCAGCATGCAGGCAGGAAATCTCGCGATTAAAGATCTTAATTTAAATAAATTAAATTAATAATAAATAAATTGAATTGTGGGCTTAATAATAATTTTTTTTGTAAAATACCTTGGTAAGACACACGAACATTAAACATCTAAAACACATTTAATGTGCAGACTAATCATGTTTTACAGATAGAATAAATAAACAATACTTGTTTGTCATCAAGAAATTGTGACAAAAATGTCATAAAAATACCGTACACTCTCATGGGGTGACTCCATGCACACATTCTCTAAAACAAAAGCTGTTTTATTCTACGTGGAGCGACTCGCCCCTTTGTGGGCGCCGCCATGTTTACATCACGTGACCATGCACAATTTCAACAAAACAAAACAAAACAGTAAGATTTGAAATGAAACTGATTTCATCAACAAAACAAAGGAAGTCAGGTCAGTACTAAATTACTAAATGCTTTGACAAAGAGGAGCATATTTTTTGTCTCTGCTTTGTATTTTAAAGTATTTGAAACTTCAAAAATAATTTCACAAAATCATTAAAGGGTTATTAGTTCACCCAAAAATGAAAATTCTGTCATAATTTACTCACCCTCATGTTGTTCCAAACCTGTATGAGTTTCTTTGTTCTGTTGAACTCAAAGTAAGATATGTTGAAGAATGTTGGTAACCAGACAGTTGACGGTAGATAGACTTTCATAGTTGGAAAAAAAATACTACGGAAGTCAATGGCTACTGTCTGGTTACCATCATTCTTCAAATTATCTTCTTTTGTGTACAACAGAACAAATAAACTGATTTGTAAAAAAATTTGTAACAACCTGAGGGTGAGTAAATGATAACAAAACATTAATTTTTGGGTGAACTATCCCTTAAAGAAACATTACAAACTTTTCTCTTGCTAAAAGTTGAGTTGCTTCTATTAATAACAATAATAGTAATTTATGAAGTTAATATACAAACAAACACAGGGCCCTATCTAGTAGGAAGTCATATTTACTTATTTCATTCAGTTTAATTTGAAGTAATCTCTATGTTCTAACCCTCCTCTTTAATCTCTGTGTATGTAGACATCTGCTAACCCTGTCCCATCCTTATGGATCCTGGTGAGAGTGATCTTGATTCAAGTTTTCCTCAGACAGAAAACCCCTGCCTCATAGTAGAGGACTCCCAGCCTGACAGTGTGGCCTTGGAGGACGATCCTGACACCAGCTACTGTGCCCTGCTCGCCCGTCGCCTCTCTAACCTGCAGCCCACTTCACAAAGCCCAGTGCTGGTGAGGCATCACAGGCAATAGTGTGATCTAAGTTTATTATTTTTCATAAAAACTCTTAAAGTTGATAGTAAGTCACCATGTTTTTGCAGGAGCTGATTTCTTCCCCTACTAAAAGTCATTTACAAACTGACAGTCCGATTGATAAGAGTGACAATACAGCCCACTCGAGTAAGTTTATTACTTCATGGATCAAAACATTAAATTGTTATTTGTTTACAATACATACTGACAAAGGGTTTTTGATTTGTTTCAGACAATTTGCAATCTAACCTGGGTCCAGCAGCTACAGAGCATAGTCAAGTTTTTGAAGTTTGCTCTCTTCCTTTTTCAAAAAGGTACTAAAAATATGAAGCTTTTATGCTGTGTTCACACCGAATGCGAATTAAGCGTCAAATTAGTTTCTATCACGTCTAACATTTTGAATCCTCTAGCAATCCACAAAGCGTACGAGGCAAAATTCGCTTCTTGTGGGAGGGGTAAGTGCTAGGCGGTTGTCTGTTTGCAAGATGGCTGATTGATCGAGCATTCATCAAGAGAGTCACCGCTCTGTATTTGCTCTGGAGAGCAGAACAGCGGCATAGGGGACATCGTCACCGTTCTTGGGTCCACCAGACCCTCCGGAGACGTTACCAGTTTGGTGAGTTTCACCACTTGCTCCAGGAGCTGTGCCTGGATGATGGGCGCCTTCAGCGGTACTTCCGCCTGTCCCGCATCGGAGCGAGGATCACCCTCCAGGACACCAACTACAGACAATCTATCCCAGCTGCAGAGATGTTTATCATGTCACTTCACTACGAGACAGCAGCAAGCAGGCTCCTGATTGGTTAACGCGGCGCGAACAGACGCCAAAGTTCAGATTTTTCAACTCAGACGCTTAATTCGCGTTCGGTGTGAATGCAGCATTACATTTTCCAAGCAGAGAGAAGTATTGAATTTAATTAAAAATCTTTAATTTTTGTTTTATCTGCTATCTGTGTTTGTAATTGTTCATGCAGAAGTGTTACAGAGCACATGGAGTCTGAGGCGAACTCCACCACACACTGTACAGAGGCACATGGTAAGATGTCAAACAATGTATGCATATCAGTGTTATTTTAGTATTATTTGTATAATATTATATTTATTTATTATATTTCTTAGTTTATTTTTACATACTCCGTGTTCACTTTAATTATAGTTAAAGTTGTAGTAATGTTATTATGTGCTTTTGTCTTTAAAATTTTTTTTTCATTCAATTTAATTTTTTTTTTTTTAGCTTTAATTTATTTTTATTTCAGTTATAGTTTTAGTAATTTTAGTACTTGAACTTATTACAGTTTGTTACCAGGGCAACATTTCTAACTTTAATTTTTAAAGTTATGTTTTTTATCTAATATTTATATTTTGTTTCAATGACTTTATTTTAATCATTTTAGTTTTAGCATGTTTCAGGTTAGTGTCACCATGGCCATTAACGTCAGAGTATGCTGCCTTCCAACAAAGTGCTTTACTAATCAAATGCTTGGCAGAATAAATGAAATTTGTGTTGATCTGATCACAGAGATGTCTCAGTTTGGTCTTTTGGAGCTGTCGGAGAGCCAGGGTGTCTTTGAGGAAGATGAGCGGGACGGGGCTCCTGCAAGTCAAAAAGACGGTCAGAAGCCAGACAGCCAATGTATGTTTAAAGTTTGCTGCAACCACTTGATCTGCTGCCCATTAGTCAAATTTTTTTTAATGGGTTCTTTTAATTTTCTTTGTCAGGTGGATTGAAGAGTTCAGAAAGGACATCATCCAATCAGGATGGAAATTCTGCAGGGCAAGAGTTTATTTTCAAAAGCAGTACTGCCGCACAATTAATCGAAAACAAACAGGATTGTGATTATGGCTTCCGTGATTAACTAATTGTGAAAAGTATCAACGCTTGTTTGTTGTGCGCATTAATGCATTGCTGAATCAGAGGCTTTAAATTAGTTTTCAGTAAGTCTCGGAAAGTTGTAAGCAGTCGGGGAAATATCAAGGGACCCCCCCCCCCCCCCCCCCCATGATTGTGCAGTTCTAACTAATGATAACTCACCTGTTTTTTTCAGTCTGACATTTTCTAATTTTCCTGATGAAATTGTAGGTCAGAGGTCAGTTCAAGCTGTTCGTCGAAGCCTCGGGACGGGGAAAGCAGAAAGCTCAGTATTCAGGCTATATTACACTCTCAATTACCTGACAGTCAAGAAGATGAAGAAGATGTGCTTGTCTCCTCTCAGGATGACATGTTTGAAAAGGAGAGAAATGGTGTGTAGACTCAAATCATTCCATTTTCTGTTTTCATCATGTGTTCTTGCTTAATTATTTTATTTATTGTTAAATCGTGTTCACTATAACAGGCACCAAGGCAGACAGCAGCGTTTCAGAGCTTGACAAAGAACACTTTCCAACATCCACACCTGCACATAGTCTTCGCTTGCTTCATCTGTCTGGACAGGGCACACTTGTACAAGAGAGTCTTTCACAGTAAGTGGTTCATCTTAGCATGATTTATTGATAATTTTTTTGGTTTGAGGGTAAAATTAAGAATCTGTGCTAAAGAGTATTGATTACTGACATGATATTATAATGTCTGATATAGCATAAATGCTACACAATCTCACTTTTCTCTATGTACAGTGAAAAATAAGTGAATTATGGTATTCAGTAATTGCCCGTTTTCCTTAATATTCCTAGGCAATCTGTTGACTTTGTGGCTGCTACTCAGGACCATTTAAGCCAAACACCTTACATTGTCCCGAATTCGCCCACAGAAAAAGAGCAAAGTAAGTGTTTTTCAAATACAGATAGGCTTATGTGATGTAAATGTTTTTTAAATGCATTCCAAAATTATTCCATTTTGATGATAATGAAGCTGCTGAATCCCCAATGGACACATCAGCCCCCCCTGAAGACCAGCCACAAGGCAGAGAGGAGGAGCCGATGGACATGGACCCTTGCCCCAAACCACAACCCACTGCCTCCACTCCAGTGTCCCAGAATACCCCTGGATTTGTTCTGGAGAAAAGCCTCTCTGTCCCCAGCCAGCCTGAATTCTCACATGTAAGCATCAAACTGACTGTTTTTTGACTAATTTTGTGGTGAAATCCAGCCATTTCTATAGGAATCCACACAATTGGGAATTTCGCAGTGAGGGCGAAAGTTTCCCTCACACAGTTTTCACCACGGGGTCAAGTTGGTCTTGTAGATTTGCCAGGTTGACCAACATAAAGCTGGTTGATTTGAAAGATTCTTCTTTGTGAGCTGTGCTTTACATATCTATGCTTTTGACAGTAGACAATGGACCTATTTTACAGAAATTTCATTAATATGGCCGCACCTCAACTTTGTGTTTAGTCAGTGAAGTTTCAATTAAATATCTCTTGCACATTCTTTTGTTTACAATATTCTTTCCATGTTTTCTCAATGTAGGACGTGTTTATTTCCACTCCAAGTCTTGAGCCTGGAAACAATAGTCAAGGGACTGAGAGCTCAAAGAGGAAATTGTCTCACCAAAACAGCCCATCAGCAACCGAGTCAGCATTGGCCAAGCAGATCGGCCCAGCGGAGCAGCTAAAGAAGTCTTCAAGCAGCTTTGCACAACCCTCTGAGGGTACCGGGTGCTTTCAGTTGGAACTCGACAGTGAAAACAGCAGTTTTACTCAGAAGACACAGTTGTTCGTTGTGGAGGAGGATAGCCAAGCCACTCAGATTGAGGGAGAGGAAGGCACTGCTGATGCTAACAAGAGTAACTCTGGCCCTATACACCATTCCCAAACTGCAAGCAAGAATGGTATGGACGCTGATCCCGGTAAAATATCAACTTCTCAAAGTCTTTCCAAGGTGCCTGACTCAAAAAGTACAAGTGCTTTACCTGAAAAAACAGAAGACCGTAACCCCTCTCAAAAGCTCTCACAGGCTGTTAATGTAGGGAACCAGAATATAAGTGCTACTCCAGGTGCAACTCCGTCCCAGCTTTCTGTCGGTGCACTCTGTGTTTCAGACACCCCTAATTCACCGCAGACAAGTAAAACGACAGCCGCTGTCTCTTCTCAAGTCTCACCATCAGCTGATAGACCTGCAACCCCTGTTCCTGTCCCCCAACAGTCTCCGTCTCAGTCAGTCTTGACTGTGTCGTCCCAAAAGAACACAGAGAATGAAAAAGAACATGCTAGTAGTAGTCAAAGCAAGAGACTCAGTCAACCCATGACACACAGCCACAGTGTTACTACAGACAGTGTTAGAAATGCTGAAGTGGAGGAGCGGATGGATGAAGGTGAGATCCAGAAGACTGTGAAGGGTGATGACACTGGAATCAACCTGGCTTTGTCTCAGAGTGAGGTGCTTTCTCCAGAACCCATGGAGGAGGAGAATGGGGAGAAGGAGACGTCCCTGTGTGTACCCACCAGAGATCAGCACTCCTCCAGCAGAGAGGACTCCTTCAGCGTCATAGTTCTTGAAGAGAGCCAGAGGGTCTCTCAGGAGAAAGGAAAGGTTGGGAGGTCACAGCCGTTTGTAAGCTCCTCGCAACCTGTGAGAGGCTCCGTGCAGGACAAACGGGAGGCCTCGGCAAAGATCTCAGGCTCTCAGCCGCTGGGATCTACTGAGGTTTCACCTTTACAGCTTGAGAGAACTAAGTCCCAGAGCACAAAGCCCAGTGATTCAGGACAGCACAAAGTGAACTCTGATAATGCCTCCAACAAAAGTCTGAGCGACAGCTCAGGAGGTGGGATTAAGCTGCAAACAAATGATCTATTCTCCCTGTTGATTATGTAACCTGCCTTCAGTAAATCCAACTAGCTGTTTTTTCCCCCCCTTTCTGTCCTGTCTAGAGCTTCCGTTTCACTTTACATTGCCCAAAGAGGGTGAGCTGATCCGGCCGGCAGTGAGTGCAACTCCTCCACAGATTAGTCAGCTGAAAAAGACACCGAGGCACAGCACTCCTATTGGTGGGTGTCCCCTTCTTTTCATTGCATAACATTTGGATAGATGCGTTTAAACATCAGTATGCTGATCTGATGTTGCACACCCCTCCCTCTTAACTTCTGTGTTCTTGTTGTGTTTTCGTTTCCTTCATGGTCTTTTGATGTTTTGCAGAGATGACCTCGTTCTCAGAGCCGTCAGAGGCAGACGTTACCAGGGAGACGACAATGGCAGCCAGTGAGATTTCAGTAGAGGAGAGCAGAGAGGTTGAAGAGCCAGCTGCAGTGGAGCAAGATGGGAAACTGAGTCTCAGGATGAAACTGGTGACCCCAGTGGAGGAGGGCAGCTCGGGCTCAGAACATTTCAGCCTGCAAAGTAAAAGCCATTTTTTGTTGTTATATTTTATTTCCAGACACATTTACAGTTTCACTAGGGCTGGGGGATATGGCAAAAAAATTTAATCGTGATTTTTTTTTCTTTTTTTTTTTCTCAGAAAGGTTAACCGATTCAAAATTTCAATTCTTTGAATGTTTAACTAGTCGACTTAAAAACGTAACTACAATATGGTTCAAGTAACATTCTCTTTATTAACGATCTGTTTAAATTTTCTATTCCAAGTGCACCACACCTGAGGTGATCCACATGGTGTAAATGTAAAACAAATGACTTATTTGTTAAATAACTTTGCAGAAAAAATGCATGAAATATGAAGGCAAATATTGTACAAACTTATCTTAAACATATCCTATATACTCAGAAATAATATAAAATAAAAAAATGCTAAATATTTCTTAGCCAAAAAGGAATAGCAATAAATAACACCAGTATTAGGCTATTACAGCAAATGTTTTGTAAAAGCAGAAAATAACAGCACCTTTCAGCCTGTCACCATCATGCAAACATGAATTATCAAACATACAGTTCTTTACAGGTTTTTGCACTCGTTTCTTTAATATAGTTAATATCACACAAAGAGTGCAAGTTTTTTCTCCAAATATCAGCATGATTACAAATGTTATATTGATTTTATACAACCGTTCAATAAACAATAGCTCAACATTCAGTGACTCTCAGTTTAGACACAATATTGCCTGTTTTTGCTCTATTTCGCCACTGAAAATAGTTCCAAACAAAGCCACATGTCTGTTTTGCGTCTCTAAGCAACACAAGATGGCGATAATTTGTGGTTGAAAAGACTGTGAATATCCTTCATACTGTACATTTACATGGCAGATGCTCTCTCTAGATCAGCGGCAGCATGAACACAGATTTGAATGTTGCAGTGTGATAATTGTGCTTTGAAAGGTTAACCAAAGTCCCAAAAGTCTTTCACGTCACAAGCGTCAGCGGAGCCCGTATCAATGAATGAGTTTTCACTACGGAAGCGTGGCGACAGACTCTCTTATTCATTAACAGGGACAGCGACAGTGGGGGTTTGAATTGAGATTGCGATCTTTTAACGATTAATCGTGCAGCTAAAGTTGAAACTCAATGACTCAATCATTAACAGTGACTTTCTGCCTGCTACCTACTGGTGGTTTTAATTTCACATTTAAAGTATCTTCATTTTTTTTTTTACAAATCATGACAATTCATTTCAAAATATCAATATTCAACGTTTTATGTTTAAAACCTCAAAACATTATTTGGATATTTGTAACTGCAGGTTAAAAGCATTCATGTCCCCTCTGAGTAAATGTGTAAATGCATCTAAATGACACTTCAGATGCAGCTTCTGTATTTCCTCTGCATTGCAAAGATGAATTTTGTTGATACTTATTTCATTTGATTGGTAACAACACCCCTTTTGTGTTTTTTCATTATTATTATTAGTAGTAATAGTAGGACTCTTTATTATTCTAATTTAATTTATTGATTCAATGTAAGAATTTTACACAAAAGATGATGCTTACATTTAATTAGGTTAAAAACAGCCCATAAAAAGTAAAAATCTATTTAAACCTTTGTATGGAGTAGATTGTAAAAGATAATTTCTGTCACTGCTGCAAACTAACCACCACAAACTTTACAAACAAAAACATTTAGATTCAGCTGTCCACAGCAGTCATACACCTGTCAAGGTACAGACACAATAAACACACTCAGCAAAATATTGTCTAATTATCATTATCGATAAAATCCCTGAAAATATCGAGATGTAATTTTTTGTCGATTTTGCACACCTTTACTTCTCAAACCAAAAGCACATTATTATCATTGTTTAATATTATTATTATTGTTTTATATTTGTATTATTTCATTTATATTTTAATGGCTTATTTTATAACGTAACAATATAAAATATAATAAGACAAAACATATTATAATAAAATATAATTTGTGTATGTATTTAATGATATATTTTGGTTTCTGTTATTTAAAACAATTAATTAATTACATCTGGACATTATAAAACGGTTTTAAATAATTAAAACAAATATAAAAATATATAATTAATATATAACCTGTACTTTATTCATATAATCTTTTATTTTAATAATAATATATAAGCTATTTTATTATAATATATAATTTGTTATTTGTATTTCATTTATTTTTATATTATATTTTTAATTATATACAATATATTACATGAAAATCTTTTTTTTTTTTATGCTTTTGTTTTTATTATTTAAATCATGGTTATATACTGTTCAGATGTAATTAATTAATTCTAAGATATTTTTGATGTAGTATAAAGTCAGTAAATGTTGACTTTGGCTTGCTCAGTTGGGGATATTCAAATTAACCAATCATTAATACCATTGATCAGCTCTACCAAACGTGGATGCTTTTTCCACTAAGAAACGGACATTGTTATGTTGTTTTGATTGATACTGTGAAGCTGCTTTGATACAATCTGTGTTGTGAAAAGCGCTATATAAATATACTTGACTTGACTTGACTTAAAGGTGGGGTATGTGATTTGGAAAACGACCGGCAGATTTTGAAAATACACAACTCAAATGGTCCTACCTTCTTTCCTCCAACGCTGTCTCTGATTCGCGCGAGGGGGATGGGGGGAGGGGGGTATCGTACGACCGTTTGATTGACGGACTTACTGTCCAATGATTCTAGGATGTCTTGGAAATGATTGGCTGGAGTTTTTCGAGTCCTGCCCGTTCCACAGATGATTAAATTTGATAATTTTCATTTCAGTGCTTCTAACTCAGTGGCTATAAGTAGGTTAGGAATAGGATTTCAAGTGATTTTGAAAAAATTGACAAAAAAGAGAATCACATACCCCACCTTTAAATACTGGTTCTGTTTTTAAGTGGTCTACTTGTAAGTGTTGTTTTTAAGTGGTTAAAATCTACTGATTATAATGCTTCCCCAGAACCACCATTAACAGATGAGGAAGGATCTGTCTCCAAGGCTACCACTGTTGCCATGGCTGTAACCAGGTAACCTGCAGTAGTTGCTATGCAGAAGCTTATCAGTGGGATGTATTCATTTTTCGGCTGTCACTCACAGCTACTGATTCACTGACTTTCTCTTTTTAACACATTTGCAGTGCAGATCCTTAATAATGCCTCGGCACTAAAAATGTTATAATGCACTCGATTTTATTGTTCATGATGTGGTATATTTTTCTTTTTCTCTTTCTGTCGTTTAGTCCTTCTGTGTTTAGTCGTGTTCGGGAGGCCCACAGGCAGGTCCAGGTAGAGGATCATGCAGAGTCCAGTGATCCTCCCCTCAGGTACTGCACTACTCTGAAATAAGAACGTCACTTTTAAATCACCTCTTGCTGTTCATTAGAGATAAAAGTTGTTTATGCAGTACAAAGTAGTGTCACGCTGGTTTGCCATGTATTTTGAATATGCTCTCACAAAGCTTTACAATGAGCATTTGTGACTGAAAATTATGGTGTGCGAATGCAAAAAATGATTTTGATGTACTGTGCGAGTGACATCTGACCACTGATCAAAACATGTTATACCATCAGAATATGGTACCATCTGTTGTTATTAATCCCTAATGGAAGTTGTGTGCAGTGTAGAAAGCCCTGTTAATTATAATGTTGTGATACTCAGTGTGGATTTAAGGCATAGTGCATTAATACATAGGGGTAAACATAATAAAGTGCAACATAAATAGGGATGACTGCGAGGAATCACAGGGAATGAAATGAGAACCACGCCTTTTGTGTTGACAAAAATATAATGGGTGAAGCGCCACGCTGGGCTCTCACACACAAGCAGCTCATGAGCTTGTGTTTTCAGTTTGCAAATAATGCTTGCAGTGTAATGAAATCGTTTATAAATCTGTTGTCAACAGTAGAGAAGCTATAATGTCTATCTGAGGTTCTCCTCCAGAATTTAAGGACTGTGATTTAATGGTTAAACATAAGAAAAAAAAACAAGACATCCTTGAATATATGTATTTAAATGTTACAGTAGTATTATTGTAATATATTGTATTAATTTGTTTAATGTTTATAATCAATTATTACTATAGTAATATAGGCTATATAATGTAGAGTCCTTGAGGCCTCATGCTAAAATGGACAGTAAATCGTAATTTAAGGCTTATATTTAAATCCCTTTTTTTCTCTGTATATTTGTCACTCCTGATGAGTTTACATCCCTGTTTCAGCCAAAAAATTAAATCGTACTGTTGCTAATATTCATTAGCAAGCTAAACTACCAAGTATTATATGTTAAGCATTTAATGTTTGTTACTTACTAATGAAAATGATCAATAGTGAAAGTGTAATCAATATATATTTGTCGATCAGATGTTCATAAGGAGATCAGTGCTGCTGTTGGAGGGGTATTTGTGCTCCTGAACAGTGTAAGCATAAATCCCTTTCTCAAGTCTCTAGACTCTGCATAGGAAGAGTCTTTGGCACAACTGACCTTGAATTCTTTTTTGTTGAGGTTATAAATAGATTTCCCCTGGTGTTGGATATCTTTAGGAACTTAAAGTAGGTTTGATAGTGGCACTCCTGCCTGGTCAGGGCTGTAAAGAGCCATACAACACAGCTCGACCCATTTCCACCACTCAAGTTGGGATGCTTTTTGTTTTGCTTTGTCCTTTGTCTTTGACCCGTGTTCATCTGGTGATCTTAGATTCTTGTTAAGAAACCATCAGTTGATTTGAACATTATCATTGCGTTATTTTAATTACACCCTTTAAATGCAAAGGTGGCAGTTTAATTAACTAAGGGATAATCCACGGCTAGCTGTGCATTAAATTATTTGAATGCACGACGTGGAGGCAAAGAACTGCTGAGTTTAACTTCAGAATAGCGATGTAACCCCCTCTTTGCTGAGAAATATAATGTAGTGATTCAGTAGCAAAGCTATTTTATCACTAAGTCACAGGGCTGTGTTGATTAGTTTCTGTACTCCTGAATGTGTCCGCATTAATATAGAATGGTGATTTAACTGACTTGGAACTACCTGTGCATTAAACAGTTTTATTGCTCAACTTCCAGCCAATCAGAATCAAGTATTCAGACAGACCATGGTATAAATAAATATATGTGCTGCGTTTTTTAGAGTGAAGCGCAGCACTGTGTTCTTTAACACAAGGAGCTCCTGATCCATTGTTTTCAGTGTTTTCAGCGGCTTGGTTTGCAGTAAACGCTGCGTTTCTTCATCTGAGAGTTTGGGTTGCAGGTGGTACAACAAACCACCTTCCCAAACTTGTAAAGCTCGATGGTTTAACGTTTGAAAATGAAAAAATTAAGACCACCATAAATATCAGTATTGTAATTTTACAGTTCTTTTAAAAAACTATATTTTACTGTGAAATAATACAAAAGCAATATTTCTTATTAAATATTTTTATTTAGTAATAATAATTATGTCTTTTCATTTTTTTATTTTATAGTCCTATTAATATATAATAATTTTGGTCAAATTGTACAGCAAACAGCTTTTTTATCATGAAAAATTGCAATGTTTTTTTTTGGGGGGCAGCCATATTATTGTGCAAGTCGCTTACAAGTCAATGTGTTGTTCTTGTCTATCGCTAAGTGAAACATTAAAACGATTAAAGTCATTTGCACTGTACTAAACAAATTTACTTTGGCCTTCACTTGCTTTTCTTTCCACTTCTCCAACAGGCAACCAAGCCAACTGTTTAGTCCCGCCAACACTAATGACTCAGGACTGTCTCCCAACTGCCCAAAAGAGACAGCGGGCAGCAGAACCTCCGGCCGAGTCACTGAAGCTGTATCTCTGCATCCTGGTGGTACGGGAGCAAACTCTGAACCTCTGGTCAGTGGTCTGTCCTCCCCTGCCAGGGAACAAGAGGTCCTCAGCACTTCTGACAAACCTCGAACACCTGTCCGACTGAAAGCTGTGTCACAGCAAACTAGTGTGGATATTAGCTCGACTACAAGCCCACCCAGCAAAGTAAGAAAGTAGTAGGATAAATTGAATGATAAAGCACTTTAATATGTGCCATGTGTTATATTTTTCTCCTTTGTCTCTTTTGGTTTGTCAGAAAGCTGTGTCTCAACAAACTAGTTTTGATCTGTCTGGACCACATAACCTGTCTGGAAGGGTAAAAGTCTTCACTAAATGGTTATAATGTATTTTTGTAAACATGTTAGGCATTACAAAGGGGGACATGTTAGGCATTACAAAGGGGGGAGAAAAAGCCTGCACATTGTCATAGCTTCTAAGAAATCCAGTATTATTAAATATTAAATTATTAAATAAGGATGTAGCTTTTTAGATGTATCTTCAAGTTTGATCTCACTCTTATAGGGGGAACCAAGCACACCCACCAGAACCCAGTCAGCTCCCTCATTGCGCAGACATGTTCGCACTATCCAGGAAGTTCGAACAACGGTCACTCGCACCATTACAGATGTCTACTATGAAGATGGCAGAGAAGTCGACCGCAAGGTTATCCAAGTAAGATGCATTGCCTTGGTTAAAACTGAGCTGATCTAGAGGAAATCATTTTGGTTCAGGCATGATTCATTTATTCCATGAGCAAAAGTTTCTTATAATTGAGAGGTTACTGGGTAGTTTTTGGCTGGTCATGTGATCTCAACATGACAGCACCCATGAGGCGACCAGGGACCAGATTCACATAAATCCTCATAAGAGGTTCATAAGAATGTTCCTGAGTACAATTCTTGAAAAATTTAAGAGGTTCTCAAATATTTTGATAAATCTTTTTTTTTGTACCATAATAACGATACGTATACACACTATTTCCAACTTTTAGAGTCTTTCTAAAGATGTAGTGATCTGTTGTGTTCATTGAGTGAATGCGTCCTGTATCTTTGTGTGTGATTTAATGACTGGCTGCATCCAAAGTACTCTCTTGAGGAGGTATTTATTTAGAATTAGTAATTACTTCACAACCGCAAAAAAAGTACATTCTATATAGTATGAACATGAATATATAGTTCTATTCTATAAACAGTGTTTATATCTTCTGAACTATAAAGTACTTTTTTGTAACACAGAAATAATGATACTGTGTGGTTGAAAAGACTGTGACGCTGTTTCATAGCTACACCTGATGACCGCTTTCTCTGGGTCAGCGGCAGCACAAACACAGATTTGAATTTGCTGGTGTGATTTTGTCAAAGATTTAATAGACCCAGGCGAATTGTTGCCATTTTGAAATGAGTTTGATTGGGTGTTTTAATCGAGATTGCGATCTTTTAATGATTAATCGTGCAGCTCTTAATAGCAGTATTTAAAATAGCAGTTAAAAAGAATTGTATTCTTAAGAATGTTTCGTGATTCCGGCCACAGCTGCATGTAAAATTAATCTGCTTTTAGGAAGCTACTGATATAGCTGAAGTCATGATAAATGAGCTTTTAAACATTGCTTTTTATATTTCTTTAGGGGGTACAAATTTTTAATGAGAAAAATATTCCTGAATGCACCTTCAATGATTGGTTCTCAGTCTCAGTCCTATGAATGACTTGCATGTTAAAAAAAACTTGACAAAGGTCTTAAAGACAGATTAAGCTGTTAAACAAACCTCTACTGTATGTTTTCTCCAAGGAGTCAGAGGAGCCCGTGGTGGACCGCTGCGTCATAGATAATGACATCTCCCCATCCCGCACAGGAAGCTCAATGACATCAGGAGACCTGGCTGATGTCAGTTCACTCTCCTCAAAGGCCCCATCACACCACAGCTCCAGTGGGATAAGCAGCGGGGGCTTGGGCCCCATCAGAATGCCAGATTTCCTCATGCCCGCCAGCCGAGGGGCCAAATCTGGCCGGTAAGAAGTTGTTCTGTTTCCGTTTCCGTTACTAACACTCTGCGGTTAACACACCAGTCTCAGAAACGGTCACACTAGTTGAGTAGAATGTCTTGCATGCATGTGATTGTCAGAATGTTTCCTTCAAGCATGTTCACACCTTCTTGTTATTAGACAGACACGGTATGATTTTAGTACCCCCTCATGGCTGCTGCTCCCATACACATTTGGTTGAGGGCGTTTCAGCTGAGCGCATCCTCTCCTTGTGTGTGTTTGAACCCCAGGTGGGGCGGGCGGCAGCAGCCGAGGACCCACACTGTGGTGGTGGGGTCAGAGGTGACGGATGCACGGGGGTCTCGGGTCACCACCCAGCTGAGCCCCCGTGGCCGTGCCCGGCGAGGAAGGCCTCCTTCCCGCGGCCCGCTGTCCAGGTGAGGTGCTCCTGGGTAGGCTGCCAGGGTCCAAGACACTGTTTGTACCAACAGTTAGCCACTAATTTATAGCCACTTCATAAAACCACTGTTTTTAATCATCTTGCATGACTCTTGCTCTTTTTCCCCCCAAATGTCTCATATGGTAGTATTAACTTAGCTCTTCCTTTGTGGATCATGGACATGCGCTCTGTTAGTTTACATATTTAATGGATGTTGTGATGCTCATGGTGTCACAATTTTCTCTTTTTATTACTCTCTCCATCCCCTGCTAATACTGACTCTCAGAGGTGGCAGGACAGTTCAGAGAGGTGGTGCCCATGGCCAGGGTGCATCATCCTCAGAAGAGGAGCCCTTTGCCCAAAGACATGCCCAAGCGTCGGGCAGCCCAGTAGAGCCCAGTGCTACGAGCCACTCTGATTCTCTCAACACCACCTCTCCGGACAACAGCACTGGGTCCAGCAGTTTTGTTGGGTTGCGTGTGCTGGCCAAGTGGTCATCCAACTCTTATTTCTATTCTGGGAGTATCACTCGAGACCTGGGAGAGAACCATTTCCGCCTTCTATTTGATGACAACCAGGAGTGTGAAGTACAAGGAAAGGACATCTTGCTCTGTGACCCCATTCCTCTGGAGACGGAGGTCACTGCCTTGACAGAAGAGGAGTACTTCAATATCGGTAAGCAGGACTAAAAATGATTATGAACCATTATATTTATACCATTATGTATTCATATAGGCCTACTATATTTTCAGGTTTTTCAGATAGGTCTAACAGTAGTTTTCAGGTACAGTATTTGAATAAAGCAATCAAATGTAAAATAACACTGCGTAGTCTTCACTGTATATATTAAATATAGATTCACTTTAAGACCTAATGTACGGATCCAGTACACTGATACACGTGAATTGTCTTTCTCAGTTTATGTACACTTGAGACACAACCAGCTCTGTTTACTAGGATTCTCGCGAAGACAGGCATGTAAATTAACCCAATTTAGTATTTGCGCGCTGTCTGGGACAAGGCTTTCCATGTGCCGAAATGTGCGGTTGAATGTTTAAATTGGCAAGGCTTAAAAACACGTGCAATTGATACACTTTTGTGACGATACAGTTCTGGACCGATAATGTAATGCATTGGGGAGCCAGAATGTACCCAGACAGGAGATTTATATGATGCAGGTGGCAGCTCTATCAGCGGCGTATTTATCTTTGTCTCTGTCTGCCTGTCGTTCTATGTATTTTTGTCTGTCTGTCATTCTATCTATCCTTATCTTTGTTTACCTGCCATCTTATCTTTGTTGTGTCTTTGGCTGTCTGTCTTTGTTTATGTATCTTTGTCAATCTTTATATCTGTCTCCCTGTTCTATCTTTTTTTTGTCTCTCTGTCTGTCTGCCTGCCTGTCATTCTATCTTTCTTTGTCTATCGAAAACATCCATAAGGCATATTATGTTTTTACTGTTATGTTCTAATGATTATTTAGTTTGTCAAAATGCAGAAATAATAATAAAAATGGTTATGATAATTATATTACCTAACATTTAAACTAAATAAAATTTGTGAAAAGAAATACATATTTATAGGTTTATAATTGATGTAATTGATATAAACGATGTATCGCGATGCTGATGTGAATGATTCTGCATCGATGCATAAAAACAAAATAATAGATTTTTTTATTTTATTTATTAAATAGGCATATCATACATATTAATGCATTGCTTTATTGTAAATAAAGTGTGGGACATGCTTAATGTTAAACAGAGTTATTAAGTGCAATAAGCCAACGAAAACAGCTCTAAACTGCCACACACCCGAAGCGCACGTGTAACATTATATTAGATCCGTACATTAGGTCTTAATATAAAAAACCTGCATCTGTCTGTGTCATTAATGTTAATCAAACAAAAGAAAATAGGGAATCACTCACTGCTGTTGACCGAATAACTGTAGCTTTAATAATAATACATTTATTTATAATTAATACACAAAAGACTATGCAGTGACTATTTTTGATTTGAATATTAAAATTCTGTATTATTTCTTACTTGAATGCGTCATGTTAAATGGATATAAAACGAACAAATTTAAAGCGCTGGTAATTACATTAGTTTATTTCTTATATTGTGTTTTTAATAACAAAGATAAAATAACAAAAATAACTATTATAATATACTAATACTAAATACTAACTATAATATTGTGATTATTAATATAATAATTATTATTAATAAAAGACTTGGAGGAAAAGATGCATTTTGATGCATCGAGGATCGCTTTAAAATCAAATCGTTGCGCTCTGATTCGTAATCGTGTGGCAAGTGAAGATTCACACCTCTACTTACTAATCTTTATTTTTCTGTGCTTTTCTGTGTGTCTGGTGATCAGGTTTGGTGAAAGGTCATAAGACTCAAGACTCTGAGTTCCTTTACTGTGTGGAGAAAGATGGTCAGAGTAAGTGGTACAGCAGAACATCTGTGATTCTCAGCATGGAGCAAGGCAGCCGCCTGAGGGAGCAGTATGGACTGGGGCCCTACGAACCAGCTACACCACAAACCATGGCATCTGATATCAGCCTTGGTGAGTCTTTAGTTGGACTGTTCTGGACACAAACATCTAAGATAATATAATGAGTAACACTTTACAATAAGGTTCATTGGTTAACATTAGTTAACATACCTTAGTTAACATAAACTAAGAATGAACAATACTTAGAATCTTTAACAAAGATTAATAAATACTGTAACAAATGTTTTGCTCATTGTTAGTTCATGTCAGTTAAAGGTTGTATCAGTGATTTCAGGCCCAAAAAAGTCTGAAACATAAATGATCACATTCATCTAATCTTTCCTAACGATCCGCTAGCTGCCCGCCCCATAAGCAGGCTCTGTAGGCAGCCTAGGCTCTGAAATCTGCACACAAAAACAAATGGGTACACCACCACTCAAAACCAAAATAAACAGTGTTCCAACCAATCACCGACAGGGGCGGGTGTTGTGAGGTTTTGAGCTCCTGTCGGTGATTGGTTGGAACACTGTTTATTTTGGTTTTGAGTGGTGGTTAGGAAAGATTAGATGAATGTGATCATTTATGTTTCTGCCTTTTTTGGGCCTGAAATGACTGATACAACCTTTAATTCATTAACTAATGTTAACTGATGAACCTTATTTTAAAGTGTTACCATATGATGAAATTCTTGCAATTTACTAACTCATCCATAGCCAAACTTTGACAAATCTCTTTGTAGCGAACTCTGAAACAGCACCAGTTTTGTTACACATGGCGTTACAGTGTCATTTTGTCCTCAGATAACCTGGTAGAAGGAAAGCGGAGACGCAGAATGAACTCAAGTGGAGCGGGGACACCTACCCGCAGCTCCAGCAACAGCCCGAGAAACCCAGGGCCTTCTGGGAAACGAAAGCTCATCAGTGGCACAGAGGACGAAAGGACTCCTGCGAAGAGAGGACGCAGGGGGGGAGGGGCCAGAGTGGGTACGATGCCCCTTGCAGACAGACTTTATTAATTCAACAATATGGAGAAAAGCATTTTAGCAGAATGTTTCATTATTTGAAAAGGCAATTATTCGATTGCCTAATTTGGTCTTTTATGGGTTTTAGCAACATTTTATTCATTTTAATGTCTATGAAATTATGTTTTACATAATCTGTACATGTATTTTTAAATGAACTCAAACATATGAAAATGAAAAACCAGTGCCTTTTTCCTCAGTGTTCTCATTCTTGAATGTAACCGTCTGGTTTTACAATATAAAACGTCTGATAAACCACATGAGGATGTGATCAAATACTGCTTTTGATGTTTAATGGAGTGCAGCTCTCCAGCTCTAAACAGCAACTGGTATGTGGCATAAGATGTATTTTTATTTTTGTTGGTGAGCACTCAACAGGGTGGATGGGAGTGGTGTTTTTTTTTTTAATTCCTCACAGTTCATTATCCTTTATGGGCTCTTTGTTAAACACCCAGTCTCAACAGTCAGGTTCAAAGTAGTGTTTTCATTGTTTCTAATTTTTTGTTTTTGTTTTACTTCAACAGGGCAGCGTCTTGCTGCTTGTAACACATCTGGGAGTGGCGTAGATCTGCCCCCTGACCCCAATGACCTGGTGGCGACACATGGACCTCTGCCTGAAAACTCCTCTCTCTTCATGGGATTTGTCTTCATGCTGACAGCATCCTCTGAAAGCGACAGAGACTCTGACCACCAGACCAGCGATGAGGATGAAGGTGAGGGCTTAGAACAAATATACAATGACCGCTGGCGATATAAAATGATATACAGGAAGGGGCATATGTACTGTTTGATGGATATAAGCATCATGGCACAGAGCTTAATGTGCTGTTAATAAAATTTATTCTGCTTTTAAAAACAGAAAAGGATGATGAGACAACAGCGTGAGACTGTATTCGTGCAGTGTCAAAGCATGTCAAAAGATTAAATCTGATTTGAAGCTTGTGACCAACCTGACCATTTTATTTAGCGTTCATTTAAACACCATGTTCAGATTCATCAATGAAATCACTCAGAACAAGACGTGTTCATGTAAACGTAGCTAATTTGCTAATAGTTTTAACAGGGTAGCCGCGGGGTCTTAAAAGTCTTAAAAAGGTCTTAAATTTCATGTTCCTAAATTAAGGCCTTAAAAAGTCTTAAATTCCGTTGTCCAAGTCTTCATTTTTTAAACGAAGGTCTTAAATTTCATTATACTAGCCTATTTATTCAAAGTCAACCAGACTGCAACGCAAGGTGAAATGGGGGGAAAAACAACAACAACGTGGTTTAGTGTAATGTAACGTCAATGTCTAATTTCTTGGAGTATGCGCAAACAATAGTTTGGGTTTTCGCGCCGGCGGCGATCAACATTAATCAATCAGACGAGAGGAGAGACATAATGGGGAAGTGTCGTTTTAATACAGTGGCTCTTAGTTGTTAGGTATAGAGATTGGGTGAGGGAGGTTCTGGGAAGCAACGTCGAAGCACGATGCTGTGTGTGTCGGAAGACGTTCAAGCTGACTAAATTAGGTCATCTCGCTTTGGAGTCTCACATGAAGAGCGTGAAACACAACGTTTGTTAGTAATAGTCATTATTGGGATTTGATCTGGTGTTTTACGGCTTAAAGTCTTAAATTTGGGGTGATCAAACCTGGGGAAACCCTGTTTAAGGCATTGCTGTTTATTATGTATTATGGAATGTGGGAAAAAAAGAGTTATTTTTAACTCTAAAGCTTGGGGTCAAAAAGATTTTCTTTTTTGGAAAGACATTTATACTTTTATTCAGCGAGGATAAATTGATCAAAAGTGTAAATGCATTTAATGTTACAAAAGATTTCTATTTCAAATAAATGCTGCTCTTTTCAACTTTCTATTCACCAAAGAATCCTGGGGAAAAAAAGATCACGGTTTTCACAAAAATATTAAGCAGCATAACAAATGTTTCTTGAGCAAACGTTCAAATGGTAATGTTCACTGTGATATTTTGTCCTTTTAACAGTTAATTGGTTTTCCTGTGCCCTGACTGACAACACTAGTGAAAGCATTTGTCAGTTACGTCGTGCTCCTCTGTGTTCACAAGTTTCAGTCCTTTTGATGTAAAAGTCTTCTCTACTGACTGACTCACTCATAAAGACAGTCTTTGTAATCTAATGTAACTCCTGTTTCCGTTCACGGTCAGGGAAGGCTTTTGGTTATTTTACTTCATGAAAGTTGCATTGATAATATTTTTTGGCTTTAATATTTGTATTGTGTGGTAACCGTTTTATAAAAGCTTATATACTCGAGGCTAGTACTATATCGTGAATCAATCACAGCTTCGCGCCGTGTCTACCAACGCCCTTCAGCCGTGACTTATTCACGATACAGCACAGTATCTCATACCTTATTTCTTACATGTATACTGTATAGTCCAGAACCTTTCGTTTTGTATTGGACTGTGATGATGTAGTTTGTCTCGTTAGACTGTGTGCTGAGAGCCGCATATAACAAGCTCTATACAGTGAGACAGCTGGAGGCGGGAGGAGGAATGATCCTGCTGGATTTTAATGAAGAACAGGTGAGCTCATACATTTCAAACAACTCCTCTCTCCTGCAAGAGCTGCATGTTTTATGTACGTGTGTTTTCTGCATTGTCAGTGTAAAGCAGCCTATCAGAGCTTGCTGATTGCCGACCAGCACTGTCGGACCAGGAAATACCTGCTGTGTGTGGCTGGTGGAGTTCCCTGTGTGTCTCAGATTTGGGTGAGGGACTGCTGCCAGGAGAAAAAGCTGCTCAACTACAGGAACTACCTACTTCCTGCTGGTGTGGGGCCTGAGGGATGCATTGTGGAGTGGTAAGAGCTTGTCAGTCAGTCGCTTTATTTAAATAGCACATGTCGACCAATGTGCTTTACATAACTATACGATACTGACAGCAATAAATCACATAAACTGTTAGTCATTGGTTAAAAGCCATAAAACAGATGTTTTTTGTGGCTTTTGTGTGAAGGTGTGATTTTAAACTCATAAACTGTAGTAGCGGCTTTGATATAACTAGGCAAGCTATTCCAAAGTTTGGGAGCTGCAGCAAATGCACAATCTCCTCTGTTTTAATCTAGACCTCAGAACTATTCTAGCCTTTAACTAGTGTATTTCAGCGTTCTTTGATACTCAAGTCAGGAGATCCAGAGATAAGATGGCGTGAGACCGTTCAAGGACTTGTGTACCAGTAAGAGAATAATGGCAAGACACCTGAGAGAGGAACTGATTGTAAAAAGAGCACTGAAAACTTGAAATTTCTTAAAACTGAACCAAGTCAGTACTGTATTTCACACATTCCTTCTTAATGTTTTTGAACTGCTTATGCATTTACTGTCACCATTTAAGTTAATTCCCACTCAGCTGTAGACAATACTGCCCTTTGTGTATGACTAAACTGTCATGTCCTAAATCATAGGAAAAATTTACTGGAAATCTAATCGAATTCAGACTGAAACGCTTTTTGAAAAATTGTGTTATAATTACATTTTAAACCACAACTCTTAAAGGAACACTCCGACTTTTTGGGACTTTAGCCTATTCACCTTATTATCCCCCAGAGTTAGATAAGTCCATACATACCTTTTTCATCTCCGTGCGTGCTATAAGTCTGTTTGACGCACCCACCGCTAGCCTAGCTTAGCACAAAGACTGGATGTAAATGGTTACAGCTAGCATACTAATCCAAATAAGTGACAAAATAAAGCAAACATTTTCCTATTTACATGTTGTGATTTGTATAGGCAGTCCATTTACCATATTAGACAGGAGGAGACCACACTGAGCAGAAAACGGAGAAAAACAAATAGCATGTCTAGCTAGTAAGTAGAAGTAAACTAAATGGTCTGGTCTGAATAGACACATGAATATGACTATAACTATGAGAAAATGATATTAAAAGATGCAATAGACAAAAAGCATAAATGGATCAATACAAGAATAATGTTAGAAAGGATTAATCATAGAAATAACCATAAAAGAATAATCATTATAATCATGGAAAGTGTCCTGTTAACTCTGCTAAACTATAGTTACTAAAACTAAATATATAAACACTAAATCGAAATGTGTTCACAAAATAAAAACTAACAAACCATTAATGAAACTAACTAAACTGAAATTAAAATAAATACTCATTTAAAAATGCAAACCTATAATAACCTTGATTCAGGATAAGACAAAAACATTTGAAAAATGGATATATGATATAATCGCTCATCCTTCATCCTAGAACCTAGAGCACCTGAGACGCGCTCTCTGCTCCTCACCACGGCACGTCTCAGGTGCTGCGGTTATCACTCCGCCCAAGTAGCAGTGCTTCGCCTTCAGAGAATATAGTTCCCAGTATTTATACGGTTAAAATATGTCTGTGTCTCATGTGACTTTGTTTTTTGTACACTCTGTGACTATACAAATCACAACATGTAAATAAGAAAATGTTTGCGTTATTTTGTCACTTATTTGGATTAGTGTGCTAGCTGTAACCATTTACATCCAGTCTTTGTGCTAAGCTAGGCTAGCGGTGGGTGCGTCAAACAGACTTATAGCACGCACAGATATGAAAAAGGTATGTATGGACTTATCTAACTCTGGGGGATAATAAGGTGAATAGGCTAAAGTCCCAAAAAGTCGGAGTGTTCCTTTAATATATTAAAAACTCAAAATATAATTTAAAGCTTTAAAAATCTTTTAAACTAACTTATAGGGATTATTGGACTTGTGTATTTCTCTGTATTGATCTGAGTATAAATATAAATTTTTTTGATTTTCTTTTACCTATTGTACTTTTATATGCATGTATATGTTTTGTGATATTTTGCTTGGAGTTTGAGAAAGGCACAATTCATTGGTTTTATCACAAATGTATTGGGTTTGTAAAATCCAGATGCTTTTTTATTTTTTTATCAGACTACAAACAATTATAATTTTTGTTGAATACCCTTTTTTTTTATTTTTTGCTGGCTGCCTTAAAGCCTTAGGTGCTTGAATTTTCTTTGTGATTGTTTTCTTGTGTTCCCTGTCCTCAGGCATCCTCGTGCAAACCCTTTTAAAGCACTGAAGGTGATGCTGATATCAGAAGATCGTGTGGATTTGTGGACCTCTTTGCTTTCCATGGGTGGTGCAGCAAAAGTTCATCATCATAAAGAAAATGAAGACATTTCTGGTGGGTAACAGTACCGTATTTTCCGCACTATAAGGCGCACTTAAAAGCCTTTAATTTTCTAAAAAAACGACAGTGCGCCTTATAATCCGGAGCGCCTTATATATGGATCAATTGGTTAATAACGCTCCGCGTTATTAAATTCGCCCGCGAACTCACGCTCGTGTCCATCTTATGCCCACTCTGTCACACGGCCAGTTCAACCTCGCAGTTCAGCCTGCTCACGAGCGCTCTTACTAACAGACACACTGTCCCCGGCGCTGCTCGCGTGTCACAGAATGTTCATAAAGCGCTCCCCGTTCACAGTAACCGGGTCGTCTCATTCAAAACGCACTCGCTACATTCCCTTTAGCACATCTAGTGGATGCAAACCAAGTCAAACGTTTGACTGCAGTATCTTATGCGCCTTATAATCCGGTGCGCCCTATATATGAAAAAATTTCTAAAATAGGTCATTCATTGAAGGTGCGCCTTATAGTGCGGAAAATACGGTACCTTTAGTTCATTAGCAAAATGTAGATGTAGCTTTAAAGGTACACTATGTAACTTTTGGCACTCTAGTGGTCTACTGGTTAATAAACAAAACTGCATGTGTCTTGTGGAAGAACATTGTAGCTGGAGTTACTTTTCTGTTCATGTATACAGGGTTGCCAACTCTCACGCATCTGGCGTGACAGTCACGCATTCAGCCTCAATCTCACGCTCTCACGCTCGACAAAGAAATCTCACGCTAAATGAGACATTCTTCTGTGCTGTATTTTCTTTTTTCCTCATGTGCGCTAATTTCCGAATTACTAAACAAGTTCAGGCTCTTAACTACTGATTGGACAACTGCTGTGTCTAATGCCTTTCTGTGATTGTCGATTCGCTGGAAACATTTGTCGTCGTTACGTCAGTGACGTCCGTGACCGTAATTTACCCTTTTCACACGCGCTCACGGCACATCTTTCTCAAGCAGAGAAAAATCGCGAGTCAAAGAGGACACTGACACCGACAGACAAGACAGAAAGTTAAAGGCTACTTTTGATATGGAACAATTCTCTGCTCTCATAATCTGTCAATATTTTTACGAGATTCAAACAATAAATACAGTTTTTGGTGCTTTTAAATGTGACTGAGAGCTGTAGCACTTCAGCTCAAACGGCACGTGATACAGTACAACTTTTTTTTTCAGCAGCATTTGTCATCCCGCCAGATCTAAAATAGTCAGAATAGAAACATTTTATATAGGCGTATCATAGTGAATCAGGACAAGGTTATTTTCGTAAACGAAAACTAGGACTAAATCTATTGGTCAAAGTTTTTTTTTTTGTAAACTGAAATAAAATAGCAATTTGAACATAAAACAGAACTAACAACAGTTAACTAACTGCAATAAAATAATAATTAGCAAAAATAAATAATCGTTTTTGTGAGTAATAAGCTCTCATCCTGTATCGGAAAAGCACGTTTCTGCTCGTGTCTTTTTTCGGTTTTTCTCTGCAAAACCGCTTTCTGTGTGAACCAGCCCTAAGAAGCAGAAATGGCCAAATAAGTATTTCCATCATGTCTAGACCTTATGCAAATACAGCTGTACCTTAATTCCAGGTAAGATAACCTTCTTATGTGAAACTTAACAAGATACCACACATATTGGTCGGCAGTGGTTCATGTAGGTTGTCTACAAACCGGAAGGTTGGTGGTTCAATCCCCGGTTCCACCTGACCAAGTGTCGAGGTGTCCATGAGCAAGACACCTTACCCCGGCTGCTCCCGACGAGCTGGATGGCGCCTTGTATGGCTGACACCGCCGTCGGTGTGTGAATGGGTGAATGTGAGGCAATGTAAAGCGCTTTAGTGGCCATCTGTGAAAGCGCTATATAAATGCAGTCCATTTACCATATTAGACAGGAGGAGACCACACTGAGCAGAAAACGGAGAAAAACTGATAGCATGTCTAGCTAGTAAGTAGAAGTAAACTAAATGGTCTGGCCTGAATAGACACATGAATATGACTATAACTATGAGAAAATGATATTAAAAGATGCAATAGACAAAAAGCATAAATGGATCAATACAACAATAATGTTAAAAAGGATTAATCATAGAAATAACCATAAAAGAATAATCATTATAATCATGGAAAGTGTCCTGTTAACTCTGCTAAAAAATAATTACTAAAACTAAATATATAAACACTAAATCGAAATGTGTTCACAAAATAAAAACTAACAAACCATTAATGAAACTAACTAAACTAAAATTAAAATAAATACTCATTTAAAAATGCAAACCTATAATAACCTCGATTCAGGATAAGACAAAAACATTTGAAAGATGGATGTATGATATAATCGCTCATCCTTCATCCTAGAACCTAGAGTCTGCTCTTCTGATCATGGTATGCCATTTTGCACAAGCGCACTGTTTGGGTGTAATTCGCTGAACTAATTAGTTTAGTTTCTAACTAGTTCGACCGTGCAAAATGGCATGCCATGACCCAAAGAGCAGACTCTACACTTCCGATGTACTCGCTCATAAAATTTTACAAAAGCTACATAGTGTACCTTTTTAAGTATGCACAAAAACAACTGGTGGCAAAGTGATTAGAAAAGCACATGGAATAACGTGATGTCAATTTTGTCATTAACAGACATTACTAACATGAAGTTAGACCTGGCAGTGACAGCATCTGCATGTCCCTCTGAGGAACTGAAACGTGCGGCCCCGGACATGCCTGTCGTCTCTCTGGAGTGGCTGATTCAGAGCTTGATCTGTGGAAAGTGCCTCAGCTATGACAGCAATTCTGAATTCTGTCACAACCCGTCTACGTAAACCACCGTCCACTGGTGTCGTCTCACGTGTCTTTTAAATGTCCTCTGTTTTAGTGCATGCATTTTACTGTACATAGTTTTTATGAAATAAAGAAACTGTGATTGTTTCACTTGTTGGTTTTATTTCATAACAGAGATTACAAAGCACATGGTATTTACAGATTTTAAGTGTTCACGTTCAAGGAATAGTTTTTGTAAAATGGCATAGGGTAAAAGCAGGACACAAGCAGTGACATTGACAGGAGCCCTATCATAAATTAATTTAATGTACAAATCAACAAGTATTGTATTGGGTATGTTTTAAGATGAAATACACCATAGTGTGAGGTTTGCCTCTGAGATCTTCAGGCTCCACTTTATAGGCCAAAACTGCAGGACAATGAACATGTTACATTTTTGCATGAATCAGCTCACTAAACGCACTGCATCAATCATGCCTACCTTCCCAGCGTGCCTCCTGCCTGTGTGTAGTATTTGTTGTAGTCTAGTCGTAACAGCAGCTGTGCCAAGTCAGAGTTTATCTGGTGGTTCCGAACGCTGGAAAGAATCTTGAAGAGCAGGAACGACTGCCGACTAAATCCCTGGGAAGTAATAGTACAGCAATATCGATCAAAGCCCATTTCTCCCACGTTAAAAACAAATGTTGGTAAATCATAATTTTATGACAGTCATAAGTGAAATTATTACAGATGGAAGAATTTATGGAAGCCCATTTCTGCCACACAAGAAAAAAACAAACATAATTATGACAAAGTTTGAGCAAAAATGTTTCTGAAAAAAAATATAAAAAAATATTGGACTATTTTACATATCTCAGTTTCAACTGGTCATAATTCTGACTGTCAATTTCGAATTCAGGTTTTTATCTCAATTTAGATTTGATTTTTTATTTATTTTTCTTATGTGGCAGAAATTGACTTCCACAAATACGCATAAAATTAGGAATAATTTCAAAATCAAGTCACACAAGCAAAGCTACCTTCACAAGAATATCCAGCTGGGCTGTTCCTCTTTCATCCAGAGGCCCAAGAAGATTCTGACTGACCAGGGAACAAAAGTTGTGACACAGGTCCAGAATTTCATTCAAACAGTGAAACACCTGGAAGAGAAATAAAGTGAATATTTAACCAAAACCAAAACACAGAATCTGGGATACACAGAGATTTGTTCTGGACACTCACAGGCTTGAGCAATATGAAAGACTGTGCCAGAAGATTGCTGAGGAAATGGTCATGGGCCAATCGAATGCTCTCAAAGTCTCGTGTGGAGTTGATCTGTTGTAAGAGCTGCGAAAACTGAGACTCCAGAACGTCCACCTGAAGAACAATGCAAAATAATTATATTAAAATATATTCATTGTTCTTCTGCTTGGTCTCAGTTTGCATACTAAACAACAAACAGTATGCAAGATTAGCATGTTAAAAACATTATTTGGTGTCCAGGTGGTACACTTTCTCTGGTGAATCTGTGTGGATGTAAAAAAAAAATATTTTAAACTAAAATAGTCACATTTATAAAATCTACTTAAATGTCCTAATTGAATGAAGCCCTAATCCTGGTTAAATCTAAACCCTGTCTGTGAAACCGGGCCATGGAAGTTTTTAAATAGATCAACCAAATATATTTAATTGTTTTCATTATTTTAATTATTCATCATGTTAATAGCGGGTATTTATAATAAAGATGCAATGTTGACATCTTAATGACCTATTAGTATGTGTACACTTTGGGGAATAAGTAAAAAAAATGTATCCTGTATAAAATTGATCAAAACTGACAATAAAATACCTTCATAATGTTCCAAAATACTTATATTTCAAATAAATGCTGTTCTTTTATAAGCAGCACACCTGTTTTCATCATTGATAATAATAAGAAATGTTTCTTGAGCAGTAAATCATCGTATTAGATGATTTCTGAAGGATCATGTGACACTGAAGACTGGAGTAATGATGCTGAAAATTCAGCTTTGCAGTCACAGGAATAAAAGAATATAATATTTTTGTATATAAAGTAAATGCAGCTTCAGTGAGCATAACAGACTTATTTCCAAAACATTTTTTTTTTTTTTTTTACTATTGACCTTTAAACGATAGAGCATGTTTTTTCACATCATCAGCCAAATACTTTTAACAGTGTAGTACGTAGCCAAAGAGATGAAGTTGTAACCTGAAGGTAATACTGAAGGTTGTCCACTAGGAAGGCCATATGGTTGCGGAGTCTCCATTTAACTGCATCCGTCTGGTTTGATTTAAGATGTTTGCGCTGCATCTGCACGGCCCAGCAGTGCTGCAGCTCGGACTGGACGCGACGCACACTCAGCAGGTAACGAAACACTACGTTATACCTGAAATGAAGCGAGGGTTAACCGATGTGGTGTTCATACTTTTGATTAATGGAATAACAATATTAAATGGCCAATAGAAAACAATGACTTACTTCTCCAACACAGCAGGAGTGAAAAGAATATGTAGGGGCCATTGAACCTTGTAAGCCAATCCCAGCGCAGCCCAGCCAGTGGGCGGAGCCTCACGAGGAGAACTCTCCTGTGGAGGAGTGGTGCCCTCTCGATTCCCAGAAGCCTCTGCGAGCGTAATTATGCAATTATGTAAAGTATTTAATAAGCGGACACAGGGTTGGTTAGGGCTAAAAATGCTAGACGTTAGGCAATACCTTTGCTTTCTTTCCCTTGGTAGTCTATGGTGAGATGCAGGAGGGGCAAAAGATTGTCATCATCTAGCAGCACTTTATGAGCTGCTTGCTGAAATGCCACATTGACATCTGAAAGACAAGTAGCAAAACCAGAGGAATAATGAAGAGGATGGAAGATTTTGAAGAGGGTGATTTCATGCGTTATAAGAAAAATGAATCAATACCATGTTCAGTAACAGCAGATGGTGGGGTTTTCAGCATATGTTGAGCAAGGTCAATAAAGACTTGGTACAGTTCACCTCGCCCCAACAAGTAAAAGTCCTTTATGATCTAAAACAGCAACAACTCATTCATTGTGAAAGCAAAAGTGTGCCAGCAAAAGTGTACCATCAACAAATCGCTCGGTTTACCTTAAGCTGCCCCAAAAGATCAGATTCCTCTACCATCAAAGTCCATAAGTGCTACAAGAAAAGACAAACACAATTTCATCTGGACAACAACTGATATTTTGTAGAGCTATAAGTGTGGTCACCTTGGAAAATAAGTTACATTTTGACATTTCAAAATGTAACTGTTACATTGTACAAGTTTACAAGGATTTTTCAGGTGTGAAATCACAATGTTAAAATGTAACGTTTTCCATGACTGGAGGAGCTCTGCCTTTGATCTAATCATCTTTTAGATTCTCTTTACTAATACATAATAATAATACTTTACTATATTTTCTAAATTAAAATTTCAAACCATTTTGGTAACACTTTATAATTAGGTTACGTTAGTTAACTATCAGGAACAATAAAAATACTTCTTAAAGCATTTATTAATATTTTGAATGCATTATTCAAATCGAGTTAGCTCAGATCCATTATAAATAATAATAACCAACATTAATAAAGATTAATAAATACTGTAACAAATGTATTGCTCATTATTAGTTAATTCATCAATCCATTTGTTAACTAATGGGGCCTTATGGTAGTGTTACCTAATTTCTTTCACATTACAGAAACACTTTTTCAGCAACATTGGTTCCGGAAGTATTTTTCCGTTCATTTCTCCCATAGGGATTTAAAAAAAAACTTTGATAAAGAGTTATTCGTCACGCACCAAGAAAATCAGCTATGAGGTGAATCACATGGATTTGAAGCCAACAAAAATATAAAGGTACAAGACTGTGTAATTAATGACTTTAGTGAGGGAAAGAACTACAATCCCATGAAGCACTGCGTCAGAATAATCAAATAAAAAAATATGGAGAAATATACAATTTTAAAGGGATAATTCCCCCCAAAATTAACGTTCTGTCATCGTCTACTCACCCTCATGTTGTTCCGAACCTATATGAATTTCTTTTTTCTGCTGAACACAAAAGAGGATATTTTGAACAGTTGCCCATTGACTTCCAGAATATTTTTTTCCATACTATGGAAGTCAACTGTTTGGTTACCCATCAAAATATATTCTTTTGTGTTCAACAGAAGAAAGAAATTCATACAGGTTTGGAACAACTTGAGGGTGAGTAAATTATGACAGAATTTTAATTTTTGGGTGACCTATCCCTTTAATGTTTACTTCAAAATATGCATACAACTATTTAAGTGTTTTGAAAGCATAAAGAGCATAAACTCGATTACATCATTCACAGTGCTTCATGGGAGTGGGCAATGCTAAAGAGCTTTTAGCGCTGGTTGCTTTTTTCAAATGTCTGATTGGTGGAATTTTCTGTACAGCATTATGGTAATGTCGTTTTTCACCAGGAATTCGTATTAAACATGATTATTTAAAAAAAAACAAAGTTGAAAACATGCAGGCTGATGGATTCAACAGAACTAAAAAAACATTTTTAACAATCTCGTAGCTCACAGTAGGTCTGTCTTTAAAGGTTTAGAAGTTATTATTTAAAATCAAGTATTTACTTACGGTACCTTATAAGACTGGGGGGGGGGGGGGGGGGGTTGTTCCTTAAAATCTTGAAAATAATGTCATAATAGCTTAAAAACGGGCTTCATTCATCTTGTGAGATATGACCCAGAGATGTTATAGACATGTTTCACATTTTGGGATTCCGCTTTAAAAAACAATTTAGTTACTGGACCAACCTCAGCAACTGTGCTCCGAATGCCATCCACAAGATTCTCAAAGTCCACCAGACTAAAGAGAGGCTGCTGTTTGAGTCTGTGGAGCTCTGCTGCAAACATGTCCTCCTGATGCTTCAGTATAGACCCTGAGCAACCACACGAGGGCAGCGTTACGAAACAAAACCATCACGAACACACCTGAACAACAGACGCAAAACGCTCATTCACTCACCAGCTCGGGATGGACTCTGGTTGTGATTTTCAAACATTTGCACTGACTCTCCAACAAAGAGGATTTTTTCAGCTACTCGAACAGGGATGTACGAGGGAAGCATCTCCACACGCAAGGAGAACTGCTGCAGAGAAGGTGCGAGCATGTTCTCTTCCTCAATCAGTCTCTACAGTGGGAAAGTAATGAACAGAAAATGTATAAATTGTTATAATGAATCACAACCAGTGAAAAAAATGCTACATTTCTATTCCTGTACAAGCTGACCGAGTTTGGCTGGTTAGTAACTACACCATTCAGCTGCCAATCTTTTTCTGTTGATGGCTGTTTAAAGGCAGCTGTGTATTTTGATTATGCTTAAAAACAACAACAACATAAAAATAGCAAATATTTCATCATTATAGTAGCTGTTTTGCCAGGGAGCATTGTGAAGTGGATACATTTTATAATGCTTTGCAAAAATCAGCGTTTGTAACAAACCTTAAAGAATTTTTTATGTTTTGCATTTAGAAAAAGCTTATAATGTTAATTAATGCTGTTTTATTATTATTATATTTAATGAATAATTTCCTTTTTTTAATAACAAAAAAAGTAAAAACTCATTTGGAAATACTTCACAATAAGGTTCCATTGGTTAACGTTGGTTAATGCATTCACAAACATTAACTAACAATGAGTAATACATTTGTTAGTGTTACTCTGTATGTGTTTGCTTAGGTCCATCCTTGCGCACCTGCGTCTCATTGTCTCCGCTTCTTGATTGAGAGGAAATATTCACTAGCAAACAAGCTTTTATTTGCATTCCTTTTTCATTGGTTGCCTCTTATACAAGAAATGGGACTTCCTGCTTATTATGATGCAAAATGGCGATTTTTACATCATAATAAGCAGGAAGTGGAACACTTAAATCCTTATTTCTCCCATCTCAGGGGAAAATAAGGGAATAAACCATGACCATTCAAAAATATGACTGGGTTTCTAAAGATACAAATCTTAATGCAAATGGGTGAAGTGTCCCTTTAAGTTGGAACTTTCAGGTATTGTTGTTTAAACTATTTAGAATTATTTTTGTTTCTTGTTCCACCATTATGATACTTGTTGATTTTGTTTTCCTAATAAATATTTAAACATCGCATTTTGGTTTCATGTGTCCTTTTTATCTTGCTTTCCCCTTCTTTTGATGAATTAAAAAAATGAACAGATACAGCTGTTCAGATACTACAATTATGTAGTAATACAATGTAAATAATGTTAACAGATGGAACCTTATTGTAAAGTGTAACCATAATTTTAAGTGTAAATTGATCATATTAATTTCATATAAAATATGAAATAGAAATATATTTTTTACACATATATAAAAATGCATTGCTAAGATAAAAATGTATCATTATAGTAGATGTTTTGCTAGGGGCTGTTTGGAGTTTGTAAAGAAAACTTTTACATGACTATATTAAATATATTCAATTGAATAAAACTGATAAAATAATAAATACAAATGTTCTTTCTAAAAATAAAAGGCCAGTAGAAAAAAATCCTCATTCTTCAATGCGTTCATATATGGAAGTTTACGTTTCGAGCCTAAGAATTCAGATACATGACCCAGCCTGAATCACACAATCTCAGGAAGTGCTGTTCAGGTATTTTGCATTTACACTGCAGGTCTTGATGCCCAATATCTGATTTGTTTTAAGACCAGTTTGCATCTTCTTTTAAAAGTGACCCATATTCAATATTTGCATTTACACTGTACACTTGGCGAAACAAGCCAAAGTAGACATACTGCTTTTGCTTTCCACACCATCTTTAAAGGTCAGCAAAACAGGGGTTGAGCTTTTGTCCTCCACTGCGTCATTAAATGATGTTTTATAAACAAGGTTCGGGAGGAGCACGTTCAAATGAATCATTCCAATCAACTCGTCACCAAACAATTACATGTCTACCCTATCAGCACGAGAGGAAGCATATATATATATATTCTCTGTCAACTCACTTAACATTCCTTGACAGTTTCAGCATCCCTCCACCACCCCGACTCCTCACTCCTGGGGGGGGGGGGGGGGGGGGGGTACTCTGGGTTCGGGCCACATACGCATTTATTTTATCTGACTTATTTGTAAGTGTGAACTCGTGAAACAAAGTCATGTGATCGAGGTCGGTGTCCACCCTTTGAAGTCATTCACCACTGTGGCATCGTGTATGACTCGCATTGACAGGGGAATATCATGGCTTACATGGCAGACGCAAATGTATGTTTCCGATTCACATCAGATTTGTTTCCACATATGAACGAGGCCTGAAAACAATCTGAGAATATGTGCGTTTTTTCCTGCTTACACATTCGTGGGTCATATCCAATCTGTAAAATATCTGAATTGGGTCACTTGAACCATGTAGTGTAAACGCATCCTTAGTCGCTCACCAAATCCTGCAGTTCACGGAGCTGTTTCCCACTCAGCCCTCCGATACCCAGGTCCTCCTCCTCCTCCTCCTGTGCAGCTGTGGCTCCGCCAGCACTGGGACCCTGCTTGACAAAGAACTCCTCACTCTGATCCAGCAGCAACCCGTGCAGCATCCACGCAGCCAGCTGCTTATACATCACGCCATGGCACACTGCAAGAATCCTGCGAAACAGACACTACCATTAGAGCAGTAAAAATAGAATTATGTGTCTTACGTTCAAGCATTAGGGGTTTTTAGCAGGGTTTTCGAGAGCTCACTTCTCTAAGGCCGTCCTGACAGGAGGCAGTCCTCCACAGCTGTGCTTGTACACAGTCTCTAGGATCTGGCAGCCATGAATCTGTTGAAACAAGAAGAAAGTTTCAGAAGGTTATTATTTCCAACCATGCACTCTTCTAATCATTTACCGCAAACAGGTGGCACCCATCTAGTTACCAACCTTCTGAGACTTGATGGTCTCCACAACAACCATCACAGATGGGAAGAGAAGCTGAAACTGAACAACAGAATAAACTGCAAGTTAGACAAATACTCCAAAAAAATATAGGACTTGATTTAAATCCATTTTTAAACCCAAATTATGTAATGAATAAAACCACTGTATGCACTACCGGTCAAAAGTTTGGGTTCAGGTAGATTTTTTCAAAATCTTTTATGCTCACAAAAGCTACCACTCACTTTTATTAAATCAAAAACACAACAAAAATGATAATTTTGTGAAATGTTCTTTGTTGGCAATCTTTATTGGCCAAGCTTAATTTTAAGCAGCCATTACTCATTGATGATGAAAACGGTTCTGCTTAATATTTTTGTGGAAACCGTGATACATTTTTTCCAGGATTTTTGATTATAAATTATGTTTCATTAACAAAGTTCAGGAGAAGCACGTTCAGATAATTAACACCAGTGGAGAGCACTCAGCAATCAACGATAAGATGTGTATATAGATTCAGCAGTCTCACCTCAATTCATTGACAGTTTAGCAGCATCCCTCCACCACCTCTTCTCCACTCTTCTAGTCCTAACCACTTACATACAGGGGGAGTACTCTGGGTTCGGGCCAAACTCAGAGCCCTCCCCCGGACAGCACGCCAAATATGCATTAAACTTTACTCCCTCTAATTGTATGTAAGTGTGAACTCGTGAAATAACAGCATTTAGTTGAAACAGATTAGTTTTTTTGTAACTTTAGAACCTAAACGTCTTGACAGTCACTTTTGATTAATCTGACCCCAAACTTTTGAACGGTAGTGTAAGATAATTCCACATATTTCACTGGATCAGGTGTACAGGTAAAAAGTCAAGTTTTCTCTTTACCTGTTCCAGCATGTAGTTTACATGAGAAATAGAGAGGTGTGGATCACCAAGAAACTGTAAGAAATTTTTTTAAATAGTTTAATATTATCTGCAAATATGGACCTAAAAGCACTATAAGAACTTCAAATGTAAACTGCAAATGTACAACCTCTTTTTCAAGGTCCAGTAAAGCCTGTCGATATGGCTGCAGCATAGAGTTCAGCCCAGTGCAGAACGCACGCAGATAAACGCCATGAAGCCCAGACTGACTCGGCTGGCTGAAGTAGTGCTCCTGTGAGACATGGAGAAGAAATCACACTTCTGCCTCGATCTGATCATGTCCTTGACACACAATGAATGAATGCATGAGGAATATGATCTGATTACCTGTTGGTGGACATGACCCGTGTGTTGCTCTATGAATTCCGTGAAGCGCACATAGTCAGTGCCCATTTTACAGAGCCGATTGAGGACACTGGTTTCACTGGGGTGGAGGAATGGAAGGTCCTGGGACACCTGTGATCAACAACACTTGATGCATCTTATTTTACACTGGAATTTGAATATGAACAAAGTATTGCTTTTTTTTACATGGTATTTTTGAAGTACCTCAGAATACCATGATATTACCATGTCTGGGGCATGCATGCACCATGGTAATACATTTTTATGGATTATCTTACCGCGTGGTATTCTGTGTACCAAGCACCATGTAAATGCAATTCAACATTAAGGGATATTTTTTATAAACGTATTTATAAATGTGAAACAAAAACTACTGACATGTTAGTTACAAATTATTTTCCTGTTTCCATACAGCCATGATGCAAATTATTCATTCTGTAATAGAGATTTATTATTAAAAGCATCACTGACAGAATACTGTAAAATACCTGCAATCCATTCCGTTTATTCCAAGTGAAAATGGTCCCAGGATATCCACTGAGAGCCAGAAGCAACTCATGGATCATTTTACCGACGCTGCTAGTCAGATAGCGTATTCAAATGAAACACACGATAATAAAAATACAGGTAATACGTTCTCATCATTATTTTTGCACCGCCAAAACCCCGTCGCAGGTTGATGACGCAAATCTCGAGCGCGACAGGGGAAGTGCTCAGACAGCTGCTCTACAATCACATTTAACATAATATTTTTTACTACATACAGCTGATGAGGACTTGTCCGCGGATAATATAGGTAGAGGTAAACCTTATTTATGTTCTCTTAACGATCTGTTGCAGGTTTTTGTGTGTTTTGCCGTTCCATTATTTTACATAGCCTACTGATTGGCCCTAGCGACTGCTTGGTCTCTTATGAAATAAAATTGAAGTTGCGATTGGAGTAAATAATTCCACATCGGATTAGCAAAGTGGTCATTTAAATGCATTACTAAAATGCTTTGGTAATTCTATCATGATAGCCTGCTAAAAAATAATCTGTGTGGTCTTGTATGAAAACAAGCCTTAAACTACAGTGAACTTAACACACTGAGCACTCTTACCTAAAATGAATACTGATGTTTATGTGTGAGCTGTTCTCTGTCTGCAGATTTAGTATCTTGCCAACCACTGCTGGTTTGTCTGTCGCTGGGAAACATGCCTAAAATTCCAGCCCTGCTCAGGGCCTGAACCTGCTGTGTGGGGCACTTGCTTTTAATGAACTTCTCAAAGTAACTTTTGATTGTTTTCCATGTTTGCAGTGATGGCGGCGGGGACAGAAGCAGATATCGTCTCTGAGTTCCTCAGTCAGAATCCACACCTCGTGAACTGGGTGGAATCGTTAAGAGGATATTGTGAGACAAATAAACAATGGCATGCGAGGAGAGAGTTTGTCCTGAGCAATATGGAGGCTTTTCCTACAATCCAACCTGGGACCCCAAGCCCTAGTTTAGACAGACTACTGTCTCTGTCTATGGTTTGGGCCAACCACGTGTTTTTGGGCTGTCGGTAATTGTCATTTTATCATGGACTTTGTTCATTTGTTGTTGTTTTCATGGACGTAAAATGCATTTCGTATAACATCAGTTCTAAATGGGTCAGTGACATTTATCTAATTTTGCCAGATCTATAAATTTATACTGAAATATGCCACCCAAAAGTTTGGATTTATTTATTCATTTATTTAAATTAATACTAATGGATTGCATATATGCATTAAAAATGTTCAAAAGTGACAGTGCAAAGAACTTTACAATGGTATGAGAGGTCTTATAATGAGTCTTCTTTTGAAATGTATATTCAATAAAGAATCCTGAAAAACTTTTTTGGTAATAATAATAAAGTAGTAATGGCTACTGCATTGAAATGGCTACAATTCAACTTTGCCATCACAGCAATCTAACATTACATTTTAGAACTATATTAATTTAAATTGTAATATTTCATAATATTTTTTATTTTATTGTATTTTTTTATCAAATAAAGGCAGCTTTGTTTTTTCGACCCTAGACTTCTGAACGGTAGTGTACAATACATACATGAAATGGCTTTAATTAAATCTCTTCTGTGATGAGCATATTTTACATCTAATATATTAAAATTAATTTTCATGTTTTTTGGGGAGAAATAAAGTAGAAAATGTGAATGTGATAGAACTGTCCTAATATTACAATGAAGATGAAAATAATTAAATTCTTGAAAGAAAACATAGTTTGGCATAATTTTTATTATTATCTAAAATAAATTATTGGAGCATTTTTGTTATTAGTAATATTAATATTTGAAAAACACCTACCAAATGAAAGTCACGTCACACTTCTGATACATTTCTAATATTGTCAGATGTGTTTTAAACTTTTAAACCTTTTCCTTTTTTATTGAGAACACTCTTATGTCATTGACTTTGATGCAGATATCCACAGCCTGTAATGGACAAAATAAATGAGATGGCAGAAGGAATCACTGTGATTGAGGCCCCTGAGCGAAAGACTAGAGATGAAATCATGGGAAAAACTAAAAGACCTGCAGTTTCAGGTAAATTGACTATCTTTAATGTGTGTCATTTGAAATAATACATTACTTAATGGGGAGCCAATACTATCAGTTACAAATTATGGCCCCACTTTATATTAGGAGTCTTTAACTACTGTACTAACATTTAAATTAATCTGATAATTTAATTTGATACTTATTGTGTACATGCATTTTTTTTTTTTTGTGCATTTTATATTCATATTTAAAAAAAATAGAATACCTGCATGTATTTAAAAAAAAAAAATACCTGCATGTATTTAAAGCTGTAATTAATTTCTGTAATTACAGCTACATGTATGCTTACACTGTTGACCCTTCTACTACACTTAACCCAACCTTAATCCTGTCCGTTCCACCAAACCTCCCTAACCTTACTCGTATCCCACCTCAATAGCAGCAAAAGGTGTTTTGCAAGCACAATAAATACATTGTACCCATTTTTTTTATGTAAGGATAGTAGTTAAGGACACCTAATATAGTGTGACCCAACTTATACATACCTTGGCATAGTGCTAGACCATGAGCTTAAATGGGACATGCTGATGAGTTACATAAGTATGAAGACACAACAGAGTATTCTTAAAGAAATTGCCTTCCTTTAATAACCTGGGAAAACCCAGATGAACTTCTGGCAAATTTGAGATTTGCTCTGCAATTCAGTCTGGCCAAGAGCCCATTCAAGCCCATTTCCAATTTTTCCCAAATCGAGGCACCAATCACAAACGTTGAGGCGGACTTTACACGATGACGATCGATCTGATTGGTTTTAGGTGATGTTGTGAAGCCTCTTTGGAAATGGCCTGTGAATAAACCTTCCCCAGACCCACTCTCAGTTACGACTGAGAAGGGTCTGGTGTCAACCAGGCTATTCCTTTAATGTCCACAACAGAATGTTTTATGGTGCTTTTATGAAAAGTGTCATGAAATTCTGTGTTGTTTGTTGGTATGGTTATGCTACCAAAGCACAGAAGAAATCAGTAAGGAAAGTTCTAATAATGGCAAGTAATTTGTTAGGGAATACATCATATAGTAATAGATGGTATTTATAAAAAGGGATTGTTAAATAAGGCAAATAATATTGTGAGTGATAAGAGGCATCCTCTGGCCTTTGTAGTGTTTTTTTTTTATTATTTAAAATGTTTTTGTATGCCAATTTGTGATGCCTGTGAACATTGCTGAAAACCCACTTTCCCTACGGGGACAAATAAAAACTAATGTACACTACCATTCAAAGTCTCTTATGCTCACCAATACTTCATTTGCCTAACCAAAAATACAGTAAAAACAGTCATATTGTGAAATATTATTACAATTTAAAATAACAGTTTTCTAAATAAAATGTAATTTACTCCTATGATGGCAAAGCTGAATTTTCAGCATCATTACTCCAGTCTTCAGTGTCACGTGATCCTTCAGAAATCATTCCAATATGCTGATTTGGTGCTCAAGAAACATTTCTTATTATATCAATGTTGAAAACAATTGTGCTGATTTTTATCTGGATTTTTTTTGATGAATAGAAAGTTAAAAAGATTTAACATTTATTTGAAATCTTTTGTAAGATTATAAATGTCTTAGTTGGCACAGTTTCATGTGTCCTTTCTGATTAAAATGGTTAGGTAATATAATACGTAATGTATACAGTAATGAAGTATTTATCATAATTTGCAAACTGTTCGTTTATAGTTAATTAATAGTGATAAACTGTAGTTTTATTACATTGTCCTAACTGATGTATTTTAACAACATGCTCTGAGTATTTGTATGCATTTCATATTGACAGCGTTGTTATTTAAATTTGAAGTAGTTATGTTTAGCTTTGGGGAAAGGCTTAATGTATATGTAAACATTTGAAGGAACGCCAAATATGAATCCAATAAAGGTTAGTTCAAAGCACTTAATGACATTTTCTGTGACCTACTCTAAAGTGGGAATTACGTAAGGGTAATAAGTTGTTAACAAAGCATTATCTAACTCTTTATGAGCTAATTAAACAATAACACGTTAATTACAGTGACAATGAATGAAGAACTCACTACTTGAATATAGTCTATTAATGTATTAACTAGAGTTGATAAACTATGAGTTAACTATGAACTAATAGTTGGGCAAAATTTTGTTACTGTATACTTATATATAAGTGTTACTAAGTATTACTTCCTTTTTTTACCGACCACACACTTTTGAACAGTAGTATAGCTGAGCTTTCCCCCCTGTATGTTGCAGAAGTGGATGCTGATTACCAGGGTAAGAAGGCCAAGAGTGTTGGGAGTACTCTGAAATCAGGCCCTCCACCGGGGGCTCCCGCAGAACACCAGCCCTTTTTTAATCGACTCTACAAGGCTGTTGCTTGGAAGCTCGTGTCTGCTGGTGGCTTTGGTCCCAACCTGGAACACTACGAAATCTTGCGCAGTTGTGTGGAGTCATGCAAGGCCAGTCTTAGCTGTGTGTTTGTACCTCTCAAAGACATACCTGACCTTCCTATGGGACGTACCCAAAAAGAAGGCCAGGTGTGTGAACTGCGCTGCTGCACCGTCTACATGGGTACGGGCTACGGGCGTGATGAGTGTGCCGCCAAGGCAATGGCCTCCAAGGAAGCACTCAAAGTATTTCAAGGGCAAAAAGTGACAGTGAAAGTTTGCCGCCGCAGGTTCCGAGGACGAGACGTTGACGATTTGGTTCTGCTGGATGAACAGTCCCGGAGCCAGGTTTTCCCTCCAGCTCTCAGCTATCCCTTTCAGGAAGACCAGTAGAGCTCCATTCTGCCACTGTGATTTAAAAGATATAAAGATTCAGTTGTGGCAGCCGTGGAGACGTCCCAAAGATTTTCATTATGACCAGTTATTTCAGTCAGAATGGCACTAAGGAGAAGGACCGAGTTATTTAGTTTGGTGTGTAAAAGGGATCTTAAAAAACAAGTGCCGGTCAGTTTTGTGGCTTGTAAAGGGCTTGCTCTGTTGCTTTAGAGTCTTGTTTGTGGTTGTGAAGTTGAGGTGGTTTAGATCTTCATTTCTGCATTTGTAGTTCTATCTGACCTATGAAAAATGTTGGCAGTTTAAAAAACGGCTATTTTAATTAGTATAAATGTCAAAAACTTTTGTTTTATTTATTTCTGAACCATTACATTGAGAATATAAAGTCTGCAGGTGACAGTGATTGGATTTATCCTGGACCAATATTCAAAATAACAAATATAGTTAATAAAACAATAATAAAAATGAAAAAATAAAAATAAAAAATTGTTTATTGTTAGCTTGATACCTAGATTTTGTGATACTCTTCTTTTTTTTTTCTTTTTTTTAATATATTTTCCCTTTGCTTCACATATATTGGGCCATTTTTATTTATGAAAAACATTTCTACCACTGTGACAGAGAATGGTAATTTTGTTGCTGTTGTTGTGGACATGTTTTGAATGTCAAATAAAAACCGCCACTTGTGTCATGATGAATGTTGAAGCAGAGTTATCAATGAAGTGTAAATGTTTGGTTTAATGTAAAGTTTACTTGAGGTTTACCTGGGGTTTATGTTCTGTCTAACCCTCTGTTTTTGTTTTGTTTTGTAGTGACATCTTAAAAATAAACATTCTAATTGTGCACTATTTATCAAAATAAACTTCATTAGGGCTCCAAGCACCAGAGGTTTTGTGTTAATTACACCAGATGTATTTGTACTGTTTTACTAATTATTATAAGTTATCTAAAAGTGTCTAGACATCAGAGACCGTAAGCCGTAGAGATCTCAGACTTGATGGGGTGGTTCCAAACATATATATATATATACACTCACCGGCCACTTTATTAGGTACCCCATGCTAGTAACGGGTTGGACCCCCTTTTGCCTTCAGAACTGCCTCAATTCTTCGTGGCATAGATTCAACAAGGTGCTGGAAGCATTCCTCAGGGAGTTTGGTCCATATTGACATGATGGCATCACACAGTTGCCGCAGATTTGTCGGCTGCACATCCATGATGCGAATCTCCCGTTCCACCACATCCCAAAGATGCTCTATTGGATTGAGATCTGGTGACTGTGGAGGCCATTTGAGTACAGCAAACTCATTGTCATGTTCAAGAAACCAGTCTGAGATGATTCCAGCTTTATGAATGGCGCATTATCCTGCTGAAAGTAGCCATCAGAAGTTGGGTACATTGTGGTCATAAAGGGATGGACATGGTCAGCAACAATACTCAGGTAGGCTGTGGCGTTGCAACGATGCTCAATTGGTACCAAGGGGCCCAAAGAGTGCCAAGAAAATATTCCCCACACCATGACACCACCACCACCAGCCTGAACCGTTGATACAAGGCAGGATGGATCCATGCTTTCATGTTGTAGACGCCAAATTCTGACCCTACCATCCGAATGTCGCAGCAGAAATCGAGACTCATCAGACCAGGCAACGTTTTTCCAATCTTCTATTGTCCAATTTCGATGAGCTTGTGCAAATTGTAGCCTCAGTTTCCTGTTCTTAGCTGAAAGGAGTGGCACCCGGTGTGGTCTTCTGCTGCTGTAGCCCATCTGCCTCAAAGTTCGACGTACTGTGCGTTCAGAGATGCTCTTCTGCCCACCTTGGTTGTAACGGGTGGTTATTTGAGTCACTGTTGCCCTTCTATCAGCTCGAACCAGTCTGGCCATTCTCCTCTGACCTCTGGCATCAACAAGGCATTTCCGCCCACAGAACTGCCGCTCACTGGATGTTTTTTCTTTTTCGGACCATTCTCTGTAAACCCTTGAGATGGTTGTGCGTGAAAATCCCAGTAGATTAGCAGTTTCTGAAATACTCAGACCAGCCCTTCTGGCACCAACAATCATGCCACGTTCAAAGTCACTCAAATCACCTTTCTTCCCCATACTGATGCTCGGTTTGAACTGCAGGAGATTGTCTTGACCATGTCTACATGCCTAAATGCACTGAGTTGCCGCCATGTGATTGGCTGCTTAGAAATTAAGTGTTAAGGAGCAGTTGGACAGGTGTACCTAATAAAGTGGCCGGTGAGTGTATGTATACTGTATACGTGTGTGTGTGTGTGTACATACAATTGAAACTCGAAAAATTTGAATATCTATATCTGTTTATAGTAATATCTAATTACATCTATATCATGAAATTAATTAAATTAATCTAATGAAATGATATCTAATTTCAGTAATTCAAATTAAAAGGTGAAACTAATATATTTAGTATAATATAACTATATACATATGCATGATTATACTTTTCAGAGGGCCGACATTTCTATTTAAAATCCTTTTTTTATTGATTTTTATTGAGATTTTTAATTTGGGGTTTCATAAGCTGTAAGCCATAATCATCAAAATTATAACTTTTGCACAATATTCACATTTTTCTAGTTTCAAATGTATATATGCCAAGCTGCATCATTAGTGTGTATATATATATAAAGATGGTGCACATATGGTGCATTAGGGTTACTTTAAGCAGTTAAACACAAATACAAAGTTTTCAAAGTTAAAAGGCCACATGTATTTATTATAGAAATAAATACAAATAAAAAGTCATACACTGATCACATATATGACAGTAAAATAATAATAACAAGTTTAACAGTAAAAGGGATGAATTTCCTTTAGTTTGTCTATTGTGAAGCCAGAATATATTGCTGTTTCATCAAACCCTGTCAGTGAAGACTAATGATGGACTTTCTTGTAAAAAATTACAGCAACCACACGCTATATTTGAAAAGATTAAGATGATTACAGCTTGCAGCTATATTTAAAAACATATTTATTTCGTAAAATACTTTTTTTGCAGGATGTAATCAAAGGATTATTGTGTTTACAGCACCTCAGTGGTCATTTGTTCTATCTCTTGTCAGAGCAGATCTAATTGTTCCCTAAAGCAAATTACAATTTTATTATTTATTACACATAAAATGAGGCCCATCAACATCTATTTTTAATGCAGAGATGTGTTTGACCTGTTTCTCAGTGCCAGCCAGCAACAGCAGACACGTATTTCCTGTCGTTCTCCACTCTTCCTCTGCTGGCACTTTGTTAAATATTTACAAACATAAATGAACCTAACAAGAAGTGAAAGCACCCATTTGAATGCCGACTTTGATTGACATCTGAGAGAATTTGGGTGTGCTTTTGCTTGGCTGGACGTTGGACTCATCCTCGCAGGCAACGCTAATCATGGGACACCCTGTGCACTTTTCCTCATTCTCTTCTATGAGTCAGAGGCTTTTGTAATGAAGAAATGTCACAACCCTTGTTATAACTAAGCTGTTGAAATCATGCATGCAGATGGAATGAGATGTATGAGACAAATTGAAGAAATGAAAAGGAACGGAAAACCGAGGTGATGTGTTTTATTAAACACTTTCCCTGATACGTCATTGTTCAGTTAACTTATTACATTCAAAATCAAGACTTGGTATGTATAGCTTCAAAAAGATTATGGGTAACACTTTACAATAAGGTTCATTAACATTAGTTAATGTATTAACTAACATGAACTAATAATTAGCAAAACATTTGTTACAGTATTTATTCATCTTTGTTAACGTTAGTTAATAAAAATACAGCTGTTCATTGTTTGTTCATATTGATTCACAGTGCAATGTTAACAAATACAACCTTTGATTTTAATCATGTATTAGTAAATGTTGAAATTAATATTAACTAAGATTAATAAATGCTGTAGAAGTATTGTTCATTCTTAGTTCATTCATTCTTAGTTCATGTTAACTAAGGTAGTTAACTAATGTTAACTAATGAACCTTATTGTAAAGTGTTACCCTATTATGTATTTTCCTGCAACCAACAATTGCACTGGTTATCATAATTTAGGATGTGTAAACCAACAACATATTATTTGCATTATTCTATTAACATTTTAAAAATGTTCAATCACATTTGAGTGTTCAATTACTTGATTTTAACTTCGTCTGTAAAAAGTGCAGTGAACTTTTCACTGCAGGTTGCCACTTTTGACAAGGGCAAAAATAAACTTTTATTGTTTTAGTAAGTTGATTTTTCTTACAGTGCATAATGTTTTGTCATGTGTCATTGAGGAGTAAGTCAGGTGTCCATTTAATTTATATGCCACAACAAAATATCTTTATTATACTAGAGGAAACACACAGACTGCCTTAGAAAACAAAAGTCCACACAATTTATTCAGGTTTAGTTACACGCAGCAAATAATTAAACAAGAGCAGCAAATAATTAAACAATCTTTCAAATTCATCTGTTGTTCTGATAGCACTTCATAATCATAAAAATAGAAATCACATAATGTATAAATATCTGTAATACCATGTGTATATTTCCAACTCACAATCCATATTTGTCTTTACAAACACTTCAGCAAAAAGTAATTGCAAAACGCTCCACGTGGACAGTCACACATTTTGCCGATTCTTGAGCCTTTTCTGATGGCGCATTGCTCTCCAACGTCGCACTGATGTGAAAGCAAATCGTCAGTGTTAGATAACTCAGTTTCAGCGTTTTGTGAATAAATGTAGATAGTAAATGTGTGATTTGAATCTAGACAAAATCAATTCTATTATTATGGAAATAAAGTGTTATTAAATATCAAATAGTTAAAATTCTGTTTTGTGCTACTCACTGTAGGAACGCGGCCAAACTTCTTTTCCCAAAGTGAAATGCGTTTACTCTGCAGTTTCTCCAAAACGTCATGCAAAGCCCCCAGCTGTGAACAGTAATGAATCAATCAAAAGCAATTGTCATTAAATTGTTGTTGTTTTTTAAATAAGGGAGAAACATTTGTTTTAAATACGCGCCGAGAATTACGCAATACTTACGAGCTGCTTTTCGTTGGTCAGATTCGGGTCCTTTGGGTAAAACTCTCTCAAAGCTCTCGTTTCTAAGTCAGATTCGTTGTCAAAGTCCATTTCAGCACCCTGAATGCAGGAAAGCAGCACAGCGCATGCCAACGCTGTCGTCCAGAGTTTGGAGCTCTCCATGGTCACAGCCAAGATTGAACACGTCCTGTGCACTGAGATTCAAGTGAACACTCGCTTCCCGCGGTCCAATCACCTTATATCTGCTCCAGTGACACACCACTCACTTCGGTCCTTCTTTTGCTCCACCTTACACATTGATTTTTGCCCATGCGTAAAAAGGACGCAGACGATGACTCATTGCGTAAATCTCCCGAGTTTATGTCCAAAACAAGACAGAAATACGCCAGAATGTGATTTAGGCTGGCATTTTTTTTTTTTTTTTTTTGCTTTTTGAGTGTTTTAGCAGAAGATTTGTAGTCACTTTGGCTACATTAAAATACCAGTATGAAACAGAATTTTTGAAACGGGACAAGGTGTCACTGTTTACATTAGGGTTATTTCTGAAATCACTTTCTGTATAGCCACATATCTAAAAACAAAAACAAAAACAAAGAAACGTTTAAAGTATTTCCACCATCATTGCACAGGAAGAAGATACAGTTCATTTAACACGCGTTGACTTTGTTGAGCATGTTTAAATCCATGTTTTCCACAATAAACTCCTAATTAATTTACTATTAATTAGTTTAGGAATGCTGGTTACATTTAGGTTATGGTAGAATATGGTCATGAAGAATAAGGCATTAATATGCGCTTTTTAAGTACAAATAAACAGCCAATATGCAAGTAATATAATAATCAACTAGTTATGAAAGTGCGTATCACGCTGTTTACGCACGCACTCCACACCCCTAATCTTACCCAAGGGGTTTACAGTGCGTATCATTTGCATGCAAAAACTACTTTTGGCGTGTAAAAATGGTACGAGAAATTAAATTCGTGCTATAGATACGCACTTTCATGAGATCGTGTTGTGAGATTTGGACCCTAAACTAAAGTGTTACCAAATTATGAAATAGCTTAAAAATTAAACAGTTCTTAGCTGGTTTTCTGGTCTCACATCATGGCCAGCTGAAAAGTGGCCAAAGTGCTTTAGAACCAAAGTTTAAGATTTAATCAGGTTTAAGTTATTTTTTTTTAAATTTTTTTTTTTAAACAAAAACAACTAAATGTGACATTTAAAACATGTGACTATTTTTACTCAACCTGGTATGAAAATACTGTTGTCCTCCTGAGAACATATTTTAACCTTTCAAATACGCTAAGATGGTTTTATTGTATTCACTTGTTACTAAAAATAATATTGTAATAAGTTAAATTCGTATAACTAATAGAAACCAACATACAAAACCACCTCATAAATCCCTATGTGACAACCTGCCCCGCTCTCCCCTAAATGCCCTCAACCCACTGTTTTTGTAATGTGAATATAAAGTGTCACTCTTTCAAATAATGTGTCAGTGGAATTGTTTTTGTTGTTGTTGTTTTATTCAAATGATATATTATATAACAACATTAATGTCATCCCACACTTGTTTAGCATGACCATACTTATTTTTAGTAATGGAAAAATATACACAAAGATGATGAAGCTTAAGTGTTCCTCCATACCAGCTGTCCTACTTGCATTCATCTCTAGTTTGTCAGCTTTTTGTGAAGCAGCATACACAGCCTTTATTGAACGTCCAAAATGAACATCAATAGCTTGCCAGAAAGAAAACCTGCAAAAGACCAGGACAAATTAGAGAAACTGAATGGTCCTCCATTCTTAATGCTATTTTTCTTAAATGCACACAAGAACGAAGTAAGTTAATACATTTTCTCTGGCCAACAAATTCATTTGGCACAGGTTACCATCGAATATTTTTTTGTAAATGTTTGTTGGTTAATCCTATTCTAGGCACAGAAAGTGTTGTTTTGTTGTTTCCTGCTGATTAATGCAAAGCCAAGCCTCACTTTGATACTGGTCTCAGTTGCTTCATGAGGATTTTTTGTCGGTTAGAGGCAGGAATCAAACCAGGTCCGTCTGACTGCTCTGTGGGCTGCATGAGTCATATCATTCCAATTACTACATGTATTATTGCCTGTCAGAAACTCGTATTATTAATACGACCACTGTCGGGGTAGTTTTGCTCACCACTCACATCAAATGAGCTCTATTTTAATTTCCTTCCGAGAAAAATTATTCAATTTTGTGCAGGCAGATAGTTCATATGCATAAGCACGCATGTCAGTGGTTTAACACCAGCAAAATGTTTCACTTTTCACGGTCATTATTCACATAAAATTTCTCCACACTGCTAAAATAAGGTCCTGAGGGTGTCGTTCCTGTCAAAACAGTGTAGACCATTTTTGAAGAGATGATTACCGGATAGGACAGGATTGCCATAGGGTGTCAAATCCAGACCAAGTGTGACAATGGCTGAGAGGAACATAACTTAAAATACACACTGGCAGTTGCAGTAACTTGAGCAAAAGCATTGCTGTTGTGCATGCAGACTTCATACACAGTTTGACTTGACAGTTTGCAAATGGTAGTTTGCTGTAATCTTTCAATGTGGTGAAGGTTCGCCACCCTCTAATAGGGTTTGTCTCCAATTTAAGTTGAGGAAATTACATATCTTCTGCCAAACAGCCTATATCCACAACAAAGAAAGTCTGACATCTTTTAATAATAAACTCTCACCTTTAAGTTCCCATTAAGATGATTGGACTCTATAAAACCTTCATAAGCCACTGAAGGAGGTTGTTTATATGCAGCAAAGAGGAAGATGGGTTTTGTCCTTTGAAGGCAAATCTCAAAGACGATGCAGGAGTGTTGTGTGGGTGAGATTGGAATTCATTATCTTCCTGACTTATCTAAGTATTCCTCCGAATTCTAAGATCCTGGCTCATTTGTTTGGTTCAAAGATGTTTGTGTTCTCCTTTGGCTGGGATGTCGATGACCTCTCACCTTTTTTCTACCAGATGAATCCTCTTGAGAGAGTCGAGTTACTGGAAAGACCTTTGGAATTGATTTTGTGTGGGTGTGTGATTTCCCTGTTCTTTCAAGTGATCGGGTTAAGTGCATTACAGCCTTATTGCCTTTATTGTTGAAAAATTAAAAGTAAATTAACATCTGACATAATTGTGTCTTATTTCCTACCATGAAGATGTTGACTCCTTTTAATCTATCACAGAATTGATATAAAGCAGAACATCCAAAATTCCTTTCATTTTTCTTGATTTTCAATAAATATCCATCACTTACATAATTTATTCTGGAGTATATGTCCCTTTTTTTTATTGAAGATGTTCTGCCAGTCATCAGCAGTTGTTATTATACAAAACAATCTAAGATGATCTGAATGCCTGAGAATAGTTTGGAAGAAGAAAAAATGAATGAAAATATATATTATACACTAATGTATAATAATATCAATTTGTGCATTCATAGAGGATATTTTGCACTAAAACTCAACTATCCTAATACCGCTTCAGAGGAATATTTGAGGCTAAGTATGTCCCATCATTCATCACAGTCAGGAACATGTGCCCCGAAATCTAAATAATTTTTTGGTCAAGTGCAAAAACTGTGAGCGTGGTCCTCTGTCCCAATACCTACAGTCATTGAATCATCAGATTCGTTCAAATACACTGGTTCATTCGGGAACGAAATACCACTTTTGAACTGAATAGACAATGTATTCGGTCTAAAATTCTGTCTCTTGTTTGTTGAACTGAAGGCAGTCAGAGCCGTGATGATATTCTGAACAGCGTTCTTGCTTCTGTGATACTGTCTGCTTTATCGAACAAGGTTAATAAAAGCCATGGTGGCCGAGAGAGCTCAACGCGCTGCAACTGAAGAAAACACAAGCAAATTAAGAAAACTGCATCAGTTTAGCAACACATGCGTTGCAAATACTCACAACGCAAGCAAATACAGAAATGCGTTTCACAAAGGAAATGTCACAAGGGGACCCCAACAAGTTACGAACCTGGCTGGGACCACTTGGTCCCAATTGGTCAATATCTACTCATCAGAGATGTTGTCGATGACCTGAACGTTTTTTTGTTTATTTTAACATCCTGATTGTATGTGCGTTGTGAGTATTTGCAGTCCATTTCTATATTTAGTTGCGTTGTGAGTATTTGTAGTGTGTTTCTGTATTTAGTTGCGTTGTGAGATTTTGTAGCTTGTTTCTATATTTAGTTGAGTATTGAGTATTTTGTAGCACGTGTTTCTATTTGCATGCATTGCAGAGCGTTTAACTTTGTACTATTTGCAGCTTGTTTCTATATTTAGTTGCGTTGCGAGTATTTGCAGTGCGTTTCTGTATTTGATTGCGTTGTGAGAATTTGCAGCTTGTTTCTGTATTTAGTTGCATTGTGAGAATTTGCAGCTTGTTTCTATATTTAGTTGCGTTGTGAGTATTTGCAGCGCGTTTCTGTATTTGGTTGCAGTGTAAGTATTTGCAGTGCGTTTCTATATTTAGTTGCATTGTGAGTATTTGCAGTGCGTTTCTGTATTTGATTGCGTTGTGAGAATTTGCAGCTTGTTTCTATATTTAGTTGCGTTGTGAGTATTTGCAGCACGTTTCTGTATTTGGTTGCAGTGTAAGTATTTGCAGTGCGTTTCTATATTTAGTTGCATTGTGAGTATTTGCAGTGCGTTTCCGTATTTGATTGCGTTGTGAGTATTTGCAGCTTGTTTCTATATTTAGTTGCATTGTGAGTATTTGCAGCGCGTTTCTGTATTTGGTTGCAGTGTAAGTATTTGCAGTGCATTTCTATATTTAGTTGCGTTGTGAGTATTTCCAGCTTGCTTCTATATTTAGTTGTGTTGTGAGTATTTGCAGCACGTTTCTGTATTTGGTTGCAGTGTAAGTATTTGCAGTGCGTTTCTATATTTAGTTGCATTGTGAGTATTTGCAGTGCGTTTCTGTATTTGATTGCGTTGTGAGTATTTGCAGCTTGTTTCTATTTTTAGTTGCATTGTGAGTAGCGCGTTTCTGTATTTGGTTGCAGTGTAAGTATTTGCACTGCATTTCTATACTTAGTTGCGTTGTGAGTATTTCCAGCTTGCTTCTATATTTAGTTGCGTTGTGAGTATTTGCAGCGCGTTTCTGTATTTGGTTGCAGTGTAAGTATTTAAAGTGCGTTTCTATTTGTTTGATATTGATGTTTTCTTTATTTGCTGGTGATTTTTATACAGTATTTGTATGTGTTTTCTTAAGTTGCAGTGCATTGTGCTCTCTCTGCCACCGTAAAAAAAACAGATACAAATGTAAATGTGTACCTTGAATGTAATGTTGCTTTAGATAAAAAATACCTGCTATATGCATAAATGTAAACGAAAAAGGATAACAAAGAAATCATGTAGTTTCAGGAGCTTCAGCATAGCAACAGGGGGACTCGCTGAGAGAGGAAGAGCTGCGTCTGAACTGTCAATTACTCTGGCTCTAACGCTTTACCAGTAGCCAGAGGTCCCTTGTTAGCGCCAGACCTTCATTTGTCAATGCCCAACACAGACTCCCCATTATGTCAGAGGGAAGTAATCAACACCAAGACCCAAAACACAAGCCAAACATGCTTCAGACAGCCTTTAGATCCCAAAACACAAAAACTGAAGCTGATAAACAGGACCCGAGTTAGTTAATCAAGTTGCAAAGTGGCCAGTGGGCAATATTAGATGTCCGCGTGGATAAAGACACAGAATCAGGTCACCTCATTGTGCAGCAAAGATTATCTCATGTGTCAGTGATGGCCACACTCCAGTCCATGGATTGCATCAGTCATTAAGATAACAGCAGCGGATGTGCCTGTTAGTGTGCTTCCTTAACAGATGCATCCATCAATGTCCTGGGTATCCTACAAGACACGACACGTGTCAAGATCTGCCAAAGAAAAGCATCACCATGTACTCAAGAACCCCTGCTGTTATTAATACGCAAGCTGAGACTATTTGTACTGAGCTGACCCATCTCACCTCTATCATAAACACTGGCTAGAGAGCAGATGAGATGGTCACGCACAAAGCAAAAGAGCAGTTTGAGTGTTTCGGGGTCTAGATGAGGTAAAGAATGATAAACAAGAGCCAAACAGGACGAGCAGATTTGAACAAGCTTGTTTGACTGCAAAGTCTGTCTTTGACCTGTCATATCCAAGGAGAAGATTAAAGGGGAAAAAAGTACACAGAGCAAAACAAAGGGTACAATCCGCTTCTTTAAATAACACTGCGCAACATTCTGTTTCTGCTGAGGGTTTCGGCAGGGGATCTTGTTCGCAGATGTAATCATCTGTCTTTTGATTTTTTTTTTCATGTTCCTGTTTAAATTGATGAATAATTAAACCCTCTCATTTACATCTTTACTCCTGATGCCCTTGGAGCAAGAACAAGAATCATTTTCTTTAATGGGATTGAAATTTGTCTTGTTAAAACGTTTGTTCTTAACTGACATTGTCACATGCATACTGTTTTATTTGTTACACCAAATCGTCCTAAATTAAGCTTTTCTACATCCACTCCTTTCTGCGTGGGGCAAAAAACATCAGTGATACATTCACAAAATAGTTAGAAAAGCTTTCCGCACATACCGGGGTCCACGGTCTGAGTTGTTGTGCGTCATTGTGAGGTAATTAGGGGTCTCTGAAAAATCTGCCTCAACTCTTCCCTGCCTACAAAGCTTTATTTATTCTGATGAGGAGTTTCTTATCTCCGTAATTGCACTGTATAGCTATCGTGGTGTTAAGCTTTATAATATTGCTTAACGACTCCACTTCCATTCCACCCACTCTCTTCAAATCCATTTTTAGACAAAAGCCTCACATCTTTAAGCTAACACCAACATAACAGAATAAAGCAGGCTGAGAAGGACAGTAATAAGGCAAGAAATTGAAAGGAAGAATTTTAGATGACTTATGTGGCTAATATTTAGAGAGACATTCTTCTCTTCAAGGAAAATGAATGTGTCAGAGGCCTTTTACAATCACAATAAATAAATGCTGTAAACATAGTTATGATAATAATTAATGTTATATATATTTATATATATACAATGTGTGTGTATATATATATATATATATATATATATATACACACACACTGTATATATGGTGAGCATTGCATATATTGTACATATTAATGTGTTTGTTTATAAACATACTAGTTTCCCTCGCATTAAATGTATTAACACATGTAGGCTATCTTGTAGTCTGCTGTGTATTTTTAACCTTCTTAATAAATAAACTTCACATAAACTTACTCGTAAAAGAGTATAGTTTAACGTTTTACGTTTTCAGTCCACAGGATTTTCTCTCAGACAGAACCAGTGAGCCTCAATGGCTCACTGAAAGCAAAGTTCCTGTCATTTTCACTGCAGCAGCCAAGAAGAAATACAGGGCAGGTTTGGGAGGCTCGTCAGAGAGGGAAGATAACCTGCAAGATACAAGGAGGACAGAGTGATGAGTGTCAGACGAGCAGCTTTAGATAGATTGCACGTATTTCTGGAAGTGACTCCAAAACCCATTGTTCATTAACCCACCACACAAATGTCACACAAAGCAACGTGTCCTTTCCGACAGTAAATTGAGTTTCCATCATCCAATGAGCATTTATTTGAAAAACAATAGCGCTTCTTCATTTTTCCAGCCTCCTCCACCAGCTCCACGTAATTACACAGCATAAATAATTAAAGAAGTGAGCAGTTGATTATTGAAGACTTAATGACTCACTCAGTCTCTCACGAACTCCATCCACCGAGGACTGACAAAGCCTTGGACGAGACGAGTAGCCTACAGCGGTGTTATCTTCCCTGCTGGAATGTCTCGCTTCTGATATTTGCAATTTCTTAATTATACGCTTTATGGAATTCTGAAACGGATATCAGATCTCAGCTGTATTTGCTTTTCCACTAATTTAATATCATGTTGGTTATTGAGAACATTCTAAAAGAAAATTTGGATGACTTTCCTCAATCCAAATCTCATTAAGTTCTTAGCTTATAAAGAAGGCTGTAATATCTTTGTTTTTGAAATTATTGATGAGCCTTTTAGACATTATGAATCTGACCTAGTATATAGGCCTGTATATAGGCCTATTCAATAAAATAAGTCATTGTAAACTCAGTGTTTATAATTAGTTAACAAACAGTGCCATCTAGTGTTCAATGAAAATAACTAATTATAAAAAATAAAAAAAACAAGGCTTGTTTTTGATATCATTATGAGGACAAACTACTTCAATAAAAGTTATTTATCTTGAATTAAGTAACAAGGGGAACATTATTTTGAAAAATGTGAATAGCAGTACAATGTCACGTTACAGCAAACAGCCTACAAAATGTTCAATTCTTCTGACACACACATGCTCTTAATGTCACCACAAAATCAAAATGGCCTATTCTTTTTTTGTGGAACATTGCAGTATTATAAATGATATCCGTGAACATCATTAATGTGCCCTTAGTCTTTAATCAAATTAACCTCCACTGCCCATTGCTTCTCTTCTCTTCTCCTCTTCTCTTCTCTTCTAGTAAACTTTAGTATTTTTAGTAAACACAACACAGTGGCTATAAATTGTTCACACTTGTTTCTAACTCAGAGTGCACAGGTGACACAGATGCACTGAATGTTGATGTTGACAATTTTTTTGAGTGTACCGTAAACATGCTTTTCATTAGTTTTCTTTGACCTTTTGGGCTTTTGCATTTGGGCTACATGTGTTTTTACAGTATGCAAGTGCCGAATATATATACAGACATTCGATACTACACAATATTCAATACAATAATACACTTGCAAAATATCTCTTCACTATCAGAGATATGAATCAGAGATGAATCCTCACCTAATGCAGGTGATCGCAGCTGTAGAGAAAAGCATACAAGGACAAAAAAATGGCTCCAAAAGGAAGAAAGGGTCAGTGAGGTTGATACAGGGAGCACACTTTCTCCTACTGCCATTCATTTCATAATGCAAAAGTGAAATACTTTGAAAAACTTTCATTCCACGTCATTCCACATGTCAGAAAAACTGTCTAAAAAAGATCAAATGCAGGTGTTACTGAGGGTGGACAGACATCCCGCATCTGTCACAGCAGGACTCACATGAGCCGAACACCCTCAGAAACCAATTACCACTCTGATCTTCACATTCAACGGACATCTGTGCCAGAAGATTTTTAGTTATCTGTTGCAGAGTGTTTAAATGTTCATTACTGTCTTGTTGAAAGTTTATTTGATTGCATTTTAATATAATTTATTATTGTATATTTTTTATTATTATTTATTTGACCAATTCTGGCATCTTCCCATCACAGTTTTTACTGTGTATATTAATATTTTGGCATTGTGTTTAAAGCAATCACACCAGGAGGTATATGCTGAAATGATATGGAATATGATTAATGCATTTAATATGGATTGTGTAACAATATTATTTATTCTGTGAAGAGGATTGAGTTTACAGTTTTTTTTTCAATTGCTAACAAGCATTGTTAAATACTGAAACCACATTTTCAAAACTCTTCACACATTCAGCGACACACAAGTGTATACGAACCAAACTGTGAATAATTTTTCATTGCTTTCAGACAAAATGCATTCAATTTGCAGCCACCACATTTTTCAAAATCCACAAACACTTTAGTCATTCATACTCCACAAACTGAAAAAAAAAAAAATATATATTTGCAGGATATTTTTCATATACTTGCTAACACACTGCTTTCAAAACTGATAAAAGCACATTCAAATCAGAATGATGGCAAATTTCAAGCATTTCTGCAGTAATTATTTTGAAATATAGAAAATCTTAGCAGAAAATGAAATAATAATCATTCCAAGCTAATTGCAATTTCAGCTCAAAGCCAACCCAGGTGTCCTGCTTTAGTCTCATTACCATGTTTTAGTAAAAGGGGATAGCTTGGAACTGATTTTGTTTAGAAAAATGGATCAAAAGACTGATTTGTGAGGAAAGAGGAGTGGTACGAGGGAGAGTGCGTGGAGGACAAAGGAGAGGAAGACCAAGAGCGGTGATATCTAATGAAATAATGGCCACAATTATTGACCATGTTGTGAACCATGGTCTCACTTTGAGAGAGGCCAGTCTAAGGGTGCAACCAAATCTGCACCGCTCAACAGTTGCGTCAATAGTACGAATTTTCTGGCAAAACAACAGGTGAGATGATACATATTACAGTACAATAAAATATGTCTAAATATTGAAACCTATTACAATACAGTAATTGTTGTGTTTTAGGATCAAACGGTTGCCTCAGAGAGGAGGGAGAGGCAGAATCTTTTCGGATGTGCAGGAAATTGCCATTGTTGACATGGTGACTGCCAACAATGCAATAAAACTGCGGGAAATTCGGGATAGAGTGCTGGCAGACAATATCACTTTTGGAAATGTGAATATGGTCAGCACAACAACAATTGCCAACAAACAATTCTCTAGGACTCAACAATTGGAATTTCAGGATTTTTTTTTCTTTTTCACCTATTTACAGTATTTTCACAAATAAAGTACAATATTCAAAGAAAGCAAATTATTTCTGATTCATTCTTGTTACATGTGTGCTCTAGTACATTCAATAAATTCAAAAATTCATTAAAACATTAAAAATAAAAGTTCATAATTTATGTAATGCTCCCTGTTTTTTAGGTCAGTGTGTTATGAGTGACATGCATGTTTTCTGAATGAGAATTTGTTGCCAGTGATTGGTGGAACAAGCTTATTTTGAGACATATATGAAGTGTTTTGTTGGTCTGAGTGAGTTTTGGAGGTTAAATTAACTCTTTGGCCAAAATTAATGTTAGTAATGGAGTATGGAGAGTTTTGAAAATGTGGTTTCAGTATTGAACAATGCTAGCAATTGAAAAAAACTCTAAATTGTAGTTAGCTGAATAGCGACTTCCCATCACCATTTACTGGCCAAATAATAAAGCCAAAGAAAAAAACGTTTAAGTATTTTCTCAATAAAGAATAGAGCAGGCACTACTAGCACACCACAGCTGAAACCCTTTCATTTTGGTGAGGTATAGTGTCTGTAAAGAACCCGAGCACAAATGAGAACTGGTTTACTATATTCAATGAGAACTTGTGTGATTTTCATTGAACTGTTGTGTTATGTCTTTTTTTTTGTGCTGATGCAATGTATTATACATGTTGGCTTCTGTGGCACCAAGACACACATAATATCCGAGGAATCAAAGAATGTACTTTTGAGTCATTTTCATGTTGCATCAAACAGCCCGTGGTAACTGACCAAAGAAATTGTGCAGTGAAATATTGATGCTGAGGTCTGGTAATTATCCCTTTCCAGCTCAAAGGTAGTTTAGTAATATTACAGACATATTTTCCAACACTAAAGCTCCTGTCATAATAAAAGTGATGAAAAAATAAAACAATATTTGCATTCTTCTTGAACACAAGACATGCCTCTCTAAAGGCATTACTTGTATCACTCTGACCATTTAATCAGATTGCCAGAAATGTTATGAGCCACAAACATGCTGAAAACAAATAATCACCCCGTCATGATGGGTTCGTTTAAACATTGTAATTAGCATGTCAGATTAAATCAAATAGCAAGTTTGTGTTTATGTTAAATGTCTTATACAATCAAACTGTAAATGTAGGCCATGAATGATTGTACATCATTGTTCAGTAACTTAAACGTACATTTAAATACATTAAAGGCATATATTAATGTCAAGTTCTGAAAAACCGCAGGAAAACTGAGGTACAAAACAACACAATGCAGCAAGTTGTGTATTACACTATAATATTATTCAGTGAAACATTGGAACAATGAATAATTCAGTGGTTTGGCCTCATGACTAACAGGTTAAACATATTTATTTAGGGGTCAATAAAGTGCCAGAGTGCGTGTGTATAACACAGGACAGCTAAATAATGCACCACTGAATCTCAAGGGGACACTAAACTGACCGATTTTAAGAAATGGACCAGAAAGTTACACTCTCAACTACCAATGTATCGACTGTGCTCTTTCTCAGGGGAAACATTCACACTGCAGTCTTGGTATAGAGCCTCATTTAAGTCATACAGCTAAATGCAAGAAAGTAATGTGTAAATCATGACATCCAGCATTGAAGAATAGCTCATAATCTTTAATCAGGTTCAAATGAAGGCCTATCCATTTCATAGCTCTTTTTATTTAACATCCTATTTCACAGCTGCTGTGGGTCTTTAATAATAACTGCATTTCGATGTATTCCATTCAGTGTTGAATAGTATTTAATAGGAAAGTCAGATTGTACCATCTTACTGCATATCTGGCATGTGATACACATGTAATCTTATACAATATGCTTTTTACCACCCCTCAGAAGACGCCATTCATTCTCTAGATCAATGGAGACAGGGCATAGATCACACAGACAACTTTACAATTGAACCCCTGGGTTTACCCTGATTGACTGCAATCAAGACAAGAGAGACTAAACCCAAACATAATGGCCTGGATGCCCTCATGAACTGGGATTCTGTGGATGCTGCCTCATTTTATTGTCTTGGCAGAAAGCATTCAGGAATAACATCTCTGTTCTTCCGAAAGGCAATGAAACTGCTGCAGGATCTTTAAATTAGTAATTTTCTAGTTCATTGACTTTAAACATCTGATGCGCATAGCCAGTGATTCACATTTTGCACTTTATACTTCTCATTTTCTGTGGACTAAATTATTGCTTATATTTCTGTAAATCGATTTGTGATGGGCGTTGCATATTCCAATCAAATTCACAGTGAGAATATGAATTTCATTGCCCATAATACATTTGACTTGCCTGTTTGTGTACTCCCCCCATCCTATACTGGGTCTGAAGAGAAACACCTCTGATGGCTGTACATACATATATATATATATATTGTTTTACGGTGTGTGCTTTAACCTGCTTTAACCTTAACACCTTTAATCTTATTATTTATTATCCTCTGGTTAGGTAGAGTAAGTCAAATCTGACCTAAATCATAAGCATTCAAATGGTACTTACAATTTGTTCAGAAGTGGTCAGTTCTTGCTCAAGGTTTATTAACAACAATACTGGTAGACAATTGCTTGCAATTAGTATAATAGTTATTTAATATTAAAGGGTTAGTTCACCCAAAAATGAAAATTCTGTCAGTAATTACTCACCCTCATGTTGTTCCAACCCCGTAAGACTTTCGTTCATCTTCGGAACACGAATTAGGATATTTTTGATTAAATCTGAGAGCTGGATCACTCCTCCATAGGCTTCTAAGGGATTGAAACTTGTTCCCCCGAAAAGTTATTAAAGACATCGTTAAAATAGTCCAAGTGACTACAGTGGCTCAATCTTCAGTTTATCAAGTGACGAGAATACTTTTTGTGCGCAAAAACTAACAAAAATAACGACTTTATTTCAACTACTAATTTCCTTCTCTGTTGGCCTCGTCAGTTAACGTAGTGTGATAGCGTAGGGCTACGTCACACGCAGGCTCACTATTGGCTGACGCTGGTCATGTGTGTGATGCGTGTGACGTCCACCACAGAAGCGCTACACAGTTTTACTACGAGAGGCTGACCGAGAAGGAAATTAATAAATAAAGTCGATTGAATAAAATTGAATAAAGTCGATATTTTTTGCGCACAAAAAGTATTCTCGTCGCTTAATAAACTTAAGATTGAGCCACTGTAGTCACTTGGACTATTTTAACGATGTTTTTAATAACTTTTCGGGAAAACAAGTTTCAGTCCCTTAGAAAGCCTATGGAAGAGTGATCCAGCTCTCAGATTTAATCAAAAATATCTTAATTCGTGTTCCGAAGATGAACGAAAGTCTTACGGGGTTGGAACAACATGAGGGTGAGTAATTACTGACAGAATTTTCATTTTTGGGTGAACTAACCCTTTAAAGGTGGGGTATGTGATTTGCAAAACGGCCGGCAGATTTAGAAAATACACAACTCAAATGGTCCTACCTTATTTCCTCCAATGCTGGCCCTGATTCGTGTGAGGGGGATGGGGGGAGGGGGGTATCGTACGACCATTTGATTGACGGACTTACTGTCCAATGATTCTAGGTGGTCTTGGAAATTATTGGCTGGAGTTTTTCGAGTCCTGCCCGTTCCACAGATGATTAAATTGCTTAATTTTCATTTCAGTGCTTCTAACTCAGTGGCTGTAAATGGGTTATGAATAGGATTTCAAGTGATTTAGAAAAAATGGACAAAAAAGAGAATCACATACCCCACCTTTAATATTCCAGAAATAAAGGTTCAACCAAAAACTAATAGCAAAGTTACAATATAAAGCGAAGTCTAAATCAAAGGTGTTATCAGCTGGGTTTCTGGCGTCGAGAGATAGCGCTCATTCAGTATCTGCCTGGTCAGTCTTCTCATCAGTCTTTTATACTCAAACAGTTCACTGCCGATGTCAGACTCTCTTCTGCTGTCATCAATTGGAGTCCTGCCAAGTCTTCCATGACCCTTTTAAGGTATTTCCGACGTAGCCTGCCAGCTCTCTTCTTGGCCCTTTTCCTCTTTGTCCTTCTCTTTCTCGTCTGTAAAATATACCTTATCCACAGAATTAAATTTTTCTTTAAAGCAATTTTTATCTAATACATAAATGCTCTCTACTCTAAGTTACTTCATATATTTTCATATCTTGACATACATATTAGTAAAACATCTGTATCTACTCCTTTTATATGGTTAAGTGCATGCATATTATTTGTTGTATATAATTTTCCAGTACATTTTTATGCAGCATTACTACTTGGGTTACATAAATATACTACTAAGCAGACATTAAACAAAACAGAGTAATTGCATAATCAACATCTTCATCAACAATATATATATATATATATAGGCTATATATAAACACATTGTAACTGGCCTGAACATTTTGGTGGCCAAAGTTTCAGCGCTTTATAGTATGTTTTTGTTATCGACTTTTCAATCAGGCTACTTGTTTGTGGTGAATTGATGTACAGTATAAGGTTTCAGTAGACTGGAAGTCACTTATCCACCAACATTTAAAAAATATCTCTATTGTGTGTGAAGAGAAAGAATCGAATCACTATACAGAGGAAAAGTAGCATTCATTTTCATCCATTTGTTTCCTGTGACAGATTCTCATTTTGAATGTTTTCTGAAATTTAAAAGTGTAAAACAGTAGAAGTGTATTTTGTTATAAACCCCCCCAGAAACTACACTGTGAAAAATGATATCATATGATCAATAAGTTACAATATGCTTTTACATTGCTTTATCAAAATAAGTTAAGCAATTTTCAACTTTTTAAAAATAATTTATACAAGATTCAACTCATTTTTAAAGTCAGTTTAATGTAATTTAAGATGACTTAAACATCCAAGTTGACTGTAGTTAGGATCACAACTTTATTTACATTTCAGAATTGAAACTAGTCTAATTTTCTTTCTTAAGGGTGTATTAAACAACTGCATAATTCAAGAAGACAATAAGATGTGCTGAAGAATAATAATGTTTATTGATAACACAAGACAACCATTAAAAAATAGAAATAAATAAACATAAAACCCATGCTGTTTTGTTACATTCTGCGTTTTGATGAATACTTGTTGTCATAGACCTTGCACTCTGCGTCTTTCAGGTCATCGTTTGAGCATGACATTATGCATCAAGAAAGGATGATGGATTTGGTTTCTTTTTAATGATTCAGATGCATTTCAGAAGAAATGAGTTACAGTTGGATCCTCTGACACATTCACACAATTTTCCAAAGCGTGCACCAAGTCTCATGGCGCAGCGGGACCCCACAGCACACTATGACACAGAGAGGAAGAATTTCATGATCATGTTATTTTACAAGATCTTTGAAGCAAATGACTTATTGAAGAAAAACAGGTGACAAAGAAATGGAGCAATATTTACCTGTGCAATGCCACGTTTTTCTGAAGTTGGTAAAATGGTCTTATATCTCCCCAAAAGTGCAGTCATAGCCTCAACCTATGCAAAAAAAAAACAACAACAAAAAAAAACAAAAACAAAACTGAACAGCCTATTTTTTTTCTGAGATATGAATGAAAATAATTATATTTTTTATTCCAGTCAGATGAAAATAGTCTAAATATAAACACAAACAATTTTAACACTTCACCAACCAATTAGTAGCCTGTATAGCCTATTCAGATTTTGGTTCACAAATGGCCACATATGTCAAAATATATCACGCTACAAATAAATAAAAACAAAGCTATAAAAAGGCGTTTCATTTCGCCAATACTCACTAATTCGTTCTCCGTTTCATGCGGGTACAGTTGTGTGTCTTCCGAGGACAGTTCTTGTGAAGTTTGTCCAGAGCACATGACGGTAACGAGGCCGACTATGATCATTCCGGACAGTATCTCTGAGCTCGTCATGGTCCAGTCAACTGTCCGGGTCACAGGACACTGAGGTGTGGAGAGGCGGGTCACTTAGTAAACACGGTTTGTTAGTCTTTAACAGTTCACTGGCTGCTTTATAAACTGGTTTGCCCCGCCCTGACTTATATCGTGTCAGCTATTGGTCAAAAGATTTTTATTTTCCTGATGCTGAGATTGGAGCACAAACATGCGCTTTATTGCATGTTCATAGGTAATTCTCCCTCCTCCTGTCGTTTGCAGACATAGCCTACTGCAGCTATAGAAACATAGAATAGAATAGAATAGAACAGCCTTATTATCTTTTATAATTATTACAGTTACAGTTTTTTACAGTCGCTAGGACACATTTCTCAATACTTAGGCCACTTTTTCAAAACTCTTCACACAGTGAGCACAACAGAAGTATATGTGGGCTAAACTGTGGATCATATATCACTGCTTTGGCACAAAATGCATTCAATGACTAGCCTACATCTTTCAAATTACATTAATTCTTTTCTCACTTCGACACAACAACCGCCAAAACTCTGTGTACCGACAGGCCAATCTGCACATGCTTACATACTGTTTTCAAAACTGTTAAACTTAAGTTCAAAACAATAACATAATACAAAACTGAATAAGACAGCATTTTGTCACATTTCTACAGTAATATTGTAATGAAATATATTTAGAATCTAAAAATTAAATGGTATAAAAACAATTGGACCAACCACACCTGATTCCTATTGTCTCTGTATCGGTGGATGGTGTGTGTACAAATTTTTGTATTTTGGAATTACTCCAAAAACATAAAATATAATAACTGCATGATGTCTGATTCAGTAACATATATTGCAGTGAATTCTAAACAGTAGAGAGGTAGAAGAAAGAAAGCATTTACATAGGAAAATATTGCATAAAGTTACCTGTTGTTAGTGTTTTTTATGTTATTGTTTTGTGGGTGACAAAGTGTGTTTGTTAGCTGTCAACCTTTGCTAGTGTTATGGAAGAATGTGTTGATTTGAGATATGTATGAAGTGATTTGGAAGTTTAAGTGCATTTTGAATGTGAAATGAACTGCTGTGCCGAGCTGAACGTTGGTTAGGAGAACTGTGTGAAGAGTTTTCAAAAAGTGACTTAAGTATTGAAAAATGGGTCCTAGCGACTGTAAAAAACTGTAATATAGGCTATATAACTGTAAAAATTACAGTTTTTATGAATTGCTAAAACATTAAATTCTCTGAACCAAATTCTAAATAGCCTATATCAATTTGTTGAATAAATCACTCTTTCTATAAACCATTAAACAAGTTCAGGTAGCCAAGACACCATTTGCAAATCTCAAGCACTCTTTTTTTGCAAAATTCTAAACACTTTCATGTGATGCAATAGATTACAATTAAGACAATTTAGGCAGGCAAAAGTTAGACACAACTAGCCTAATACACAGTTGTCATTGTTTCCACATAACGATTCAAAATTGTTCACAGTTTTTTCTAATAATGTGACCAAAACCAACTGTACTTAAGTCAGTTCAGTGTTCCAAAATTGACAAAAAAATTTTGCACTAAATGTTGATACCAACAATGGATGGAAACAATTAAAGGTGGGGTATGTGGTTCTCTTTTTTGTCCATTTTTTCAAAATCACTTGAAATCCTATTCATAACCCACTTACAGCCACTGAGTTAGAAGCACTGAAATGAAAATTAAGCAATTTAAAGGAACACTCCGATGGAGGAACAAAGGAACAAAATGTTTGCGTTATTTTGTCACTTATGTGGATTAGTGTGCTAGCTGTAACCATTTACATCCAGTCTTTGTGCTAAGCTAGGCTAGCGGTGGGTGCGTCAAACAGACTTATAGCACGCACAGAGATGAAAAAGGTATGTATGGACTAACTCTGGGGGATAAGGTGAATAGGCTAAAGTCCCAAAAAGTCGGAGTGTTCCTTTAATCATCTGTGGAACGGGCAGGACTTGAAAAACTCCAGCCAATCATTTCCAAGACCACCTAGAATCATTGGACAGTAAGTCCGTCAATCAAACGGTCGTACGATACCCCCTCCCCCCATCCCCCTCGCGCGAATCAGGGCCAGCATTGGAGGAAATAAGGTAGGACCATTTGAGTTGTGTATTTTCTAAATCTGCCGGCCGTTTTGCAAATCACATACCCCACCTTTAAGAGGGAGACGAGGAAAAGTATGTAACAGTGGAGGACTGGCAGGAAGAGGATGCGGGCGAGGTGTAGAGAATGTTATCATAGGCTGGATCTGGTTTAGGGGTTTTCTTTTACTGTCTATGGGGGTTTCCATTTGTCTGCTGAGATGACATCGTCTGAGATGTTGCTTTGACCGGATAACCCGAGATAAATCGAGGGAAGAAAGAGCTTGAGCTTGAAGGCAGAAAAGCTGTATCACGCACATTTAATGATAAGTGCACAGGCAATGCAATCCTCTCATACAAGAGAGTTACTCTTTCTTAGCGTCACAAAACTTAGTTAACAAATAAAATATTACGGAAAAAGGTAGAGCACGTCTAGCCTCACAGTGGCCTCATCTCTACGTCATCACGCATTAGTGTACATGTCATTAGTGACGTAACCATCTCTCTAAAGGGCACACTGCACTTTATGTGTGATAACCAAGTGATAACCATGAATACACAGTAGGCCCTAACGATCGGTACAATGTGCCGAAACTCCTCCGCCCGAACCCAATATGAAGTAGCCTGGTAATACCAGACTCTGCTACTTCACTTTGCTTCGTAGACAGAGTCTGGAATAGCATAATAGAGAAGTGTTTTCTCTCTCGCTAGGGGGCGATTTCTGAAGTTTAAAATCATTGGTTACCCGTAAGCCAATCAGATAAGTTTATGTTATGCGCCGACACAGCCGCATCTAAACACAGACATCATGCATCGAACTCAAATCTATGATCGAACTTCCACTGTAAACCTGCTGTAAACACTTGATGATGCGAGCGAAATACCGGAGTGAACATGGCTGTAAACGACTTTTGTAGATTATGCGAAGTTAATCTACGCATCCACGGTACAATCACGTGTCTCGTTTCCCATTTCCGCGGTCGTTTCGGTTTTCGATTTCTCTATCCTACAATGTAAAACTCGGCGCTTAGCGGCTACGTCACGGCTCTCAGCCGCCCTCTGTTCGTTGATTGGGCCGGCTGTTTTCAGGCCGGTGGAAAACTGAAAGATAGGCTGCTATCTCAGACTGACTACAGGAGCGAAATGAAATTAGCGGAAGTAGGAAGTCTGACGTAGTCAGGCTAAATATGAAGACATACTGAAGCAGAATAAAATCTCTCTCACTGACCGTGATCCGACCGTAATACACACAACTCTTCTGTACTGTACTGTAACATGCTTTTCATATAGAGTTTTTTTTTTTTTTTTTACTGTAAGCTTTTTGGATTTTGCAGTTGGATCACTTTATTTTTTACAGTAGGCTTATGCAAGTACTGAATATACAGACATTCGATAGGCCTACAATACAATATTCAGTACAATATACTTGCAGTCCATACATCGCCTACCTGAATGCAATTTTATTCACCTTACCATTGTCATTACTATACTTTTTTTAACGTAATTGCAAAATTTGTTTATTTTGTTATTATATATTTTTTTGTGTAACTGCATGCAGATTCTGTGTTCTCCATTTTTGGATGTAGCCTAATGTCTTTGATCTGTTTATAAAATTTACTCGCTGTTCATGATTTGAAAGCATTTTTTGATTTTGAGCACAGATAAAAATGGTTTTAAGGCAATTTTTTTTATTTTACCAGAAGAGTCAGAGGTTCTCTCAATGTGGTTTGAAAATTTTGTTTTGTGTTTAAGGTGTAGTACGGAGAAAGTGAGTGAGGTTTCAAGAAATGTGTTGGAAGCTTGCTTAGGCCCCCTGCTGGAGAATCAATGGTATCATTGGTGGCAGTCAGACGATGACCAAGTGTGGCCGGTAGAGGGCGCTGCAGTCACGGTTAAAAGTTTTGAAGTGATTTTCTTGAAATGGGTGTTTCCTGAAACGCATACTTCAGGATTTAGGAAGGAACACGCCCATGACATCAGTGGGTTTTCAAGAAGAAAAAAAGTCGCTGAAACTGTGCAGCGAAGTAAGAAGGGGGCCAGAGGTGCCTTCTCAAGGTCTAAATATAAATCTTAAAGGACACAGATCTGCGTTGAGAACTCAGAAGGAAATAGGAATAACTTTTTGAGAAAACATGTCAACTTCTGAAGAGACAGACGGTTTCCGACCGAGATATGGGTGTAAGTAATATTAATACGTTTTCTTTAGGCGTTCTGAAACATGTTTCTCAGTGTGTTAAAAGAAGACTTTTCATTTTCATTTTATACTAATGCTTTAATTCAAAGAAAGTGCCGTTCAATTGCTTTTGATGCTTTTAAAACAGTTGCTCGTGTTTTTAATGCTCAAGTGTACATCGGCATATGGTTAACAACTTCCGCATTATAATACTGTAACTTATGTGCTGGGGCGAACCGAGCAGGATCACATGGACAGCGTTTTTGAGCAACCAAACATGTTGTTTTTAATGTAATTTTACACATATCATCGACATTCAGTTCTCTATGCTGAGAGAACCGCAGTAGCCTAATAATAATTGAACATGAAATATGCACTCGGCGTACATACCTTTGACAAAGGCAAGACCGTTTGAAAAACAGTTTTATTAAATAGACAGTGGTTTGGATCTAGCCCATAACGAAGTTTTCTTTAGGCTATAAGCAGAAAACCAATGAACATAAACGCACCAATGAGGGTCGGACGTCACTACCAGTGACTCAAATGCTGGAAAAACGCGTCTTTGTATCGCGCGCTGCTATTTATTTCCACCCCGGTCAAACCAAACGGACTAATTATGGAGTTACTTTGCTGCCGCAAAGGCGGTTAACTGTTTTTGGTACTAATACAGCTTCAATGATCTGTTTCACTTGCTGACAACTTTGCGAAACCACTGACAGTTCTAATCTTGAAATATACAGTATTTCGCTTTAGTGGTGTGATTCACCTCACCTGAATGTATTGAATCAATTTAAAGGATTCGTTTAGATTCTTTCACTGATTCGTTCAGCGGGGCTTTATGGCGGTGGGTGGAGACGAGTCTTTTGTGTGTTATGAGTGAGTCATCGAATCATTCACTCATCGATTCGTAAAAAACAACAACAACAACAAAAAAAAAAAACTTTTGACTGAAACAAGGGTTTAAAATAAATAAACTGCTCGATTTTTTTTTTTTTTTTAATCAAACTTTAAATTTAAAGTTAGGCCTATAGTAAGTAGCCTAAATAAATTAAATGGGAGTTTAACCCCCGGTTTCACAGGAGCTGTTTTAACTGAAAACAATTTGCACTGACATATCTTAAAATATGTCAGTGCCATTGTTTTGTAACAGGAAAGTAGTGTTTTTTTCCCCCTTTCTAGGGCACATCTTCAAAAGCTACTTAAATGCCCTAATTGAATTTCAGGCCTAATCCTAGTGTAAGCCCTCTCTGTGAAACCTGGCCTAAGTGATGTAGCCTACTTGGGGACTTTATTTCTGCATAAATAAAGAAATATCATTGGTCATCACAACTTTTAAACATTCAGAATTATTCAGCCCCCTTTGATTCTTTTCTTTCTCTGAAGGAAAGTTGCTTCTTTTCTTTTCTTTTTGACTTGCATGATAAACTGAACAAACAATAATTTTTTGTTAATGTAGATGTCCGAGTTCATTCTGTTTTTTTCCACAAACTGAGTTTCACACTCCCATTCAGTCTGAACACACTGACTCACCCAAAGTAAGACTTGTATTCGTCAAGTAGTTTGTTTCAGCTATAAATATGCTCCCTTCACAGCCTGTTCTCGAATGCTATGGGTTTGTAATATTGGTCTTTGAAGGCACTTAAAAAGCGAGACTTCAGTGCATGGAAATAAATGAGAATGAAGATTCAGATTGGTTCACAAAGGAAATGCCAGATTTTACATGTTTTCTTGTTGCAAGCTAGTTATTACTTACTCAAAGGTATAGGGTAGTAACGTTTTTTTTTACCTGTATGCAATGGAAAATTCTATTAATAGTCATGTTTTTGGAAAACCTTTTAGAACAGTGCCTGAAACAGTCACTGAAGAATGTAGCTAATGAGTGACATAGTACCTTAAGATTTCCCTCGTCATAGATCTGTTCACGTCTGAACATGCATACATCATTTTGAATTGGGTTTCTTTGCAGTTTGTTGCAGGGTAAAGGATTGTTTTGAGATTTAATAATTCAAAATCTAAGACTGCAATACTGTTATGGTTCACTCACTCTCATTTAAAGTTTAATATTCACAATTTAGGATCTACTCACTCTGACTGCATGTGAATCCCCTCAGATGAAAGCTGTTTTCACTTGCATTCTGATTTATTCCCTTAATGTTTATTTTCCAACAGAGGTTTGACTTACAAATGCATCTAATGCATAAATTGGTCTGAAGTGAATCATAACAGTTCAGACCATAGATACTGAAATTAGAAGCTTTTCAAATTTCAGGCCATATTTCAATTTTGGCAAAAAAAAAAAAAAAAAAAAAGGGATAGAAGGACAGTGTGTTCAATAGATTGTACTGTTGTGTTTAACAACATGCCTATTGTTAATCTTTCTAAAGAAACACTTTCAGGTGACCATAACTCCATGAAACAATTTTGAAAGTTGTGTGTTTTGAAAATTAAATGATAGACTGTAATAGACTGTAAGTCTGTCCCTTACAGTGTCATTTTCATTTGCATAAAATTCAGTATGGCATCTGTCCTGACTAAGGGTTTTTACAGACAAATGTGTATTTCCAACGTTTCCTCCTTATTTCCTCTGTCTGAAGTATGTGCGGCCATTAATAATTCGATTTATCATCTTTTTGTATATGACATTAAACCCCATTAAATTATTTCAGTATGTGGAATAATCACAGAGCTCATAAGACATGTTATTTATATTACAAAGTTTGCATTACTGCTGAAACGGTTTGGTTCGAATAGAGCAGTTTAATTACACTTTATTCTAACTGTTTGAGGGTGACTGTATTTAAGTGATTACGTACAGTATATGATACATATATTTGGTACTGTTATCTTTGTTAACATTCTCTTTTTAATACATTTTAAAATGTGAATTTTCAGCGTCATTACTCCAGTCTTCAGTGTCACATGATCCTTCAGAAATCATTCTAATATGCTGATTTGCTGCTCAAGAAACATTTCTCCTTTCAAAAGAAAAAAAAAATCTTACTGACCCCAAACTTTTGAGTGTGTGTTTCATTCTCATGTCTCGTATGTTTCCCCCCTCATTTTAGCTGTTCTGGATGGTGTGGAGCGGCTCACTGCTGAGGAGATGGATGAGCGGCGTCAGCAGAACATGGCCTATGAATACCTGTGCCACTTAGAGGAGGCTAAACGGTAAGAGTCCAAATCTCCATTTCAGCCCCTCGGCAGTTGTGCAACTTCATGACGGTTAACCGTTATGGTTAAAATAGCTGCTTAGTTTTCAGTTGGTGGTGGTTATTTAATGTCTCTGGGATGAATACTTGTCACATGATTTTGGGTTTCTATCTGCATGTCCCAGCAAGACCTGGCTACTAGAGTGAATTTCTAAATAACTCAGACTCTCCATGAAGAGAGAGATCACCCCCCCCCCCCCCCCCCCCCAACCGCCCCCCCATTGTTTTCTCACCCTCATGTCATTCTTTCCAAACCTGTATGACGTTCTTTTTTTTGTGGAACAATTGAAAAAGATTTTATGAGTATTTCAGCTGTTTTTGTCCAAAACTTCATTGAACCCTAAAGATTGTCATTTTATTGACAAAATAAGTTTAAACATTCTTAAAAGTATCTTCTTTTGTGTAATGCAAATGGAAGGTCAAACAGGTTTGCAATGACATAAGGGATAGAAAATAAGGACAGAATTAAGATTTTTGGGTGAATTATCCTTTAAATTAAAACAGATTTTCAAGGAGTGTGTGGAAAGTGAGATCTGAGTGCATAATACTACTTTTGAAAAGTTTGGGGTTGGATTTTCAGCATCAATACTCCAGTCTTCAGTGTCACATGATCCTTCAGAAATCATTTAAATGTGCTGATTTGCAGCTCAAGAAACATTTCCTATTATTATCGATGTTGAATCGATATAAACCACATTTGTGCTGCTGTTTTTATTTATTTGTAAACCATGATAGCTTTTTTGGGATTTTTGGATTAATAGAAAGTTTAAATAATATGAATGTCTTTACTGGCCATTTTGATCAACTTAATGCGTCTTTGCTGAATAAAAGTTAATTTCTTAAAGCTGCAGTCCGTAGCTTTTTTGGGTTAAAAATTATCCAAAATAAATTTGAGCAAGTACGTATCCAGCCAGTGTTCTAACCTATCTGCTTGCATTAGCTCGATTCAAAACGTTAAAAAATAAAACATTAAGCTTGTACCGTAAAACTTATAATAGCCGAGTCCCAAATAGACGCCTGTCTCTTTTACATGCCTGGTGTGGCGACAGGTTTGGGTAAATAAAAGCCGGTCTCAAATAGAGGCCGGGTCTGTTTTTTAGTTTCGGGTTGTATTTAATCTTCTAAAACCCGTCGCATCGTCCGCTTTTTGGCGGCAGCCAAATCAATTTTTCAACCTTGAGTGATGTAGAATGACTGCTGCGCTTGACCCGGCGCAAACGAGCAGAGAGAGAGCGCGCCCTGGCCACGCGCACGCACTCTCACGTCTTCAACAACACGAGCGCTGTCTTGCTCTCTCTCCCTCGCGCATATTAATCAAAATCTATTGACACGATAATAAAAGGTCGGAAGACCGCAGTTTCACGTGGAGCATTTGGAGATTTTTAGAGATTAGAGACTCTAGGAACAACATCTCAACACTAAATTATAAAGGCCTGTCTCATATAGACGCCTGTCTCAAATACAAGCCGGTGCAGTTCGACGATTTGGGAAAATAAAAGCCCGGGCTATTATTTGAAGTTTTACGGTAATAATGTTTTTAATTCCAGTGGCACTGGTGGATTTCCACGGGAAATTCGAGCATGTCTTTGCATCATTACGTCACATCTGTACACACAAAGTAGTCTCGGTTAGTAGGCTATATTGTGTATGAGGATGTTGGAGGTGGAGATTTATAGCCTTTTCTCACAGCACTTGATATAATTAAACGTATAAATTTGATGGCGGATCCAGAAAGGTTGAAACTGCAATCGCAGTGACAGCTGGAGATTCACCCGATGTAAAATGCAAAAGACTTTGGACTGATAGTTTAGAAAAAGAGACTGCAACCGGGCCATGCGAAAACAAGGATAAATATCTGAAGGGCTTTAAATGTAGTCACGCAATGCTGATGTTGTTAACATTACAATTTGAGAAAGTATAATTTGCATGGTTTGACGTGATATGATATAAGCAATCGTTAGATTTAATCAGCGTGATTTACTGCAATGATTTTTTTTCCTTAGTTGGTCAGAACAAAAGTGGATGTGGATGTTACTTGTTCAGATGACATTTTCCGGTGAAAATTATTATGTTGGTCATACTTCCAAAAAGTAGAATCTGTGATTGCGAATGCCAGTATCCACCATAGACTGTAAAAAAAAGAGCGTATCCACACCAGCACGGCGACTGACAGCCGCACATTCTCCTCAAAACATTGGATTCATCCGCGCTGTGCCGTGCCGAGGCACAACTCGCGTAAAGTTGATAATTCTGCGAATAACTGCAATTGCAGATTTCGAACAGAGATGGCGACAAAGAGGAAAAACTGCGGACTGCAGCTTTAATAAAAAAAATAACCCCTACTTCTTACTGACATTAACCTTTTGAATGGTTGGGCAGATTTGTACATTTTCATGGGTAAATTTGAGTAGTGCTTGCCTCAGAGTGTTTCTGTGCGGTTGCTAATGTGTTGTAAGTGAGTTGCTGTGTAGTTAAGCATTCTAGATTATTTCTAGATCCAGTTAGGTGGCTTGGATAAGAAATGGCTCACCTCCATCATTTCGAGGTACCACAAAATGTTTGTAAGTTTCATGCCAAAGTAGAAGTTTATTTAAGTCTCTAATCAGCTGCATCTATATTTTTGGGATCTTTTGGAGATTATGGCCTGTAAGTGCATTCATTATGCACAAAGACACATCAGTGGTGCAAGAGGAAGTGAGTCAGTCCCTGTTGATTTCAGTATCTCACTTTGTAACTGTGGCAACATGAGGTTGTCATAGAGACTGGTTCCGGTGTCTGCGTGTTTGAGGGAATGGGTGCGTGACATAGTGGGAGAAAGATACTCCACTGTATACATAAGTGGGCAGATAAGGTCAAAAGAGTCAAAATAATTTATATTGCTGTTTATACCCTCTTCAGGTGTCCTCATTTGTCCTGCTGTGGCATCCGAAATTTACAGTGCGCCTCCAAATTGTTGCTATTCTTGCCGTCATCCATCAGGCTTTTGCCTGGAGGACGAGAGAAAGTTTCTTTCTCAGACCTCGTTGAGCTGATGGTATTTGCCCTTGGGCGTGATCTCTGGAATTCTTGGAGTTTGCAGCGAGTTGTGACGTACGGCGATTTGCAGTATGATGAGAATTTTGCAGGTTTATATGGAGTGTCTGAAAGCAAAAGCTTGTGAATTTGTGCTAGTTGTTAGAATACTGCTGTGCTGATATTTCCAAACGAGCTTTTATCTTTGGTTTATTTCCATACCACAGTTTACTTAAAGCATGAAAGCCTGCTCTGTCTGTATGACAATTTGCTCAAGTGAATTGCATTTGTCTCTGAGCTATGTAATGCAAATTCTGCGCTTACTTTATCCATTCTTATTTCCATCTGTCCTATCTAGGAACCACTGTGCCATTTCTTATTTTGCACTCTTGAGCACTCCTTTGGTTTTAAACAGTTCTAGAATAGGTTCTTTGGAACAACAGCATAACCTTTTTGGTGCTAAATTTGGTGTCAGACATTTTTGATTACCTAGCAGGTCAGATGCGTTCTTTTTTTTTTTGTGTGTAATTTTCTTGAATTGTGTTTCAAAACAACATGGAGTAGACTACATTTCTAAGAATTTGGCAAGATTTTTACTTTCATTTATCATTGACACTCTTATTTGTCATTGACCTTACATCATTACTCAGCTGAAGTGCAAAGCCTCTTCTCAATGGGAAAAGAGCTGTGTCATGAATCATGATGAGGTCTACTGGCAACTTGCCATCTTTTTTTGGAGGGTTATACAAACCTCCCATTTTGCTGCTGTTAATTGTAGGTTTTTGTACTGTAAATGTTGAGAAGAGATTGATGCTGAGGATGCAGGGAAAAAGAAGTGTGAGAGAGGATTGTGAGAATGTAACCTGTGGTGTGTAGGCTATGTCTCAACATTTGTATGGTTCAACGCTGCTATTACTGGCATTCACACTGGGATATGTGAATATTTGGTTCAGCCCTTCAGAACTGGTCCTTTCTAAACTACACCCGCCCCTCTCATAACTTTGTGATGGTGTAGCCTATGCCAGATCCCTCTGTTATGTTGCATAGTAGTATGTACTAGATGTTATGCTAGTATCACGTCAATAAAAAGTAGTTTGTTACAGGCTTTCCTTTTTTTCCTTGAAAAATATTTAGATCTCTTTTATGGTTATCAGTTCAGTGCCAGGTCAGTTCTTAAGCTGAAGGATGTCGCCTTTAGCTTCAGATAAATTCTTTAGAGCTCCTAGGATTCAAGTTATTTTCATCATCCATTTAAAAAAAAAAAAAAGAGAAGTGTGAAATATTACACATTAATAAACTCAACTGTATATAGTATTTAAAAAATTATTTAATTTACAAGTGTCATGTAGTAATTTTTGTTCATTGTGTAGGGTATAGTTTCTTACTATTAAAGTAACTCGGGATTTAGGGTGTAGCCTACTCATACACACTAGGCACAGTTGCCTTGTACCGTGGCCTGGCACGATTGTCCACCTCTTCCGGGACGGTTCAGCAAAAAGCGCCCGGGCAAGGGCTAGATCACACTAGTCAAACAAACCAGAATTTGGGGGTCAAACATACTCTGGCTGGCATGGTTCAGATCGCCTAGTGTGAGTACACCCTTAATCATATCAATTACTGCTTTATTCAGAAAGAAGTAGGCTAACTTCTGTTATTTGTGTTTTTTACTTTTCTTTTTGTTAGACTTTTCTACTTTTCTACTGCCCCCTTAATAAATAAAATGATTACTTGGTGGGCACTAGGACCATCGGTCAATAGCCGTAGTGGCTATTTCCACAACTGAGTTCCTATAACTACTCTGCGAGAGCCCTATTGTGTTTTTTTTTCTTTTTCTTCTGTTTTTGGTTAAATGCTTGAAATAAGGTCTGTGGTGAACACAAGCCCAAGAAATGTTCAATAATCAATCAATAATACTATTTATTTTTATTACATTGTTTAAAGCCTTTTACTTGTCTTGTAAAAGGCAATTGCTAGCAAGTGACTAAATGGGACTATAGGACATTAAATGTCATCAACTGAACAGGTAAACTCATCTACTCAATAGTGAACTTTCATAGCCTTGTTGTGTTTATAATCGCTTCTTGCAAACTATTATAACTCGAACTTTCAGAGAAAATGTTTTTAAGCAAAGACTGAAAGAGTTGTTGGATGCTTAGTGATGGTGAATAATCCAAAAGCCAGTGGAAATATCCTATTGGTTTTTTGTAGAGGGAACCAGGGTGATACTAACTTCCAGGTTGACCTACAAAAATACGTCTTTATAGAGTTGTGCAGGGATGACCTCAAATCCCGGAAGACTAATTCGCCACTGGTTCCCTCAAAATTGTCCTTTGGGTTTTTATAATGTTTTTTCAATTTACAGTAAAATAAGGTCTGTGGTAAACATAACTTGATGATACTTGAACATTTTGCTCTACAACGTTACACACAACCATATCAAAAACGTGAATTTTGTAGCTGTTCTGTTTATTTAAAAAAAAATATATGTTTCTAATAAGTAACTATAAGAATGTTTGGGATGCGAGTGTGTGCGGTTTACATTGTAGAGCAAAACATTGAAGTATCGCCAAGACATGTTCACCACAGACCTTATTTCAATCATAAATTGAAAGACCCATTAAAATCTCATGGAAAAATCTTAAGAGAACCAATGGCGAATTAGGCCATGTCCCAAATAGCACACTTCATTATGCACTTATGGTTTTGTGGACTAGGGTGTACCATTTGTCATTTTAGGTTTCCGATATGTACCCTCGATGCACACTTTTGCAGAGCCGTCACTGCAGGCTTCTTCCCGGCAGTCAAAGCAGCGTTACATCGCGAAAATGTGGACTTGAGTGTTTAGGGTGCTATTTGGGACTGGTCCATAGTCTTCCGGTTTTTTACATAATCCCTGCAGTACTCTATTGCAAACCAGACACATCATTCTGTACTCGCATGCTTAGGTTCAAGGTGGCAATCCATAAGAGTGAATCTAATCACCATACATGTTCACTTCAAGAATGACACCACAGCTGATCTTATCACTAGCATTCCTTGCACACATGTGAGTTATGCAGATGCATAATCAACAAGTTGTCTTATGGGGCAAGGCTTATTGATATAATCTTTTCATATCAGAACAACGCGTTACATTTTAAGCCTTTATCGGACGATTCCGATGACATTTCAATAATGTTATGCATTTCTTAAGTTAAACTTTTGTCAACTGTCGCATTACTGGACATGCCCAAATCACACGCCACAGGTGCTGTTGGTCACGTCTCTGGAAATCGGCAGCTTTCCTTGAAAAGGAGCGATTTCAGTATTCACTTTTGCTGCAGATCACTGCCAGTGTGAATGGCATTTAGGCTGCTCTCTGTGCTTCTTAAACTACCATCACAAAATACTGAGAACTGAATAGGTTGGTAAATAGGCCTAGCTATTTTCCACAATTTTTATTCACAAACTGTAAGATTAAAGCAGACTGAGAAAGGTCAGGTTTAATGATAGTTTGCTTGTCTGTTCAAATGTTTTATTAAATTCACTTATTAAAACAGTGACCTGTTCCTCTTATTACAAAAAAAACCCCAAAACACTTTCATGCAATTTCCTGTTGAGCTGCAGGCGGTTTTAAATATGCTCTCAGAGTGAGGTAGAGAAAACTTGTCTGTCTTTAGGGAATAGAGCTGTAATAATTGTAACAATACAGACAATGTGGGGAACTGTGCAATACGCTGTCCATTGTTTATATCTTTTTACAAATATTTAAACACAATGCAACTTAAAGTTTACATGAAATGAAAATTTCATTATTTTTTTTAAATGCATCTAGCTGTTATTGTGAACTTTTCATCCATGCATGCATACGTTTTATTTTTTGACCTCATATTTTAAATCAAATCTAGATCCAGTGAAACTGACAGACTTCTCTATATGCTCAATCATTTAGTTAGTTGAAACCCCACTCAGGGTGTATGTATTTGTTGCTACTTTAATTTTTTACGTTAAACTCTATGGACAGCATCTGTGGCAGGCGGTTAATTTGCCTCGGGAAATAATTGACTAGATCTAGAAAAATCATTATTTGAAGTAGGGGTAGGAATATTTAGGGATGATTTAGTTTTAATTCAAAATGATTCTTCGGTGTTTAAGCTGCTGGTAATTACCTGTAAATCACCAGCCAATGTTGGTGAGGCGGTAAATGGCAGCAGTGGATGGAGAGAAAATGAATGCTTTTGGTGTCAGGGAGGGGAACCAATGACACTTCACTACTGCGGAATAGCAAATACTGCAGAACTTCTGCTACGTTATAGAATTATAATTATCCAGAAGCATGAGGTCATTGTTCATTATGTGATTTGCTTTAGTACGGCTCATTCACTCACACATTAGACAGCCTCTCCCTTGTTTGGACAGGAAAGAGCCCACACCCCTGTGTTTGTCTGCTCCACCCTTCATTACCCACTGCTTTTTTTCCCTCAAGCCCTTCACAGGTGCTCTTCCCAGGAAAATGGCAGCGTCCACTTGGCTCTGGCTTCAAGAAATGAGCCTTAGTCAGTGTTTTTATGATGACTGTTTGACCTGACAATCTGAAGTTACTTTAGTTTATATTATTTGATACATATTTGGTTTTAGACTTCTAAGAGTTGCTTCATCCAACATTTTCTGTGAGAATATGTGGGGGTGAGATTATTTGTCCTCTGTGAATGACACTTTCTCATGAAACAGAAATACTGTACAGGGTATTTTGACCCCTGGGTCACAGCTGTGATACCAATGAAAGCAGCACACACACTAAGTCCATTGTCACACACTAAAGTGAGGAAGGGGAGACTGTTCGTTTTAAAACCACAGGTCCATTTTGAGCTTAAGCTTGTCTGTAATGTTTGGGAAATTGGAGATGTTGGCTGCAAAGGTCCATTTCCTCTACTCCGAATGCTTATAGTGGCCCTAAAAGTGGGATATGAGGACACTTAAGCACTTAAAACAATTAAATGTCTTTGAATTAGATGACTGAAATAAGTGATACTTGCATTGATATTTAGGGAAATATAGTACAATCACTTTTCAAGCTAAATATTTAACGAACAGAAGTTCGATTTGGATTTTACAAATAATGTTCAAAATGAAGACAAATGTATGCAGACACTTTCTGGTCATCAAGATTAAGTGAATCATGTTTGAGGGTGGGTGATTATGACAAAGTTTATGCTACTATGAGGAATTTCTTGTTTATTTCACATTTTTGTTATTTTGTTTAAATTTATTATTAAAATAAGTTCAAAGATGGAAATTACAAACAACAGGGCAAATACAATATTACTAAGAAATATACAAATGAAATAAATTCTGTTTACTTGAATACTATTGACATAAGTTTGCCTGCATTTGACCATTCAAGTGCAAAAAGCCTTGAAAGAACTAAATTCAGAATCCGGTTTGAGACTTTCTGTACATGTACTTGGGTGTGTTTCAGACAGCATGAGTACTTTGAGTATTTTTTCACAGTGGTGTATTGTGCCTAATAATTTGTGATTTATTTATTTTTTTGTTGTGGAAAATGTTGCATTATTTGTAGATATTTGATCAAATACCTCTTGGGACCAGTGTATCAAGTGCAACTGTACTCGCCCCCCCTTTCAGCTGCGTTGGTTCCGGAATCATTTTTTCCATTCATTTCTCCCATAGGGATTTAAAAAAGTCTTTGTTAAAGAGTTATAAGTCGTGAACCAAGCCAATCAGCTGTGAGGTGAATCACACGCACACCACTACAAACTTTGATTTGATTTGATTTTTTTTTTAAATCCAACAAAAATCCAAAGGTACAAGACAGCTTCAGTGAGGGAAAGAACTACAATCCCATGAAGCACTGCGAACCGCTTAATCATAATGGAGAAATGGAGAAATATAATGGAGAAATATAATGGAGAAACATAATGGAGAAACTACTCATCAACATTTGTAAAATTTTTATTTTTTTATTATTTTTATTATTAGAAGTATCAAAGTATGGAATTTGATTTGAGAATTAATTTCCAGGTCTGGAAAAGTAGCGGAAATCCGAAGTGGTCACGTAGCGAGCATGTGAACGGATCATATCTACCGCTTTACTACTTGTTAGAGCACAAAATAAACATTTACAAACATCAGACCGAATGTTAAAAGATAAAATAATACTTATCCATATCATGTCTCATGTTAATCCCTCAATCAGCGTTTCTACCACGGAAAGACATCAATAAAACAGCTTGTGAATCAGGGTTGCCCAATCCTGTTTCTGGAGATCTAACATTACCTTCCTGCAAAGTTCGGCTCCAAACCTGATCAAACACAACTGAAGCAGCTAATTAAGGTCTTCAGGCCACTGGATAATTAGGTGTGTTGGATCAGGGTTGGATATGAACTCTTCAGCTTGGTAGATCTCCTGGAATGTTGTAAATAATATGTCACGTATAATTCTATATCAACCTCAAAGCCATTCAATGACCATAAACTTGTTTAGCAGCTTGAAAAATGACCTCTAGAGGAGCATTTTGCTAAATATATGCGCTGTATTGCATATTCACTGTATTTTTACTTAAGATGTTCTTCAATATTTAATGTATGTATAAATAAATCCATTTTATTATGACCTCTATTTAAATGCTGCTTATATTTCAAAAAAATATAAGGGGGGGGGGGGATGTAAAAGATATATATATTACATATATATTACACATTCCGCAATTAATCAATATCAAATGGAATTTAAACGAAATCGTAATTGAATTGAATCGCAAGCTAATCTAAATCAAATCGTGAAATTTGTCAGTACCCAGCCCTACAAGCAGCGTGTTTTCATGGTAAAAGTTTAGTGATTGCTTGATTGTCAAACACGACTGACTGAATGAATTCTTTACCATAAGCGAGTCTCTTTTGAACGTCACTAAACGAATGCAACCGATAGTGCCACTCAAACCAGCAACCGATAAAGGAGCAAACAATCAATACGTACTGTACTTTGTGGATTGATGTTGCATGATCACCAATCAGCATTTACATTATCAAAGTCATGTGTCAGAGGTGAATATATGCAGGTTATAAAGTTTTTTTTTTTTTTGGTTCCTTCTCATTATGCAAGTGCATTTTTATAATTTCGAGAAAACCATGAAAAACAAAATATACAAATATTTACTAGGGCTGTCAAATGATTAATCGCGATTAATCGCATCCAAAATAAAAGTTTGTGTTTACATAATAAATGTGTTTGTACTGTGTATAATTATTTTATATATATATATATATATATATATATATATATATAAATACATACACATGCTTGTATATATTTAAGAAATATTTGCATGTATATACTATATATAGATTTATATATAATTTATATTATATATAAATATAAATATTTTATATATAAATAACACATTTTTCTTAAATATATAAATGCACGTGCGTGTACTTCTATATACAAAATAATTTTACACAGTACAAACACATTTATTATGTAAACACAAACTTTTATTTTGGATGCGATTAATCGTGATTAATCATTTGAGAGCCCTAACAGATTAATGTACTATTTGCTGAAAATAATGCTGTGAGAACCATTTATGTTAAATATGGTCTGAAAAATAGTTTGGAAGGAGGTCTGGAATTTTGAGCCTTGAAAAGTATGGAATTTTGAGTCTGGAAAAGTGTGGAATTTTGAGTCTGGAAAAGTGTGGAATTTTGAGTCTGGAAAAGTATGGAATTTTGAGTCTGGAAAAGTATGGAATTTTGAGTCTGGAAAATGTGTAGGAAGTAACCCTGAGTTGAAGATTTGGCAAACAAGAAGCAGTTCATAGGGGTGTTTCAGGGTGAGTGAGTTTCAGAGAGTGGCTTCCTGTTGATGGATGCACGTGTGTGTGTACTTATATATACAAAATAATTTTACACAGTACAAACACATTTATTATGTAAACACAAACTTTTATTTTGGATGCGATTTAATCGTGATTAATCATTTGACAGCCCTAATATTTACATATTAATGTACTATTTGCTTAAAATAATGCTGTGAGAACCATTTATGTTAAATATGGTCTGAAAAATCGTTTGGAAGGAGGTCTGGAATTTTGAGCCTGGAAAAGTGTGAAATTTTGAGCCTGGAAAAGTGTGGAATTTTGAGTCTGGAAAATGTGTAGGAAGTAACCCTGAGTTGAAGATTTGGCAAACAAGAAGCAGTTCATAGGGGTGTTTCAGGGTGAGTGAGTTTCAGAGAGTGGCTTCCTGTTGAGAGGGGATTCAGTTCAGTCTATTGCTGTGTCTAATTTCGTAGACTGCATCCTCTGTAGGTCGCATTTGTCGGCTGCGTATCATTGAGGCTGATTCATTTCAGTAAACTGACCCCTACATTCACAAGTCATTGAGAAATTAAAACAATTTATACTTCACTAGGAATAACATTTCAGAACAGTAAGCATTAAAAAATGGACTAAGACAAACTTTATGATGGATGCGGCTGACAAATGCGAGGCCGCAGCCTTCGAAATGAGACGCAGCTTGTGTGTGTCTGTGGCACCTGATCATGGAGGTCGTCCTGCACTGAATTCCTCTTCTGCAGCTGAGCATGTAATGGAGCATTTGGCTACTGCACGCTGTGAAATGCTCTCCTTCTCGTGCCAGGGCTTTTCCTCTCATTATCTTTCTGCCATAATCATATCTTTTTTAATGCTTATATGAGACGAAATGTAGTTCTTTCAGTTTTTGCTGTCACAGTGAAATTCTGCTGGGTAAAAGGTGTGTCTGTGCCTTTCTCAGATATTAGTCTGATATTTCAATATGGTCAGATAAGCTCCACCACTGATTTGCCTGTTCTCTGCCCATCTGAATTGGTCCAGACAAAGGTGTACAGTTGGTTGTTTCAACATGGCACACTGTTTATAGTAAGAAAATAAGAATAATAAGAAAATAAGAAAAATATGTTGTGGTCACAGTTTGTGGTCTTTTGGAACAAACAAACAATGGTAAGGCCAATTGTTGTCCAATTATGTGTGAATATTCTGGACAAAGTTGAGTTAGTCACATTTTCTTGGTCTGGTCTTAGTCAAAATAATACTGGTATGTTTTCAGATTAACTAAAAGTGTTTACATGACATTTTAGAAGACATGTAATTGAGCAAATGTAGGCTTACTTGGACTTTGACTGCAGTTTGATTAAACAAAGCAAACGCATGACAAATAAATTTGTCATAATTTACTCACCCTCATGTCGTTCCAGATCCAGAAGACTTTTGTAAATCTTTGAAACCAACCTGTTTTTGATTTCGATAGGATAATATCGAGACCTGACACAAGCTTCTATTTTTACTGTACAGTTTGTAATGTGCTGTCTTTATGCATGCATGCATGTATAATGTTTACATGTGAATAAAAGCTTAACTTAAATCTGTTCATCATGTAAAGTCATGCTGTCATATCACTTCTCAAGACTTTTATTAAACTACTTGGTTCAAATGGATTTATTTTACGAAGCCTTTAGTTTATAACCTTTTTGAAATTAGTTTTTTGTTACTTGGACTTTCAATGGAGGGACAACAACCTCTCAGGAATCAGGAATAAAAATCTCATTTGTTTCAAAGATGAACGAAGGTCTTATGGGTTTGGAAAAATTATTCGAGAATTTTCATTTTGGTTGAATATGCCTTTAATATCTAAGGAAACTTCTAACCCTTTAAAGGATCATTTGTGTAAGTTTCTTTTATAACTGAGAACAAATATTTTATGTAAATAATTTTTTATTATTTATTATGTACATGATTTCTTTTTTTAAACAATTTTTTTTATTCATCTAGATTTTGCAGGGGAAACTTATGAGCAGAATTGTAACTGCCTGTAAACTCAAATGCTTGAGCAGTGGCGTAAGGACTCCCTCTAAAGGCTCCTCCCCCTCATTCAGTGCTGTGCTTTGATTGGTGGAGTAACTGTCTAGGACTTTGCCTTTGAAGTTTTTTTTATGTGTGAGGAAGTGACTGTTTGTGGTCTGCAGCTGTGAGGCGGCTCAAGAACCAAAGGGGCAAAAAAGTGCAGTTAATGCATTAAGAATCGTTGAGTCACATTCAAAATGATGTTTACTGATAACACATCTGCTGATAAGTGTATTTATCATCCTTTTTTCACCATTTATGTTCTGTTTTCCCCATTCTTATGTTGTTAAAAAAAAAAAAAAAAACTAAAACAGTTACTTTACTGTTTCTGGCCATTCCTCTCGATCTTAGAATTGGATGTAACTTTTTTTTTTTTTTTTTTTTTTTTTTTTTTTTTTTTTTTGTGTGTGTGTGGCTGTTCCTTTAAGACTCCTATATAATTCCCTCTTCTCATCACGTGTGGAACACTTCTTACTGATGGGTTACAGATGTTGTCTTATTTATTATTCAGTTGTTTAACACCCCATCCTTTAATAACAGTCTCTTTGCAAAGTAGAGGTGTAACAGTTCAAATTTCTCATGGTTTGGTTTGTATCATGGTTTTAGGGTCACAGTTTCGGTACGGTTCAGTATGTGTTAGGTTCAGGGGAAAAAGGAGTGCTGTCAAATAAAAATAAAGTAAATAAGAACAAATAATCAAACTACAAGAAATAGCACAAATAGCCTAAATACAATAGAGCAAAGATACAAATAAAATAAACCGTGCTTTTCAGGTAGATCTAACAGTTTTCAGGTACTGAAATTTATAATCAATGTCGTTTCATGTCATTGTCATGAAAATGTGGAGGGAAAATGTCAAATTTTCTGACTTCATAGATCTAAATATGTTCTTTTTGGCCTGGAGAGGACAATTTACGTTCTTAGTCGCAGTAATGTTTCATAGTACTTCTAGGGCTGGGTAATAAAGGTAAAAATGTATACCTCAATATTTTTGGTGAACAGAAAAGGAACATTTTAAAATCATATTTACAAATACGAGAGTGTTTGAAGCAGATGCATGTCAGCTAGTCGTGAGATGGAAAAAGGAAAGTGAATTTGGCTGACTCTTTATGACTAAACTTTTAAAATCATCACAATATTTCCTAATCTTATATAGTCAGTATAATGATTGCAGTTATATCACTAATATTCAATGTATCATCTAGTCTAGGGGTGTCCTGTGCCACTGTCCTGCAGAGTTGAGCTCCAACTAGCCTCAACATGCCTGCCTGGAAGATTCTAGTATGCCTAGTAAGACCTCTATTAGCTGGTTCAGTTGTGTTTAATTGGGAGCTGAACTCTCGGGGGACTGGACACCCCTGATCTAGCCCTAGTTAACTTTAATTCCAAAAGATCAAGGAAAATATGAGGACAAGTTGATTTAATGTTCTCACGGTATGACCCCTTAAATATTTTCTTGGAGTTACAAAACCGGAGGGGAAGCCTTTGTGTGTCTTCCTTGGGAGCTCACTCTCATCTCTTCTCTTCCTATTGGAATGACCTGTGAACTGTGTGCAGCTTTAGTCTTCCTGTGTCACTGAAAGGAAGTCTGTTGTTGTAGATACTGTTACACTTTCTCATCTACAGTCTCAGTTTTTAATCGGATTACATTTGAAATGTCTCCATGTTTTATGGTATAATTCAGGAATAGTTTAATTTATGTTAATGATAGAATTACATTTTTTTGTGGTTTCATTCTCTCGCCCCATTAAAAGCATCGACTTGTGTGTGTCACCTGTGTGTGTGTGTGCAGGCATCTCCCTCATGAAGAACCATTGCAGTTTTTCAGATGAGAGAGGGAATGAAAGGAGGGTTGTTGTGCTGCTGCTATGAATGTGTGTCCTGTGTGGACGTTCACAGATTAGTTGGAGAGCCTTTCTGTTGCTGCAGTTCATGCAGTGCAATAATGATACCCGTTTTTACTTTCTTGGAATAGATCACACCGAAATACACTTGTAGCAATATAATCTCCATTGGCCATTTGACCAATTTCTTGGTTTACCCGGCAGGTTTTGACATAATATAAAATGTAAATGTTAGGGGTGTAACGGTTCACAAAATGCACGGTTCGGTTCGATACGATACACTTGTGTCTCGGTTCGGTTCGGTACGTTCTCGATACAGCAAAAAGAAAGAAATGGCAGAGAAATTGCGTGATTTTTTTTATTTTTTATTAATTTTTTTATTAGCCTATTTTTAAACAAGTTTTTTTTACTTTGAGCAATGATGGAGCTATACTTGACTTTTCTTAGGAGCATAAAACAAAACAGCTCCTTGGACAAAATGAAATGTAATATTGTAGTAGCCTAGTTATAAACACAGGTTTATTTTAGTTTAATTGTATTCATAATGTCAATATAAAACCGACACAATGTTACTTGAAAGCATTATAGCCTACTATTCCTGCCAAACCTCCATGGTTGCAGTTAGCGTTACTACAGTAAATCCATGGTGATGTTGCTGATCTGTGGACACTGAATAGTTCATTTATGGCACAATGTTTCTTCCTGGTTTCCACGTCAGCGCTGTTTGATCCGTTAATAACGGAGAAATGTGAATGTTTCTCACTAGATCTCGCAGAGATTATGTTATTAGGCCTACTTCAGTGGCGAATTCAAATGCTTTCTTTACTGGATGTCTCAGCGCTGTGTAGTAACAGTGTCGCTTGATCAAAATCGGCTCGCGCTGCATTGGTCCAAACTGATAAACGGTCCGTCAACCAAGTAGCTCAGTTTCGTTCCGCTTACATTACATTTGCCATTTGATGTTGGGCAATGTTGTGGTCGCGCCCGCATCTCGAGCGCGCTTGACACACGCGCCTACATTTGAAATAGCGAAATTTTGGTCGGCAGGAAAAATGGTCCAACGAACCGTTCGGTTTGAAAATGCGTACCGAAAACCGAACCGAAAGCCTCGTACCGAACGGTTCAATACGAATACGTGTATTGTTACACCCCTAGTAAATGTATATTCCAAATCAGATTTGATTTGATTGGCCATCTCAATTATTTTGACATTGACAAGCGCTTATACTGCTGAGGCAGACCAGCAGTTTGGCCATTTCTAATTATTGGGGAGACTTGTCCCCCTAATTAGCCGCTTTTCCACTGTCGGGCCAGTGGGAGCCAGGGCTTTCAATGGCCCGGGCTGGGCTAATAAAGAATTGTATTTATGTGAATTTAAGATTGTAAATTAGTCACAAAGAAATAAAGTGGTATTTACAGTTATTTCTCAAAAGAAAGAGGACACATGTACTTATTCAGTTGCATCTGTTTCTGTTTATTTGTAGTCACAGGACAGTGTTTACATCCCATCTAGAAAGAATGATAATTTCTACAAATTTTCCACCAAAAATACGACCTGAGGACCGTTAGCACTCTCTCCAGTGACAGCCCCAATACAGTTCAATTTTCAGTCAGAGAAACAGAGGAAGGTCCCAAAAAACCGAGTTGCTTTATTTTATTGCGGAGCTAAATATGGATATCAGACAGTCCGGTATAAAGAGACACACTTTAATGACCTGCAGGGAAAGATGGATACCGCATGTTTCCTTTGCCACCTCGAATGTCCACCAGAATGTCAAAGCCATCTTTTGAATGGTGGGATGACATTTATGCTGCTGGCTCCTTCAATGACAAGCTGTAAAACAGGTCAATGGGTAGAAAGAAGGCAGTGGATAAACCCGGCAAGATCAAAAGGCATCTGACCCCATGTGGCAAAAATGGCAGACCCCAAAGATTTCCTTTGCAACCTCTAATGTCTACAGGCATGCCAAAGCCACCTTTGAACGCTGGAGTGATATGACCGACTGAGATGGAGAGAAGCAGCAGCACCACACCTGTGGCCGGCTGAGCTCAATGAGCCTAATTGAAGCATTTAAAAATCTCCTTTGTCTTAACTTTTTAATGAATAAATGAAAGAACTTTTGTTTCCCTCCTTCACCCAAGTGGCGTTTATGTTAATAATGTTATGTCAAAACATGAAGCAGCTTCTACAAAATGTTTTTCTACAAAAAATAAAAAAATTAAAATTACACCTCACTGTAACAAAAATCACCTGTAACGGCAATACATAGAGAGATGAGCTGGCAGATGTAAACTGTTCAGATCGTTATTTCATATTTGACTATTTGCATACTACCTTCACCATTAAAACTGAATGCTGGAATTTGCACTTGTACACTAGTAAAGCCTTGCTGCTTTGCTTTTGATTGGCCAGCTCAAACATTTTGACATTGAGTGCCACTATAGACTGCTGAAGCTGACCAGCCTAAAAATGTTTTGTCATCCTAACAACAAACAGAGCAGTCACAGTGTGTAATGGAGGGCGGCAGAGCAGCATTGATGATATTGGGGGGACATCACCATGCTTAAATACTTTATATTTGTTTTCAGACTTATGCATTTTCACATTTTAAAATGGACTAAAACATTCCAGCTCGGAAAATAGATACTGATAGTGGTTGAAAATGTTCTGATGCTTTACTATTGTTCTTTATAGTTGTGTTCTCTTTGTGCAAAAGAACACTACTATAAAAAGTGCAAAAGTAAATTCCTTATACAAAGATATTGTATGGCTTTATTTGGATGACATTGTATGAGCTGTATGAAATGATATCCTTTTTGGAGTTAAACTGCCCCCTAGTCACATTCTGCTTTCTTCTGAAGAACACAAAAGGGAGAACTTCTGAAGTGATTCAGTTTTGGAGCATCATGACATTTGAGTAATGAGTTCATCTTTGGGTAACTATGCCTTTAAGAAACGGACACAGCGAGTCTGCTGCTTTTCTAGAACAAACAGAATTAGCCTTTGCAAAGCAGACAACTAGCATTATCTAAATGACATGTAAATCCCATCATGGGAAGTTTGCATCATCATCTATTGTTATGTCATCTATCTGACCCACAAGTTCTCCTTTTCAGTTCCTGGCTTTTGTTTTTAACATCTGTTCCAGATGTTCAATATTTGAAGTATGTTGTCAGGTTGTGACCGAGATGTTCACAAGTAATTTTTTGGAAGTCCAAGTCAAGTCTCAAGTCTCTCTTGCCCTCTGATCTGATCACAATGTATTGTTAAATCTCATGAATTCAGAGCATGTCCTCTAGCTACTACCATCCATACAGTACAGAATAAAAATCAGTCGTATGAGGTCTAACTGCAATGCAATCTGAAGAAACACAAATTAAGAACTGTGTTTCAATTTCATAACTGTATTTGTATTGGTATCTGCACCAAAGAATAATGTCTTTTGTCAGACAGACTTTGTTTGTCATTCTTTTTTCATTGTGTTCACCTATTAGATGGGGGGAAAAAATAGATATTTATGGATATCTAGCCTACTTTTGTTATCCTGTAAATCAAAATATACTGTCAATATAGCCTTAAATAGAATTTCGCCATGTTTTTGGGATTTAAAAAAATATATATAAATCAGGCTAGGAATAATATATTTTACAAATCCTTCTGTAAATGTCTTCATAATATAACTAGGTACAAGACTGTAAAGTTTGGTGTATATAGGTGCTACTGAAGTGGAGATTTCAGACTTGGAATATGAGAAAAAAGCTTCTTTTTACAGTCTATGGAAAAAAGTCATTTTGAGAAAACGGGCTTTAAAGATTTGCATCAGCCAATGAGTTTGCGCATTTAGACTTAAATCCCCGTTTACTTTCGCGATTGGTTGCTGATTAAAAGGAAGATACCATATTTGGATCCAACAACATTATACAGGAGAGAGAGAGCTTTCTAGCTGTGTATGTGATGACGGTAGTCACGGTACAGACAGCGATCGCGGAGCAGCGGGATGATTTACAATGCCAACTTTGATTGAATTTATGAGAAATCTACAGACTGAATGAATGGTACAACAGCGGCCGGTGCAGTCGACATGTTTTGCAGTCGACACGCGCAGCCGATACGTAGTAAGTGTTACGTAGGTTATAGGTAACGGAGGGAGGGGAATAACAGCGAGCTCATCAGACGTTTCCTAAAAATAAATATTGTTCACGAGTCCCGCAGCTCGAGTCTGAGTCGAGTCTGAAGTCTTTCGAGGACTAGTCTCAAGTCGAGTCTGAAGTCACTGTGTGTGCGACTTAAGTCGCACTCGAGTCCGAGTCTCAAACTCGAGTCCCCATCTCTGGGTTGTGAGTTTTCTGTTTGAAAACATTTCTTGGCAGCCTTGGAATGTTTTTATGTTCATTTCAGCAGGTTCAAATGTACAGGAGAATGTTGTCAATGTGATGCACATGATATAACCAGTTGGTATGTGGTATTTTGTTTGTCTTTGGACAAAACCCTCTAGTAATAAACCCTCATAACAAAATGAAAAAGAGAACAGGGTGTGCTAAGGTGCTTATTTTCATAGCATGAGTGCCACCTTTTGTACCAGTCCTTTTTTATTTGACTTTGTATTTGAGTACATCCCCCAGAGGTTTAAACTATATAAAGGTATTCAAATGTGTTTGAAAACGCTGCCAAGCCGCACACATGCACTATAGTGAGCAAGCCTAAAACGATGACTCTATATCAAGTCTCTTTTATAACGGCATACTTTTGCATTGCTTAGGTAGTTGTAACTTAGTAACTTGCATCATGTACAAAAGTGTGCATTACCTTGCTGAATACAGTGCCATGTGTCTTTGTGTTTCAGATGGATTGAAGCGTGTTTAAATGAGGATCTTCCGCCCACCACCGAGCTGGAGGAGGGCCTGAGGAATGGCGTGTATCTGGCCAAGCTGGGAAACTTCTTTGCTCCCAGTGTGGTCTCTATCAAAAGGATCTATGACCGTGAACAAACACGTTACAAGGTAAGACTTAAGTTAAAAAACATTTTCACAAGCACTGATATGGAAAAAGCTTAAGGTATGGATTCACTTGTTGCTACTTTGTCCCATTTGTAGGCCACTGGGCTCCATTTCAGACACACAGATAATATCATCCAATGGCTGAATGCAATGACAGATAAGGGCCTTCCTAAGGTGAGGAGTGTAGGTGGTGAACCTGCATGGTTCTGTCATTTGCAGCATTTCTATAGCTTTACATGACAGAGCTTGCCTCTGATCTCCTTTCCCATGTTTGGAAACAATGCTGTTTTCAATCTCATCAAATTACATATACTTGTTTCTCCCTGTCAGATTTTCTATCCTGAGACAACAGACATCTATGACAGGAAGAACATGCCCCGCTGCATCTATTGCATACATGCTCTCAGGTATCTAGTGTGTCTCTGTGCTCATTCACAAATATCTTGTTGGGGGAAAAAACGATTAAAAATGTGTTTATTTTGTGTTGCAGTAGTTCAGCTGTGTTCATAGTTGTAGAGCTTATCCAGTAACAAAATACGAGTGCACGCACACAACAATCAAACATTCTCCTAAATAATTATCTCATATATGTAGCTCTGATAAGTTTATATACACCACTGTTCAAAAGTTTGGTGTCAGTTTTTAGTTTAATTCAGAAATTGCGCATTAAATTGACAGTAAAGACATTTATTACGTTACTAAAAATTTCTATTTCAAATAAATGCTGTTCTTTTGAACGTTCTATTCATCAAAGTATTCTGAAAAAAATACTTATTTTATTAAAAAAAAATATATATATATTTTTGTGTGAAAAAAAAAAAATGTAAAAAAAAAAAAAAATGATTATGGTTTCCACAAAATATTAAGCAGCAAAACTGTTCTCAACAATCAATATAATAAATGTGTCTTGAGCAACAAATCAGCATATTAGAATTAGAAATTAGCATTCTGAAAATATATTTATAATACAAATAATTTTAATACAAATAATAATTATAATTGCATTTTTAAACGTATTACAATAGAAAAGTCATTTTTAAATTGTAATATTTTACAACATTGCTGTTTTTACTGATTTTTTAAAATCAAATAAAAGCAGCCTTGTTGAGACTTCGTACCACCCACACTTTTGAACCGCACAAACTAATACTTCTGTTTAGTGAATCATTTAGATAAGTCTGTTCATTCTCACACTTCCTGTTCAAATGAGATATGTACTTGTATATTATAATTCATTTTAGTGAACTAGTACATTCAGGGTTACATGTAATTGAACCACTTCACTTTAAAGCAAAATCATTTTTAGTGTTATTAGTTGTATTGAGTGTCATTTTAAATGCCAAAAAATAAATGCCTACTGATAAATACTGTACAAATAACTTGGCTAAATACTTGCAGTTTCAAATTAGCATTTCCAATTTAAAGATATGCATATTTAGGCCTTAATTTTTTTCTGTTAAATAATGTTAATCATGCATAAAAGTGCAAGGGAATGACGCGGTGTAGATTTGCATCGACACTTCCTCATGTTGGATTTAATGAGTCAGAATTAATGAGGAAACCTGTTCTGGGTTCTGTTGAGGCACTTAACATGAGGCTAGAGAATCCTGGCTTTTGTAACTCTCACATTCCTGCTCAATGCAGAATTGACACTAGGCCCAAAGGCCATAAATCTGGCCTTCAGAAACAGGAAATAACAGCATTTAGGGGGTGAAAATTTGGCGGAGGCCTGGTATTGGGTGAGGGGTACTGAATCCAGTTGTGGGTCTCTGCAGCAAATGTTGATGAAGGGATGTGGGTTAAACTTGAAAGTCACGCAGATAACATCTGACTCTCTTTTTAGTTGCGCCTTTTCCCACACACACACCTGTGGAATAGGATCGCTCTCCTCTGGGAAATTAGTTTCTCATGATCTCTTTCTGTTTTCTCTACAGCCTCTACCTGTTTAAACTTGGCCTTGCGCCCCAGATTACAGACCTGTATGGCAAGGTCGCTTTCACAGGTGAGTCAGCTCGCTGTGGTATCAAACAAAAGCTTGAGTTTATACAATAATAGCTGGAAAAGCCCCTGTTCCTGGGAGCTGCGGTCAATGTGAAAATCATTATCAATTGTTTGAGTGTTTCCTGCCATTTTGGCTTGCCCAAACTGCCTGCCAAGTCCATGGATGGAAAACATTATTTACCAGACCTATTGAGAACAATGTCTAGCCAATCACATTAAAGCGAGGAAAAACACACAGCCAAGATTACCTTCCAAAAGGTTACCATGCTCATTACAGCATGACATTGCAATATTTATCCTGTGTCTATCCAGATACTTATTGTATACAATAATGAAAACAAACAGAATACTTTCCACTGAGACAAATAATCCCTTTTTTGTGACTTGTGTGCTGAGTTTGTTTGTTTTTTGTCTTTTCAGAGGAGGAGATTAACAACATGAAGATTGAATTAGAGAAATACAACATTCAAATGCCATCATTCAGCAAAATTGGCGGGATTTTAGCTAACGAACTGTCAGTGGATGAAGCAGCCTGTGAGTGTTGTTTCTGCTTTTAAAGTCGAATTCCTCTTGGCTCTTTGGCACAACTCCTTCCCTTGTAAACATAAACAACTAGATTTAACTTGCACAGCCAAGAGTTTAACAGAACAGTAATTACGATCTGTTTTACATTGATTTGAACACCAAAAGAACGGCATTATTTTCTGTTGCAACGATTCAGTGCACGCTGCTGTGATCGCCATCAATGACGCCATTGACCATGGAGTCCCTGAGGATACTCTAGCTGCCATGAGAAACCCAAACGCCATGTTACTGCAGATGGATGAAAGCGCTGCCCAGCACTACCAGGACACCTTGTTCCAGGCCAAGACTGAGAAAGTGGCCAACTCCCGAAAGAGAGTACGAACTGCACTCCACAGTTCCTATTAAAATATTTGTTATAGTTGGGTAACTAAGGTTGTATATCTCTGTCAGTAAACCTAGTAGCCTGCCTAGCTAGACAGCATTTTAAGGCATCAGAAGTTTTCATTTAGTTTTCCCCCCCCCCTAACCGACAACTTGTTAAATGATCAGTTAACCGTTAACCGACAAAATAGCTTATCAACATTGTCAGATTATGTATTTACTGAATGTAGAGTGCTATTTGTGTGTGATAAAAATAAAAATAAAATTGACAATCAGTGTAATTTTATTATTATTTATATACCATTATAGTATTAGCTTTTATTTTTTTCAGTTTTAATTTAAGTGTAGTAATTTTATTTGCTTAGTTTTATCTTTTGATATTTCTAATTAGCTTTCATTTATTTTTTTTTATTTCAGTTTTAGTCATTTTAGTATACTTATTTATATTTTTACTTATTTTATTTCAGTTGTCAGTTAAAATTTCTTTTTTTCCACATCTAATTTAATGTCGGTTAACGAAAACTATACTTTAGTTTTAGTTTACAATAACAACATTGTTGATAATCTATCCATTGAGTCATTGTATGAAGATAAAGATTTGAATGAAATGTGTATTTCTTTGGTATAGATTGGCGAGAATGCTGAGGCTGAAAGGGATGCTTACGATGAGCTTCTTACACAGGCGGAAATCCAGGGAAACATCAACAAAGTCAATCGTATGTTCCTCATCCCATGTCTACATCCATCTCTCTGTGCTCTTCTGAAGTGAATGATGTGATCTGAGTTCTGTGCTTGTGCTGATTCTCAGTGTCCAAAGCCTTGAATTCGGCAGAACAGGCCCTGCTGGGTGAGGATGAGGACAAGCTGTATGACGCTCTCCGCTCCCCTGCGTTAGGGCTGCAGTCAGTGCAGGCTCAGAACAAGGGATGGTACCTCAAACAGCTGCTGGCCGATCGAGAGCAGAAGGAACAGGTAACAGGTTCTGCTCCTCGTAATGGTTCTGGTCAACTTTCGTCTTTTGTCAACAAGATTCGATTTTGTCTGATGCCTTTTGAACTCTAAATACTAATGCACTTTCATTATGTGCTGTCCGTTTTCAAGAGTTCAGCGACAGTCAGTCAGACTGCACACCTCTGACAAAGCCCAGAGCTATAACCACATTACAATAACCATAATAACAGCAATTAAGAGTTCATTCCGCATAAAAATATCCTGCAATAACGGCACTGAGACGTCTTTTTTTTTTTAAATGCTTAGTTATTAGTGATTTGTGTGACTTAATTCTAAACAAAACTCAAAAAAGGGTAAGCAAATTATAGAAAATTTACATTTTTGTCTGCAAGATTTTTTTCCCCCTGCAATATATACAAAACCGTTCAAAAGTTTGGGATCCGTAAGAAGTCTCTTACAGGAGTATACAGAAAAGAACAATTATATTTTGAAGTATTGTTACGGTTTAAAATAAATGAATATATTGTATTCATATTTTTACTTTAGTCTTCAGTATCCTTCAGAAATCAATCTGATATGCTGATTTGCTGCTCAAGAAACATTTCTTATTATAATTGATTTATTTTGAAAACCGTTGTGCAGGTTAATATTTTTGTGGAAACTGTGAAACATTTTCTCAGGATTCTTTTATGAATCGAAAGTTCAAAAGAACAGCATTTATTTGAAACGGAAGTCTTTAGTGTTCCCTTTTAATCATTTAATGCATCCTTGAATAATAAAAGTAGTCATTGATTTTTCTTTAAAGTCTTACCGACTCAAGCTTAGAACTGCAGCGTATGGCTTAATGTTTTGGAAAAGATAAAAAAAAAAAAAAGAGAATATTAGCAGTAAATATTAATATCACTATCAGATTTACATTGGCCTCTGTTTACGATGTTAACATTTTGGTTATCTGTATTGGTCTCAGATTTCCTAATCGTTGCACACCCCTATTAATGAAGTAACAATTATTTACATTACCACAACTGATTCATGATACAAACCAAACTTTGAAAAATATGAATGGTCTCTTCTAAATGAAATCTCATCATTTCGGCTTGTATCGTTCTTCCTCATGCCTAGAATGCCCCAGGAGAGCCGCTGGTGAAAGAGGAGATACAGAGTGGAGTAGAGGCAGCCAATTCGCATGCAGCGGACTATCAAAGATGTGTGTACTCTTTTTAATGTATCACTACATTCTTTTTAACCTCATGAAATATTTTGTGTTCAGAGAACCGTACATCAGATGCCCAGTGTTTTCTTTGTCTCTCTTTTATGTGTTCATTTATGCTGTCCTACAGCTGTCACTCTGTGAAAAGAACAATGAGATATGTGTGTGTGTGTGTGTGTCTCAGTGCTGCGGGCAGTGGAGAGGATTAATGGTGCCATCAGAAAAGGTGTAGCAGAGGAAACAGTGAATGAACTAATGAACCCAGATGCCCAGCTGCCGCAGGTTTATCCTAGTGCTGCGGATCTGTACCAGAGAGAACTCGCCAGCCTGCAACAGCAGAGCGCAGAGGTTAAAACACACACTCTCTGCTCACTCTAGCACATTATTTTGCTGTATCCATATTCCTAATGAGACAATAACTCTAGAGAGCTTCCTATGGCCTACACAGACAGCTGTGTACATTACCTTACATGGCAGAATCCTAACGGTCATGACCCCTAATAAGTGCTCAATATGGAACGCTCTACTAAAGGACAAGTTCTTGATTTCAGTAGTGTAGCAATACCATATTAGCCCTATTGCCATAATCTAATGACAAGATATTTGGTAAAACATTTAAATTTAACTTTCACTGAACCATTTTTATCAATACATTTGATCAAAACCAGGCTGTCACAATACAACATAATTTATGATAATTGTGACATTTAAAAATGTATTTATTATTATTATTATTATTATTGTCATGTTAATACTACATATCCAGTAATATCGTAAATAATCCAGCACCACTCTGGTTGATCCTCTAACATAGATGGTGATATTGTCACCCCTCTTAAAATGGGAAAAAAAGACAACGACACAGTGTGTGACTACTACGGTCACACAAAATCATGTTGGTGTAGATGACGGATGAAAGCGAGACACTTTACCTGGGCCTGAAAAAAATTAGCTTGCCAGTTTTTTTTAAATTACGTAAAAAGAAAAAACAAGGAGCTTGACACTAGGGTGCAGGATGTGCCGATCATCAGTTTTTGGGGTGCGCTTGCCAAGCTAATGCCACAATACTGTAATAAGACTCTCTTTCCGCCACTCTGCACAGTTGTATTTTGAGTGTGAAAGATTAAAGATGAATTTGATAGCATTGACTGATTACCATGATGATACTATTGTGAATTACTTGGTAGTGAAAATCTGATACTGGGACATATCTCTCACGATGTCCAGCTTCTTTTTTCACTTGTCAAAATGAATTCTGGGATTGCCTTCTTTGAGAAGGATACATGTAATTCTGACTTTAAATATGTCTCTTAAGATGCCTAATTTTGACTATATTCTAAGGCCAATTCACACAGCACAGACAGACGCCAATAAACAGATTTGTTGGGTGTTGTTGGTCAGGGTTTGTTTTTTACCCAACTGAATATGTTCAATCAGTGTTTGTCGTGTCTTTTGGGGCAGTGTGAACATGACATTTATATTTCAAAAAATTCTAAATTCAACGGCCAACTTGTTTGTCTGTGCGATGTGAATTAGCCTCAAGTTGTGCATCTATGATGCCTTTGTAAGCAGCTCACTAGGTTTAAGAGCAGAGTAATTTTTTTACATGCAGTTTACATAAGTTGATGAACTGTAACCTTTTAGTTTAGTGTGAGTGATTTTGGTGCTTTGCTTGCTTGACTGCACAGGGCTCCTTGTCTCACCCCGAGCTGTTGGTTGCTGTGGAGATGCTGTCCTCGGTGGTGCTGATAAACGAGGCTCTGGATGTCGGGGACCGGGCAACAGTGTGGAAACAGCTCAGCAGTAACGTCACCGGCCTCAGCAATGTAGAGGACGAGTACGCCCAGAGGTGAGAATGAATCTTGTGGTTTAAAGTCAATGTGCAATTGAAACTGGTCCCATTTACTTCAATACACATTATTGTGCACAATTGTTTTTTTAGTGATCTTAATCTTGGCCTTTCATCAAAATACAGCAACTTATGTCACGATTGCTACCCATACGCTTCATGGTTTTCAAAGGCCATATTTACACTTGTAACTTCATAGAGACTTTTGCATTAAAAGTGGTGAGCACTATGTTGAACTATGTCTGTGACGCCAAATGTTGAATTTCATTTGTGGCAGTGTTGCACGTCTGCTTGTGTAGAAATATGCTCAATTTTCAACATATGACATGGAGCCGGTAGCCGATAACATGCTCTCATATATATATTAGGGCTGTCAAATGATTAATCGCATACAAAATAAAAGTTTGTGTTTACATAATAAATGTGTGTGTACTGTGTATAATTATTTAATATATATAAATACATACACATGCTTGTATATATTTAAGAAATATTTGCATGTATATACTATATATAGATTTATTTATATATAATTTACGATATAATTTTATAATTTTGTCTGCGATCTCCATTACCTGTCGGTGAGCTGAAAACCAGGGCTAAAATCATGAGGTGTGTGGGTGATATTACTTGGCCTCTGGAATGACTTTCCTTTCAGCTGAAAGTCACAGGCTGCATGGGCCATTACATTGTCAACCATTAGCCAAATAGGATTTTCTTGGCATTATTTTAGCTAACTCAGGCTCTATTCTTGTATGGAACACCCACTTTTCACAATCAAATTAGTTTCTGATGGATAAAATTAGGTCCCAGCCTACTTTGTTTTGCTCCGAAATATGCCAAACCACGAAAGTAAAATGTGTTATGAATGAGTTTCATGTTGACTCCAGATGTCGTCAAATTGTTTCCTGGTTTTAGCCACTGCTTGTTGATTCCCTGCAGGTATATAGATGAGCTTATACGTCTGAAGGCAGCTGCGCGTGAGGAGGGCTGTGACTATCTCACCTGGAATGATATCCAGGCCTGTGTGGACCAGGTCAACGGTGCTGTTCAAGAAGAGCATGAAAGTAAGCATGGCATTCATCCTCATTACGAGCGGAGCAAAGATTGTTCAGATTGTTCTCCATTATGAACAGTGTACGTGTCCTCTTGCATTTTCAGGGATTGCTGCTATTGGTCTGATCAACGAGGCTCTGGATGAGGGTGACCTACAGAAGACAATGGCTGCTTTACAGAATCCAGCCGCCAAGCTAACAGATATAGATCCATCTTTGGCCCAACATTACTATGATATACTGCAGGAGGCAAGGAGAGAGAAGGCCCACGTACGTACTCTTATACAAACCCATGACAATAATAGCATTTCATATTTATTTTGGACCGTTCAGCATGTTGGTTCACTCCCGCTGCTTTCATCCTCTCATATCCGGTTACATTTTTTTACTTTTTGTTTCCTTGTGTCCAAACCCTAATGGATGTTTGTCACACTTTCTGAACACACAATAGCATTTTCTACTTTGTAACCTGAGGTAGGTTTACAGCTCTAACTTTACTGATGTTAGCAAAAAATAAATTGCTATTTGTTGTTTATTTATTTATTAAAGTCCAGGTTTGCCGTGCAATTTGACCAAAAATGTTACGAAATTACTATATGTAAAAAAAATTAAAATAAAAAAAAGGTTTAGAAAAATATAATAATAACTTTATTTTACAGTAAAACTGTAAAAGGACATTGCTAATATGTTTGACTGTCTTGAACCATCAAACTATTATTTTGGCTGAAACCCATAGAAAGCCCTTAAAGCTCTTTTGTTGGTAAAGGGATACTTCACCTCTGGAAAGATGAATGTGTATTTAAAATGGGTCATTTATGTAGAAGAAATGTGAAATTATTTTTGAATTTGGAGCTTTCTAGACTGAGAAAAGAAATGTATTTTATAAAAATAAATATAATATAAATAATTTTATATAAAATTATTGCTTCACTGGCCTAGGAGGCCACGCCTACCGGTAACAGAGCGCAGTAGTAACACCAAGTCTAGGCTATTAACGAGTCTCTGTGATGAGTCTGCCCGGGTTTTCGAGATCGCCCAAAATGTCCGGGATTCAGCTTTTGCTTTCTACAGTTGCCATTCATTATGTTTACTGTGGCGAGCAGGACGAGACTGAGGGCCGCGAGAGAACGGTGCAAGGCCGGTGATTACTGAGAGCGACGCACCGGTCTCGTATCTCTCACGAAGGAGCGGGAATTTTCTTACCAATGTTAAAACGCACATCAACCGATCACTTGTTTAGCGTTCATGTAAACAAATTCACCAATCTGAATGAATTCAGTTAGATTGAAACAATGTGCATGTAAACAATTAATGGCGACTGCAGAAAGCAAAAGCTGAATCCCGGATATTTTGGACGATCTTGAGGCCGGACATATCCGGGAAAAAGAGGATGGTAACCCTCTACTAAGCTTTCTCCTACTACTCCGCTTTCTCCACAGAACAAGAGCCTGCTAGCTTTGTGACACTATGTGTATATTCTGTGACTGAGATCCCACCCTTTATGGGCGGGTTGAGAACATGCGGGACAGCTCCTACTACTGGCTGTAGTTCTTAGCCTCTGGCCAAAAAATCCTCTGACGCGAAATGACGATTTTTGCATCATCGGGGGATTTTTTTTTTTTTTTTTTTTTTTTTTTAGACAAAAAATACATAAATCTACTAATCTACATAAATTTCTACTAATACAAAGCTTAATGCTAAATCCTGAAGTATGGAAGATTCCCAAATGTGTTATAACCAGCGACTCACAATGCTTACAGAGATAGTTCATGTGGAGCAGAATTCTCTCTCTCTCTCTCTCTCTCTCTCTCTCTCTCTCTCTCTCTCTCTCTCTCTCTCTCTCTCTCTCTCTCTCTCTCTCTCTCTCTCTCTCTCTCTCTCTCTCTCTCTCTCTCTCTCTCTCTCTCTCTCTCTCTCTCTCTCTCTCTCTCTCTCTCTCTCTCATCATGTGGGTTTTCAGTCTGAGCTTCTCATGACTCAAGTCTAATGACATCATTTGAGCTCATACAGTCTCATTCTTCACCCTTGTATTTTGTCTGGCTATTATTTGCCAGCTCCCCTCTTCTTTTTCAGTAGAAACCCCCTTACATTTTCAAATGACTGTCAAAATGACTCAATTCAGGTTTGTCTCTCTTTATCTTTTGAGGAAAGTCATCTGTCCTTCGGATGAGATGGTAAACCTAGGCCTTGACTCTATGTAGTCATTAAAAAGAACCATGGGACTTCCCATAAAGAGTGGGGATGTAACCCAGTGTCAAATTCCCTCTATTGGCCTTTATCAATCTTGGCCTCATAATAATCCCCTCCACCTATAGCTGGTGTGTGGTGAGCGCCTCTGTGGCTGCTGTCAGATTATCCAACTGGATGCCGCACACACTGGTGGTGGTTGAGGGGAGACCCCCTGATAGGATTGTAAAGCGTTTCGGGTGTAAAGCATTACACCGTAAAGTGTTATATAAATCCTTATTTCAAGCGGTTTCGGTCTGTATGATAATAGAACATTTTTGTTCTAATCTGAGGCTCACTGAGAACGTGAAGTATGTTCACGTCTAGGCTATTTCAGCTTTGTGTTTTAAGCCACGCCCCATGTTTCCTGTGGACGTGAACTGAAACCTCAGAGATGCAGGTGAATGGGCACAGAGAAGGCCATGGTTTACCACAGCTGTGTACCACTGTGGTTCAGTATCCAGAATACTCGTTCACAGACTCTTTTTTTTTTTTTTTTTTTTTTTTGGAGTTTCAATAGTGATATACCCTTCAACTACTCTTTTAATAGAGGGTCGCATGATAAAACATTTTTTGGGAGTCGTAGTAGCTGACAAAGTTAGTGCTGATCCCATGCCCCCCCCCCCCCCCCCAAAAGAAAAACATGGCTGGAAAAACAAAGTGTTTCCTTTAGAAATGATTTGCACAAGCATCGGAAATAACAAGGCTGATGATTTTTTTTCTCTGCCTTAAAAGGGCAAAATTCTGGTCCCGTTAGATGGTGTAGCTCAGTAAAGGGTTTTTAGCGCTGACATCACTCCTCCAGGCTTACGCTAGCTTTAGGTCACTACAAAGTGTAAAGCACAGATAAAACCAGATCTGCACAACTGACAGGAAGTGGTTTGGAAGGAAGTATTTTTTTTTTTTTTACTTCTGCAATTTTAAATGATCACCAATAAGCAAGGATCTCAAAAGATGGAGTGATGTGTGACCTGACAGAGAATAACAAAGGCATTTCTGTTTGACTTCAGTAATCACAGCAACTATTTATATGGATTTTAGTAGTATAACATCATGTGTTGAATTTCCTACTTAAACATTTTGAGATGATCTTAAAGTGTCCAAAGTGTAGCTGGAATAGAAGTAGTTCCTCTTCTGTCATTCAGGGTTGTAAACAAGCCCAGAAAAGACGGTAATGTAATCTTGGACATTACACCCCACACCCTTTTTCACTTCCTTAGTTACAGTTGGCAGACTTTATTCAGATCCTGATCATTTCTACTCCTCGCCACTGGGACACATTAAGTCTTATTTGCACTCTAATTCAGCAGGCATTCGTCTTATACAGGCGATGAAATGTAACACAGTGAAGCGGAGCCTTATCAACCCTGAAGGAACAACGTTTTCCCCTGTTGCACATTTTGCCACACCCTCAGGTTTGGTGTGCTGCGCTGCTGTACGTTTGCAAGAAAGGCGGGCGGAATGCACAGAGGGACCTTTGCATTCAGCAAATCAGACAGCGGCAAAATCGTGTGCCGGAAACTGAGCTCAGCATGCGGTTAGGAGGACTACTATGAGAGGGCAACTGCGCCACCTGGTGGTAGTAGTAATGAACCACTCCATTAATATGTGTTTATCCTACAACTCCCTACAAATGATAATAGAAGCAGATGTGATTTATCCAGTGGAGAAAATTGTAGAGGTACCCCTACATATTTAGATTACTACAGCCAAAGAACATGATCTGATTAAGTCAGTCATCTCAGTCTTGTTTATGGTTCTCCTCAGCACTTTCGGAAGGACAGTGTGCTATTTTCTTGAAAGGCAATGTAATCATTTATATAATTTTGTTAGTTGTATTGTTGAATAATTAAATATTATTTCTTTCTACCAGTTCTTACAGCATTTGTTGTGACTTAAATGACCTTGATGTGTTTTACATTCATTAGACTGTACCTGTTGACAGTCAAAACATTTTTGTTAATGGAATTTAAGTGACAGTTGACCCCAAAATGAAAACACTGTCATCATGACTCCAAACCAAACCTGGAATTTTTTTCAGAACACAAGATGTATGTAATGACAGCATTTTCATTTTTGGATCAACTGTTTGTTTAATGTCTAATCATCTCATTACAAAAGGTTTAACTGACACTTAGTGCCCATATGAGTGTTATTCCTTACCAACTACAAAATCGAAATCTAGTTGTAGATTTCTAATCGAAATCTTAATCCTTATTGAAAACATGAATATTTTTTGGAAGTCTGTTTCGCCTTGGAACAGAGAAATGACTTATAAATCCCTGTTCAGCACAAGTCAAATAATAGAAATGAATTTTCCTCAGTTTCACTAGAGTGGCCAGAACATCTTAATTCTTTGAAATGGTTATTCATTGGTAATTGATTGCTTGTTTTGTTTTCTTGTCTTTCCAGGAATGCGGAGATCCTTCTGCAGTGCTTTGGCTAGATGAGATCCAGGATGCGATCATGAGAGCCAACAAGGACTCAGAAGAAGCTCTGCAATGTAATAATCCTCATTTCATCTCAGCTTTAATATGACCGAGGATTCTTTTCTTTGAATCATCTGTTTTTCTAAAGAATGATCTTCTTGTCCACCTTCAGTCTCTCAGGCGATCCAGGCCATTAATGTGGCTGTGGATAACAAGGACTCTTCTCAAACACTGGCAGCCCTGCGTTCATCTTCTTCTGGTCTGTATGGAGTCACATCTGAGTGTGCGCAAACCTACCAGGATGACCTGTTTCAAATTAAAGAGGAGAAGAATAAGGAAGGTGAGATGGGTTCTTGTGCTTATTCTGTGGTATTTGGTTAAAAAATATATGGTAATCTCTAAAATATACTTATGTTCTCAGTTTAAATAATTTATTTTAAACTATTTGGTGATAAATATTCTATCACAACATGACATAAATGTACACATTGTGACTGAGAGATTAATGGCGTTTTTTTGGTAGGGGATAATGGCAGTGAATGGATGGAACATTGGGTGAAGGGAGGACACAAATACTACTATAACCTCAAGGCTGGACAAGGCACCTGGGATAAGCCTGCAGAGTTCATTCCGAACAACACTCAGCTCAACAAGGAGGAAATACAGGTACATCTTATACTTCTCTGATACTTATATATAATCTAAAAATCATAATGTTTAATTAATATTTTTGTTGTTATTATTTACTCTTCCTGTGTGTGTCTTTTGTAGTCTGTTGTGTCAGGAGTAACTACAGCATATAACCGAAAGCAGCTGTGGTTGGCCAACGAGAGTCTGATCGCCAAACTGCAGGCCCGGTGCCGTGGTTTTCTGGTGCGACGTGGAATGAAAAACCGCCTTGGGTTCTTGGCGACTCAGGAGCCGTCTGTTACATGCATACAGGTCATTCTCCTCTTTCTTCCTTCAGTTAGTCCTAAACAAGACTTAAGGACGTTAATGCAAAAATAGTTCATAACATCTATGGGTCTGTACCAAGTCAATCATGACCATCTGGTTTTGTTTTCTTTATAGGCCCACTGGAGAGGCTTTAAGGAAAGAAAGAAGTACAATAACAGGAAGCAGTACCTGAAGGATCACTCTGAAGATGCTGTCAAGGTAAGATGATGAGAATCAGCATGAGAAATTCTGATGGAATATAAGAGCCAAGCTTCTTGCATCATAAAATGTCAGGATTATACGCGCAAAAATATGTGCTCATTCCCTAATTATCGGGTTTGGCTCTTTTATTTAAGTTAAGATCAATCTTAATATGGTGAAATTTGAGTGTTGGTAAATATATGATTTTTTTTTTTTTCCTGTAGATTCAATCAATGGTCAGGATGCACCAAGCTCGCAAAAAATACAAAGATCGTCTTCAGTACTTCAAAGACCATGTGAGTTTTAAGTCATATTACACTTGTGTATTTTTACATTTAATTTAATCTGATCTTTGACCACAAAAAGTGGATGGTTTTTAATGTTCTCCCTCCAATTTTCTCATTATAGATAAATGATGTGGTGAAAATTCAGGCTTTCATTCGAGCCAACAAAGCAAGAGATGACTACAAAACTCTCAGTAAGCATTTCATGTACTTCAAATTCTGTTTCACATCCTCTCACTTAGAACATACCTCAAAAATCTGTTGTTTTTATGGCATGAATTTGTTGTTTCAGTATACTGTTGCAATTTTGAAGACACCACGAAATGGCTTATTGACCGCAGTTCTTTTCCGTGTTAGCATTTTGTTTTAAGGCTTTTTTTAACGTCACAGCTAAAGAACATTGATTTTCTACTTGCTGGTCAGTTGCAGATGGTATTAAAGGAATAGTTCACCCAAAAATAAACTATTTTATTTACCCACCCTCATGAAAAAGACTGTAAAATGTTAAGTGTGTAGACCTGTAAATTGTTTCCACCAGCTGGTATAGGAGCCCATTAGCATAGACATAAAAAAAAAACTCACAAAACAACAAATTCTGTTTTTACAGTCAACGCAGATGATCCTCCAATGGCAGTCGTTCGTAAGTTTGTCCACCTGCTGGACCACAGCGACCAGGACTTCCAGGAAGAGCTGGAACTGATGCGGCTAAGAGAGGAGGTGATCACCAACATCCGCTCCAACCAGCAGCTGGAGAACGACCTTAATCTGATGGACATTAAGATTGGCCTGCTGGTAAAAAACAAGATCACCCTTCAGGAGGTGGTCTCTCACAGCAAGAAGCTCACCAAGAAGAACAAGGGTGAGCTGTCCAACCTCATGATGATGAACAAGCAGAAAGGAGGCCTGAAGGCTCTCAGTAAAGAGAAGAGAGACAAGCTGGAGGCATATCAGTTCCTCTTCTACCTGTTACAGGTAAACCTCATCAAATCTAGTCCAACAATTGTTTGAAAATCAGTGTCTCAGCAGGCCTGTTCATTTTCCTCTGTTTTCCTCAGACAAATCCAACCTATCTGGCCAAGCTGATCTTTCAGATGCCACAGAACAAATCGACCAAGTTCATGGATTCTGTGATTTTCACATTGTACAACTACGCTTCCAATCAGCGTGAGGAGTACCTCTTGCTCAATCTCTTCAAAACAGCCCTGCAAGAGGAAATCAAGTAGGAAATGAATGATGTTCCATAAATTATATACTCTTTCCATATTTATCAAGATGCATTTGTTCTCTTTTTACGATCTCTCAGCGATCTCTCTAGAGTTCATGTGGAGCAGAATTTTCTGCACATATTTATTTTGATTAAATCACACCAAATCTCTCTCTCTCTCTCTCTCTCTCTCTCTCTCTCTCTCTCTCTCTCTCTCTCTCTCTCTCTCTCTCTCTCTCTCTCTCTCTCTCTCGTAAATGCAGATCAAAAGTGGACCAAATCCAGGAGATCGTCACAGGAAACCCCACAGTCATTAAGATGGTGGTGAGCTTTAACAGAGGAGCCCGAGGTCAGAACGCCCTTCGGCAGATCCTGGCTCCGGTCGTGAAGGAAATCATGGATGACAAGACTCTCAACATTAAAACTGACCCAGTCGACATATACAAGAGCTGGGTGAACCAGATGGAGAGTCAAACAGGAGAGGCCAGGTGTGTTCCTCAACCTTTTTTACTTATACTATAATTAAAATAATTAAACTATAATTAAGTTTGTGATTCTAGAGGTTATATTCTGTCTTCCAGAACTGTGAGTAAAAACAGTAGTTATTGAGGGGAAAATATAAAGAAATATTTTTTTTTCTTCTCACATTTTAATGAGTTAAATGATCATTAAAATTATTTTAATTATGCTGAGCCTGCCTTATTCTGTTTTGCAGTAAATTGCCATATGATGTGACTCCAGAGCAGGCAATGAGTCATGAGGAGGTTCGAACCCGGCTGGAAGCCTCCATCAAGAACATGAGGACGGTCACAGACAAATTTCTCTCTGCCATAATTGTTTCTGTGGATAAAATCCCGTGAGTTTACACATCAGCACTGCTGGATAAAAGTGTGTTTTGCGTGTTGCATGTGTGTCTAATATTAACCACCTGAATTTCACCCTGGGAACAACAAATTCCATGTCTTGCATCTATATTTAGAAGTACCTACCATAAATCATTCTTGAATATATGAAAATGATTTTTAGCAAGCCCAGTTTTGAATATTCAAATACATGTCTGTTACATGAGCTGTTTCTTTGTTCATGCTTTTTTACAAGTTGTACCGCTGTGAAAATGTCGCTGTGCCGCACCTGAATCATATTTTTTGAGCTTGCAGTTTGAAATATACCTAATGAGTTAAAAAGGCAGAGTACGACACACAAAAAAAGTTTTTATATGGCCTTCACTTCACCGATTGGTAGAGCAAATGACTCTTTATGAATCTGTTCTTTTAATGAATCATTAAAAACGAATGAACTGACGTGTTATCGCTTTTGATATCATTCTAATAAATCATTCACTGAATCCATCAGAGCACAATTAACAATTATGAGTTATTAATGATGCAATTATTAGTTCACCGATTCATTGAACACTAAATCATTATAACGTTCATTTTTGAGCGAAAGTAATCCTTACTGTGAACCATGTTAATTGTACTGTTTTTAGACTAAGTGGTATTTAAACTAAAGCAACATTCAAATATATATCAAAAGCAGAATTCTGTAGTAAACACTGGTGTAAGTCTCTGTACATTTGACTGATTTTGTTCCCCTGTAGATATGGCATGCGATTCATTGCCAAGACGCTGAAGGACACACTTAATGAAAGGTTCCCTGATGCCACAGAGGATGAGCTTTTGAAGGTTTGTTACATCACAGCTGCTAGAAATCACAGCAACGTTTGGCTGATGTAATTGCATACTTTAGTCTCCAAACCAGGACAGGCTTTATTCAGATGTCTTAAACACTCTTTGCTAAACTGGCACCTGCTGCTGTCCCACTGTGGAACATTGTCCTAAATCCTGAGCATGTCTCTTTTCTCATGCTTCTATTCTGTTGTGATAATACAGGCTCCTCGCTCTAAATACTAAATGTGGTTTCGATCTCTTTCCTTTTCTCCTGGAAAGAGATTCCTCCTCTTTCTTTTTTTTCTATCTATCTCTCCCACACTTGCTCCGTCTCTCTCTTTCTCTATGCCCTGGCTCAAGCTCTCCTCTTGGCCCTTGCTTATACCCTTTTAAAGAGGTTTTTGATGAGCACCCAGCCCAGGTGAGCCACATCTTTCTTATTCTCGCCTTGCTGCTTCTTTTCTCAGTAATTTTGTTGACCCCCTTGTAGAAGAAGATGATCTTTAATTGCACAAATGTAGAAACATAGATAATGTTTTAAAAATTCCAAAGATGTTGTACTTGAGAAGAAGAACATGCTCATCCTTTATTATCTTTTAAGATTGTGGGCAACCTGCTGTACTACCGCTACATGAACCCCGCCATTGTGGCTCCCGATGCCTTTGACATCATAGATTTATCTGCTGGAGGTCAGCTTACCACAGAACAAAGGAGAAACCTGGGATCAATTGCCAAAATGCTGCAGCATGCCGCCTCCAACAAGATGTTTCTTGGAGACAACGCTCATCTGAACCCCATCAATGAATACCTCTCCAACTCCTACCAGAAATTTAGGTACAAGTGACATAAAAATGCTTCTGTTTGTTTCTTCATTTTTAGCGGTTTAATTTATAATCAACCCATGCTGATGCAAGAACGTTTCTGTCTCCCAGACGTTTCTTTTTGGCCGCTTGTGACGCCCCTTCTTTAGAAGACAAGTTCAATGTGGATCAGTACTCTGACCTGGTCACCTTGACCAAGCCTGTGATCTACATTTCCATTGGGGAGATCATCAACACTCACACGGTAAAATCTGAGACTAAAGGTCCAGTCACATTCATACTGTTGCTCTGTGAAATTTCTAATTCAAAATCCAGTCATGTCAAGAGGTATCATGCGAGTAGTGCTTTAAGCATTGCCACACTATTGATAATAGACAATGGACCTTTTCTCCTTTGAATTTTGCTAAAGTAGCAATACCTTTATGGAAGAGAGCACATCCAGTATAGTTGGTTTTCAGGATTGGATATTTTGTGTGATCTTCTTTAGCTCTTGCTGGATCACCAAGATGCCATCGCACCAGACCACAATGATCCCATCCATGAGTTGCTAGATGACCTAGGAGAGGTGCCCACCATTGAGTCTTTAATAGGTGAGGCTCTGAGAATTGCTTTAATGTGTCAGGACACTGAGGTCCTGCCGAGTTAGAGTAATGGATTCTTGCTCTCTCATAGGTGAGAACCCACTTCCCGCTGATGATCCCAATAAGGAAATGATGGGTAAGACAGAAGTCTCACTCACCCTTACCAACAAATTTGATGTTCCTGATGAGGCCAATGCTGAAATGGATGCCAAGACTCTCCTTCTCAAGTAAGGACAAAGCCTTACTCAATTGTTCTGTTCCAAAACCTAGTAATATATCTTCATAGGCAGTTCCAAAAGGTACGATGCCTCCTAAGATTTACTTAATTTGACCAAATCCTTCCCAGAGAAGACAATTTGATAATGCATTGTGGCAGGCTCACTGTGTTCTGGAACTAATGTTTTTACTTGTTAATGCGGTTTTGCTGCTTTTCTAAGTATTTACCATGTCTCTTTGTCCATTCACCTTTTTCATTTAGCACCAAGAGGCTCATAGTAGATGTGATCAGGTTTCAGCCAGGAGAGACACTTACCGAGATCCTGGAGACTGTAGCTTCACCAGAGCAGGTAATTTAATAGCAGGTATTTCAGAATGAAAAATAAACTTCATCAAAGCAGTGTTGTTTTGTTCATGTTGGTTTTTTTATTTGAAACAGGAAGCAGAGTACCAGCGTGCCATGCAGCGACGAGCCATTCGTGATGCTAAGACCCCGGAGAAGATGAAGCAAGCCAAACCAGTTGTGGATGACAGCCTTACCTTGCAAGGCAAGAAGGACAAGATCAAGAGCAACTTGCAAAGACTAGGAGAGTTGGGTAAAGTTCACCCTGAGAAGAAATACCAGGATCTCATCAATGACATTGCCAAGGTACCGTTTCTATGTTCTATGTCCTCTGACCTCTGCGTTCTGGGATTTTCAGACTGTACTTGATTGCGGAATTTCTATTTCGCCCTTTCATTTTATACTAAAGCGTCTTGATTTATTTGTTCATGATTTTTGTAGGACATCCGTAACCAGAGGCGATATCGTCAGAGGCGAAAGGCAGAATTGGTCAAGCTTCAGCAGACTAATGCTGGTCTGAACTCCAAAACCACTTTCTTCAATGTGCAGATTGACTACTACAATCAATACATCAAGACCTGCATGGACAATTTAGCCAGCAAGGGCAAGTGAGTATTTGGAGTATTTACTGTCCATTTCATGTCATAGGATTGGATAATTGCTGTTGAGTTCTTGGCTTACGCTCATGGAAAATGCCATTGCTTCACACACAGAGTTTCTAAGAAACCTGGAGACAGTAAGGCAAAGAAGAGCAAGCAGGTATCGCAGAAGTACACAGCAGCCCGTCTGCATGAAAAGGGAGTGCTCATTGACATTGAGGATCTGCAGAAAAATCAGTGAGTTTCAACAACTTGTGTATTTGGATTCATCTACTATATTCATATCTTATCGTACTATGTGTTTATATATCTTCCTTTCCTCTTGTTGTCCTTGATAATAATATGCTTTATCTCTTACAGGTATAAGAACGTCATTTTCGAGATCTCACCATCTGAGATTGTGGGAGTGTTTGAGGTGAAAGCTAAGCTTATGGGAGTCCATTTGGAGACATTAATGTTAGAATACCAGGTGAAAGTTCTTCCCTTGATATTTTTTGTTTGTTTGTATCTAATATAGTCGGAAGGAATGTTTGATTTTTGTATGAACTTAATGCTCCATTCACGGCAAAAGATAACTATCTATAAAGTTTCAAAAACTAGAGAATAGGGAAGTCCACACCACAACTATAACAACACAGAAGAACGATATTGTTGAAATCACTCCCGGAGTGATTTTTTTCAGCTGACATTGACAGCCAATCATAATCCAACAGACTGTAAAGAGGTTGAGCATTTAAATCAGCAGATGACATGACTGCAGTGCACGCTTATAATGAACAGGGTGTTTTCGCTCACGTGGTTTTATATATATATATATATATATATAGACGCCTTTTTAGACTTATCATTTTTGGTGTGAATGGGCCTTAACTGTATACGTCTTTTTTTTTGTCCTCTTTAATATCAGGACCTGCTCCAGTTGCAGTACGAGGGGGTGGCAGTGATGAAGCTGTTCGATCGAGCTACTGTAAATGTTAACCTCCTCATTTTCCTGCTCAACAAGAAGTTCTATGGCAAATAGAGACTCAGAGGGACTTGACAGACTGTTGCACACACAGTGAAGCCCAGACCACATGCATCTTTACAGTTTAAATCTCTTCTGCACTACCCTGAGTATGCCTGTGTACCTTTTGTGCCTTTCTCGAAAGGATAGATTCCTTGAATGTACATTATTATACTTGTCGTAGACCACCAACCTGACTGTTGACTGTAACGGTTGACTCTTTTCTGTTTTTATTGAGATTATCAGTGTCCAAAAGAGTATCAATAGTAGTTTGCTTTGTTCTTTTGCAAACTGTCCTTGCATGAGCTTTGAATACTGTACATGTTATATGTAAAATGATTTTTTTTATTACCTAATCTATTCTTTAGGAGAAACTAAATTGTTTCTTAGTATCCCTATCGTATAGGAAAGTTATGAGTGTTATAGCAGTCCACATTCCTTGAAACATTACCAAAATATATTTATCAGAGCAATTTTTTTTGGTTTATTTGTAAAAAAAAACCTAGCTATGAATAGGTTCATTGGCTGGTCAAAAATGAGGACTTATTGGAAAATACTTTTTTTTGGAAACTGCATGCTGGATGAGTTTAAGTTTACGTCCCTGTAATTTTTGCAGCCTTGTGTCAATTTTTTTTAAAAGGGTGACTTAACTTGAATAAACTGCTGGGAAAATGTGTGGAGAAACCTTATCCTATCAACACATAGTGCTTATAATGTCAGTCCATCTCATTGTCTGCTGTTGCAGTTAATATCTTTTATATATAAATATAAATAAATATATACATATATAAAGAGTAAAAGTTAAATGATGATTACATATTTTGACTGATTAGTAATGCTGGTTTATACACTTATGTTCATGACATAATAAACAGAGCAATTAATACAGACACATTTTCTTTGAATTTTATTCAAAAACCATTGCAAATATCAAGTTGGACTTGAATTCAGTCCATTAAACAAAATGATTCAGGTTGTAGAGCAGAACATCAAACTTATGTAACTGGTCTTATGTCTGACTGGGATGTTCTCAATTACTGTACTTTTGAAACAAAATGCCACACTTTTTTTCTATACAAAGGTTTTATAAAAGCATTATGAAGGTGTGTATTTTTTTTCACGTGCATCTGATATGGAATGGTTAAAATGTTTTAATGTAACAATAATGTAAAGTCATTTTGTTAATGTTACCATAAACACTTTAAATGTAGTTCACATAGATGCTGCATGAATGATGACATGGAGTGATAAATGTCACTATCCAGTGTTTCATACATCAGAAAAGTAATCAAACCTGATGATCTTTGACCTCAGTGTATGGTTTAACACAAAGTGCTTGCTTGAATATCTACTCAATGTCATGTTTTTTTGCAGATAGCTCAAGCAGTCATTTGTTAGCTGTTTCACTGAAAAATGATTAATAAACTGTATAAATGAAAACCATAGGGATGGATAGAATGATGTATATAGTATTTCCTTTTGTTCAGAAGCCCAAACACATTCAGATGATCACATCTATTTTTTATGTGAAAGGTGCAATTAATTAGGCTTAGATATGGGATGCTGTGATGTGTAAAGATAAAATCTGGTTTAATATTTGGGCATTTCAATTGTTTGATGTGTGTATATCCTTTGCTGCAACAATATAATTATGTTATAGGGATCTGGAAACTGAGCATACAATAATAAAAGCATGTAATATAAATGGTACTTACTGCATTTACAATACTGAAGCCCTATTAACACTGACAGATTTAATCACTAGGCATTTCTATTTATAAAAGTTGAAAAGTATAAAAGCCTCTTTGAATAGTTTTAACCATTTGAATTCATGATAAAAGGTTGTAGGTGTTTTTTAAAAATGTTTACTTTCCAGTGTTATTATTGCTAACTGAAATTAAGTTATTTTGTTAACTGAAACCTGAAATAAAAGAAAATATAAAATATTTTATAAAACATTTAAACTTAAAAAAATAATGACAGTTAATGTTACTTGTGCAACTAACTTATAAAATAAGTTGAAGTATTAAAATAAAAACAAACGAAATAAATACAAATTAAAGCTACTATTTAAAAAATTACTAAAACAAACTAAAATTGAAATGAAAACTCAAATATGAAAAAGTTATTCAAATTAACAATAAATACAGTAATACATTTTACAAAAGAAAAACTGGTATGTTGAACTAGTTGAAGATAACTAGATAATGAAAGTGTACAGTTAGGTTCTAAATATTATGCAAATATTACAATTCTGCTTTCCACGGAATCAACTGGAAGCAAGGATAGTATAGCCAGTAAATTTTTATGATCTCAAACTCGGGTCACCTGAAGCCTCGCAATGTGTCGGTGCGCTGCCCTCGACGATACCGGCTAGTTGACATTTTTACAATAAATGAAAAAAAAAAAAAAAATTTCCAAGATGCTAACTTAATTAAACGTCTTACATAAAGGGGACCTAATCAGACTGCAAAGTTCACAACGGAGTTATATTTACAGCACAGGGAGTAGAGAAGAGTGCTACATATAAAACATTCTTGACAGGCAATAATATAGAGTTGATGATGAATATTGAAGTCAGTTTGATATTGAATGCTGAGTTATATTTTAAAAGGATCATTCTCACATGCTCCTCTCATCTGAGCGTGCAAGACATGGACAGCAGTGACCTATCCTCCTTTTATCTTTTTTCCCATAATGCTGGGTTTCTTAGAACGGGCACAATGGAGGTCTTCTTTCAGAATAAAGGAACTATAGACTAAATTAATGTTGCAGGTTTTGTTTTTGCTTTTTGTATACGAAAAGAAAAATGGCAGCTGATCTGCGCATGCCTTCGCAACAAAACTGAGGATGAAGTTACAGCCAGGAGGGCCTAAGTAAATATGAATCAATTCATGTGTTTGGGCATCTCAGAGTCTGTTTTATTATTTACCAGGTGCTTGAATTTAATGTTTTACTACAAATTCAGTAATATTGTGTAATATTTTTACAATTTAAAATAACTGTTTTCTATTTTAATATATATTTCTAATTTAAAATACATTTCAAATTTAATATACATAATTGCAAAGCTGAATTTGCATCATTACTCCAGTCTTCAGTGTCACATGTTCCTTCAGAAATCATTCTAATATGCTGATTTGCTGCTCAATAATAATAATTTATTTTTATTTTCAATGTTGAAAACAGTTGTGCTGCTCAGTGTTATTTTAGACTTGTATTAATATTTTGAATTAGCTTTAATTTTTTGTTTTCATGTTAATTTTAGCTTATTTGTATTAATTTCATTATGTGCTTTTGTCAGTGTAGTGGATTTTTATTTAGAATATTGCTATTATAGGTTTAATTTTTTTTTTTTTTTTTTTTCATATTCATAGTTTAAGTTTTTATTTATTTCCAGTAACTACTTGTAATGCTTCATAAACTTATTTCAGTTTATTGCCAAGACACCAACAGTATTAAATAATATAACAGTATTATAATACACACCCAAATTTTGCATCTTTTTAGTATTTCATGACCACATTTTTGTAGGATTTGTAGAGTATTTCATTTTCTATTTTTGCACGTTCTATACATAGACTGTGGTTCTATTATGACACATTTAACATGAATAATAGGGCTGTGTATCCCTTTAAGGGAACTCCACTGCCTCCTTGTGGACACAACTTTAAAAAAAAAATTGGTATACAGGTTTGGGGCAGGCTAGTGTATTTTTTCCTCGGCTTGTTTTCACTCGGAGTGAGGGATCGAAGTTGACAAAACAAATGTGTGCCGTGGAGTCACGAGTCGGTGTATCACAGCTCAGGTGGATCTAGATGATGGACACGGAGAAGAGAGTCCAAGGGAGTACACGCGGACTACACGATCAGATTTCACCGCTGCATTTCACGAATCAGTAACATCTAAACATTTTCTCTGACTCGAATGACAACAGCGCTCGATCACTGGCCGCTGGTTGTCCTGCCGCAGGACAGTGAGTGTCTGTCTGGTGCAGAGTTTCATTTGCTACCTTGCTGCAAAGTTGCTGTCGCGCTGTTTTACATGTTTATATGAGTTTTGAATGCGTAATGAGGTTTACATCGGCGAGACCACTTGTTGAAATCTCACGAAACTAAGTTCAGTGTTGTGAGCAATACGATTGATGATTGAATTGACCAAATAAGTTGGTCGTTTGCTGTCATTTACAGTTCGTTTGTGACATTTCGTTAGTAATATTTTGATTGTGTCATATCGCTCATTAGCTGGTTTGCTGTTACGGCTGACTTTACCCTGTACCTGACCGAGCAATATCTGTCAATTACACATATTTAGACAGTTATATTACCAACTGTCAACCTTAATTCATAAATAATGTTAGGCACTTAACATATTTATGCGTAAATCGTTAAAAAACACACAATTCAAATGCTTCTCGTCAGAATCTAAAGTATTTAGCTCGCTAGCTAGAGTCGTTACTGAACTTGTTTCGTAAAGCCAAGTGATTATTTAAGCTTTTTTGTTTGGCTGATTACACAGTATTCCAAATCTCATCATCTTTTTCCATACGATACAAGGCAATAACTTGTTTTACTGATGCCAAACAAAACTGTCATAAACGGTTGAATATATAGCGATGTCCAGTTTCCTGACAAACTTTTAGCAAATTCGGCTCATCGTCTGCATACAAAAAATAGCATTTTAAGTATAAGGAATTCACGTATATCATCGTTACTTAGTACTTCAGCTGAATTAAGTCCATTAAGTTGTTATTAATACGGTTTCGTCGCGTTTTCCAGCTCATTAATGGTGGCAAAGCTCTTGTCATTAAAGCGACCTCGTCAAACCTCTCTAAAGCATCTGGGCTGCACTCTTACACGCTTTTCAGACATGGAGGGACAACTTAAACACATTTGACTGAGATATCGACAACATTCAACAGTCAGTTCCCTGCGAAGTTGATCTCGAAACTCTGCGGCCCAGCCATGTCTGGATCCCCGGGCTCGAGTGGCTCCAACCCGCGGAAGTTCAGCGAGAAGATCGCGCTGCACAACCAGAAACAGGCGGAGGAGACGCGGGCCTTCGAGCAACTCATGACAGACCTCACCGTCTCAAGGGTAAGCACAGCCAAATTAGGAAATTACCTCACTCCCTCGATTTCATACATCAAATGCAGATGCCTAAGTGTGTCCTATGCGCAACTGAATCACTGTGAATGTAAGATGCCCGACAGATCGAGCTCATGAGGAGGGATGAGAATGTCAGTGGCTCTCTGACTGCTGTCATTCACACTGCACGCATTCGATTCACACGGACATCATTAAAGCGATCATACTTTTAATTCATTACTTTTAATCTCATCAGTTCTAGTCATCATCACTTCATGATTTGTTAATTGTGTTTAGTCTCTCAGCTGTGAGTAGCAACAATCGTATGTACAGATGTTTTTGATAGTCATCATGACCCTAGATAGTCAAGTCACTATGGCAACCATAGTTTCCAGCCAAGATACCATAGTTACCACAACAATAAAACTGTGGTAAAAACATATATGACAGAATGAACTCAAAAAGAGAAGAGATGTTTCTATGATGTATGTGGATATGTGGGGTGGGGGTAGCTCAAGTCTGTGAGAAGTTGAAATAATGTTGCCTTTAAAAATATTGTTTGAAATAATTTTGTATGTGATTTCAAACAGAATCACAATGTAGTTCAATTGAATACACTTTTTATTATTACACTTTTTGAGTGTGAGGAATCTGATATAAAGTTTTAAAATTTGCACCTCTTTTTGGATATCTAGAGGGAGTTTATTTGTTTGCGTTTTGTAATGGATAATGTACAGTCAGTCAATTGTTATTGGAAAATAAACCTGTCACGGTTATCATGTGGAACGCACCGCAAAAACTAGCCTGACAGATACTCGCTGACGGCCGACCGTCGGCCCGGTGTGTCCCTGCCTATACAGCCCTTGACATCAATCATTATTCAGGAATACTTGACTGCATGATGTAGCGACTGAACCAGAATCAAGAATTCCAATTAGAGAAACAAAAAGAATTTGTCAGTGAAGAACATTTGAATAATCTGAAGAAACTTTTCCCCCCATATCAAGAACATTTTGTGCAGTGGAAAGGTTCATGGAATCATCAATGCCACTAAAGAACCTGTACTTTTTAAAGAGTGCTAAAACTTGACGGACTTCATATTGTGTGGTCACTGACCACCCTTACTCATGCCCCCGAGAAGATTCACTTAATAGGCTAGTTTATGATTTTAAACGAGAACTAGTAACTGGTGTTTTGTCAACAGAACTAGTTAACTGTGTTTTGTCAGAAGCTGTGGTAAACATTTGTTGAGGTCATGTTGTCAAAGGCTTTTATTGTGCTAAGCTGCTTTGCATTTTCAGTTTCATTTACATGCACTTCATGTAAACATTTAGAGTAACGTTAACATTTGTAATGGTGAACATCATCTCCTAGCTTTGAACAGACCAGTAAAATAACATGTTCAGGCTGCTTTACTGTTAGTTGTGAAAAATTCTTGTGTATCTTGAGTTTGAGGTATGTTTTTGTTGATGTTTGCGATGTATTTTTGTTTTAGCGTTTGAAGTATGGCTTAGAGAAAGGTTAAGAAATGTCGGTCAGGTGTTGGGGTTCAACTGTAGGTCTTTCACCAGTGGGAAGTGTTTTACCAGAAAGCAGCTCTGCGTCAGACAGCACTCTTGTCTCTGTGTGGAGTCTGTAGGCGGGAATGAATGAACATGATCTGCCAGTTCATGATTTGGCTGCCTCTTCTGAGGCACAAGTACGCGGTTGTGTTTGCGTTATAGTACGTTGTCAGAATTTAAAGTCATAACTCTTTACACACAATCTTTCTTGACAATGGAATGAGCCCTGGAGGAAAATGCTTGCATTTCAGAGAGGTAAAAAAAAAAAAAAGAAGCAAGTTTGGGATCTCTCTCTCTCTCAAGCATTTCTTGAATTTTTACACATTTTGTTAATTTTTAAACATTGTGATCTTTAACAAAACCACTCAGTACTACATCAATAATTGCGAATGTTTATATGTGGAGAGCTGACAGACAAAACAAAATGGTTGTTGTAGCAATTGCACTTTTCAGAAACATTTACATTGAATGTATTGTAGCTTTCCAAACCTTTTAGCAATGATCCACCAATGAAATGAGTGAGTGTATACTGTAGTGTGTATGGCAATAATCCCAAAGTAAGCAGTGAAGTGTGTCAATTGCAATTAAATGACTAACAATGCTTCTGGCATGTCAGTTTTCTCAACATTTCTCTAGGCGCTCAAATAAACAGCATTGCCACAGTGTTTACTCTGTAAACTTTTCGAAGAAAAAGTGAATCTACAAATTGCTTAGGCCTAATTATATTTATGGTGTCTGTCTGCACATTAAACTGGTATCAACAGAGGGATCATTTGAACATTTTTGTCAAACAGTTGTCTTCTGTCGAAACAAGAACAACGTTCAGAATTGGAAATGCTTTGATAGTCTGCTTGTAGAAACAGATCTGACACCTTTACGTTTTTGTGGATTTGAGAGATTTGGCAAAAAGCAAAGGCCAGATGTTTTGCAGAGATGTAGTGATTCTTGCCATTCTGAGTAGGATGTGATAAACAGAAATGTAAACAGAACTTGTCTGTGTGCTGTTACAACACTTGTTGTCCATAAGCCCACTACATGTTTGCAAGTCATCCAGCTGCAGGCGTGCTGACTGTCCTTTGGGCTTGTCCAGCCTATGCAAGTATTGGATCAAGGTGTCTCTGTTAAGCCACGGTCCCTAGTCTTTGAACGTGATCTACTGCACTCGTATCACTCATAAGAGTGTTGTATCAATCTTCTATTGGTCAGACCTCTTCACATGATGCTAATTGTCAGAGTTCACCAAACTTGAAATTTGGAACATTGCAAAAACTACTTCGCATGAGCTTCTGTTTCTTGTCTCCAGCATTCACATGCATATAAATTAAAGTCAATGGAATAAAAAGTGTAGTGTGTCCGCCACTTTATTTTTAGATACCAGTACCATTTTTCATCTTAAGTGTTTCTTTGTAAAAATTAACAATATTAAAAACTAAAACTGAGAATTTAATGCACCACTGCATGAGGAAAATATTGAATTAGGGAAGCTAAAGAACTCTTGTGTTTAGTTAAAGCTGCAGTCGGTAGTTTTTCCTCTTTGTCGCCATCTCTGTTCTAAATCTGCAACTGCAGTTTTTCGTGGAATTATCAACTTAACGTGAGTTGTGCCTCGGCATGGCACAGCGTGGATGAATCAAGTTAAGGAATCAGTGGTTCAAACTAAGCTGCTGCTGTATATGGTTGATTTATGTGGTTGATTAGCCTAAGTGCTTGGGACATTTCTTTTAATGGTAGCCTAAATGTTTTGTTTTTGAAATCAGGCTCTCAGAAATTAAATAGAAATTTTGGTTTATCAGTCAAAATATCGGTTATCGGCTTTCAAATACAAAGAATTATCGGCTATCGGTATCGGCCAAATTTTTCATATTGGTGCCACCCCATGTAGTAACCATCCTCTGCAATGTTGTGATGTCGACAGAGGAGAGGAAGAGCATAAGCTTAAGCACGCTGCCCCAGGGAAATCCTCGGCTTCACTAAGCAGCTTGGTCCTACTCCACAGCTGGGGTGTCATTGTTTTGATAACGCTGTACATTGAAAGGCTGGATGTGAAACTCCATGACCCCAGAGTGTGTGTTGAGAGCGAGGATCTGTGCTTGTTTATTATCAAGCCTGGGTTTCTGAGCTGTCTGCCTGGAACAGTGTCAACACTGGATTTGAAGCAGCATCTTGCTTGCGCTTTAAAACGGTGTGTCTGATGAGTGAGAGTATATTTTGTGTTTTGTTTTGTTTTATGGCCCATTTTTTTAAAAACACAATAATCTAGAGTAAGGTTATGTTGGTAGATGCCAGTTTGGACAAAGCCATGATATATGAATTTCTGACATCTAATTAGGGCTGCACAATCAGTAAAGTTTGCCTTTTAAAATGATTTTAATGAAAACGGGCCAAAAAGATTACCACATCATGCACTGACTGAACAGATTTTTTTTTCCAATCAAATGCTCTCTAGAATGAAAGTTTCCCTCCCTCTAATACCACCTGTCATAGCAGATAGCAAATTTTGGTTCAATGCAAGTAAAGCTTGTTGGGTGTCTTTTTACAAAGGGGCAAGAGATGTCAAAAGGAAATATGTCACTAGAAAGCAAGCTGTTTTGACCCAAATTTTGTTTCACTTTATTTTATTTTATTGTTTTATCTTTATTATAAATTGGAACAAGTATGCCAAGGCAACTGTTTATGTGAACATTGTGTGTTTTTGACAACCTTGTGAGCAATTGACATTATAAGCGCAATGAGCCACAAAAGTTCTTAGTTCAGTACACACGCGCTGTGTCAGCTTTCTGTGCACACGATTCGGGTATGTGTGGTCAGAAAATTATTTGTCAGTAAAGTCAGATGAAAGTTTTGCCTTGTTAGAGTTGATAATCAATAGCGCTGCCCCCTAAGAGGGTCCTTTGTGGTAGTTACAGTATGTTGGGCAGGAAATCCAAAAGTTCAGCTATCATCCATCAATCTCAAATGTGGCTTATCTTTTGAAACATGGAAGTAGCAACTTCACATGGCGGCTCTCTCTATCGATAACCTAGATGTGCGCTATTATTTGGCACATAGCCTATCCAAGTGTTTGTGTCTGACAAATCACATACATTCAGAATCAATACATTCATAATCATTACTTTTGCCGGTGCTTGAGCACGGAATAGGCTATATTACGCCTATATATATTAAACGCTCATTTAAAGAGCAGCTCTATTTATTGGCTAAAAATGGGTTTCAATTTGTGTTTCAGTGTAAATCTTGTAATTCATTGATATCTTAGCTGCGATGTGTTTCAGATTATGCAATATATATATTAATATAATATAATAATATATAATTATGTAGCCCTTTCAACTAAGCAGGACGTAGCTCGGGTTTTATGCTCTGGCTTAATGTCAGTGTGTTGGATTAAAAAGAGGACTTGAGCTTATGTGTAGTAACCCATTGATATCATTAAATGAGGTCAGTCTTTGAGATTCAAATTTTGTCCTTTGGTTAGTGGGAGGAAGGAACGCCTCCTGATTTGCTTGTGCCTGATCAGAATTGATAATTTTCATTGTTTACTTTTGCCGAACAACAAAATCCACACTGTCCTCCAGCTTGGATTCAGAAGGACACTTAAAACCAAACTCACTTCCAAGAATTTCCACCTTAGTTATTTGCATATAGCAACACCTTTTAAAATGCCTGGGTAGACTCTCACTCTCCTTTCTTTTTCAAATGCATTCACTGTGTCTTCCTCTTGATTAAAGGTGCAGTACCAGAAGATCCAGCAGCTCCGTCTGTCTCAGAACCGGGCGCAGTACTACGGTGGCTCGCTGCCCAACGTCAACCAGATAGGCAATGCCAGCACTGATTTCCAGGTACCCGGGTTGTCCTCCATCCGCTTCTCAAAGTCTACTAAATCTGTCCAGCTAGTCATGTTCATTTAGGAGAAGATAATCTCCAGCCATATACTCCGCTTTTCTACCCTCAGATAAACGATGTCAAGAGATGGTAATTGCAAACCTTCTCCTCATTAAACAAAGAGTGTGTTTGTCCTCACCTCTTAGTTTGCCCTCACTTTGCCTACTCCTTCAGTACACTGCTATCCCCACAAGTACACTTGATACAGCAGTGCGCTCCAAGAGCCGAAGAACTGTATCTGTGTCTATCCCCTATGGAGAACAGTGTTGTATACCTTCAGGTGAAAGTGCTCTTGTTGCTCTGAATAAAGCTTCTTTGAGACACCGAGCAGTGATCCCTACTTTTTGTCTGCCATGAGAAACCAAACCTAGAGAGGTAAAAGCACTTTGGAGTAGACTGAATTCACCTGGGGACGCTAGCTAATGGTAGCACACTGAATACTTTACGTGTGTGTGTGTATTCTGCATGCTTTATCAGTCCTGAATTATGAACACTGTATTTCCACTGACAATTTTTAGGCTGTTACTATTAAAGGCATTTCAAATAGATTCATGCATTTGTGTGCAGAATGTTAACCAACATTTTATTGCTCCACAGGGGGTATTTCCCTCCGGTCTGGACTCTGTTCGAGGGACTAGACACCATGGTCTGGTGGAGAGGGTCCATCGAGACCGCAATCGGATCAACTCACCGCACCGCAGGCCCATTGACAAGCACGGACGGCAGATATCCTTTAAGTACACTGCTGTAAAGGCCTTTGTAGAGGGAAATAGTGATTTATAATCTGTGAGGGTCTTTATTTACGCTAGTAGATGCATCATTATTATGAGTTCACAATGTTGTGTGTGTGTCTCATACATGTTGACCTTTGATCATGTGGGAAGCTTTTTTTAGGCTTCAGGCTGCTGATGATCCTCTATGTATTGATATTCCCACTCTTGCAATGTGGGTGTGAATGAGTGGGTAACTGCAATAACCTGCTGTTTTCTCCCCACTCATGAGAACCGTTTAGAGATTTAAATATCAGTACTCTGGTGTCCTCATTAGTGCGTGATTAATAAACCTTGCCGCAGATCGTCTTGAGTGTTCTGCCGCTAGTTCTGCATTCATTCATCACGCAGGTTGATGAAGTCACTGACTATGCCGGCCCGGACAGTCTTTTATCTTCCTCGGTTGTGTAGTTGATGGATTTCTTTCATTCATTTTGCAGTGGTTGTCTGTAAGCTTAATCGTCTGTGGGCTCAAAAAATAATTTCGGTCTGCAGATTTAGCTTAGTGCTAAAGATTAAATAAAAAATAAATAGGCCCTAATGCTTTCTGAGTTATCATGCTGTTTTGAAGATGTTTAGGGCATGAAGAGTCTTCTGCTGATTTATTTATTTCTTCTTCGGTCTTTTAAAGCCAGAGAGAACTTTTGGGGTTTAAAAAAAATCTATAAACACAGTAAGAAGCTACTCCGTAGTCATTAAAATTAGAATAGGTTTGGGAATGGTCCACTTGCTCTGATGCCATGTCATATGAAAAGACAACAAAGACAGTGTGAGGGAGACAGAAGAAAAAAAGTATGGCAGAGTTGAGTTGCGTAAGAACTTGATGTTCAAAGTATGGGTTCAAAGTAATTCCACACTATGCGCCACGGCCGCCCTTCTTCTTTGAGCGGGAAAAAGGCATTTGTGATGGTGACCGCAGTCATGCTAAAAACTGCAAGACCTGTTTGTCAGAACTCTGCTCTGTGAATTGAGCCACTCCCTCCCCAAGAGCTGAAGATATTTTTGTGTATTCTCACAGGTTTCTTCAGAGTCTCAGATGATTTAGTTGTCCTCACCTCATCTGTTTGTTTTTTTCTTTTTCTTTTTTTTTTTGCCTTAATTGCTGACACTTATTTCAAGTTGTCTCTGAAACAAAGAAAATAATTTTAATGAGTAAATGGTTAGCTGTGTTGTTACCGTCTTCAAAGCATTTTGGTCTTGGCCCAGAACTTTCTGGTATTTGTTGTTGCTTTTAGTCTGAGAATTCAACATGGATAAGGCGGCTTACTAACACATATTAATCTGATGCAGCAAAGAGTCCAGACTGATTCCATTCCGACTTGTTAGTGGTGCATCACTGTTACTATTTCTCATACTTAAAGTTAGGACTCATCCTCTACATTTGTGACTGATTTTACATTTACATTTTGGTACTTTTTGCTTTTTGGTACTTTTTTTACTTTTTGCTTTTTATCCAAAGCAACTTAAATTGCTTCATGAAGCTATACATTTAGTCAGTTCATGCATTCCCTAGCAATCAAACTCATGACCTTGGCGTTGGTGGCGCCATGTTCTACCCTTTGAGCTCTCTATCAAAAACAGTTTCAAGGGGAATTACATTTTTCAGAAACGCAAGTAAATGCCCACTGCTGTGATTTGCAAACTAAATTGCACCATTTTTAAGCTTGAGATGGCCAGCGCTATAATAGAGCCATTTATGTTTTATATAAGGCAGAAGAAAATGAACCAACATGATTGGAACTGTCAGGGTGGTAATTGCTAAAATCTATCATCTGTATATAAGTCTAAAACTATTATTAACTTGTTGTTAGACTGCTTTAATGAATTGATATTTAGAAAAACAGGCATTATTCATTACAGCGAGATGGTCTTTCTGCTGGGCCTTAGGCCTGTCGCACCTCCAACGGTGCCTTTGGTGGACTATGCATGGCAGAGGCGTCCTTTTCTCTGAGGCAGGCCTAAACCTGAACGCATACCGCACAGCTGCAGGGTCTTCAGCTGGGGACCACCGCTCATTGACGTTTCGCCCCTTAACCCAGAACATCTCATGGTGGTGGGGCAGTGAACAGGGACGTCTCCCTGACACCCCCTGTAGCAAAACCTAATTTTATGTTACTCCCCAAGCCTTGTCTCGTAGTTTCAGCCAGACCCAGTGGCTTGGTTTCTCAGCTTCCTCAGAGAGCTCTTTGGTGGATCTGTTCAGTGTGGCTCCCCGTAGTCCCATGTCCTTGAGCAGACGTGATATTGATCTGCCCACAAAGCCTCTGGCTCCCACCTCCACCGGGTACAGCATCACACTCCATCCACTTTCCCTGCACTCCGCAACCAGGTCTGCATACTTCGCCTTCTTTCTCTCGTAGGCAGCTTCCAGTCCCTCCTCCCATGGCACTGTCAGCTCGACCAGTATAACTGACTTCACAGCTGCAGAACACAGCACCACGTCTGGTCTTAAGGTGGTGCTGCATATCTCCTGTGGGAACTGGAGCTGCCTTCCGAAGTCCACTTTCATCTTCCACACCGCCCCTGGTGTTAAAAGCTTGGCAGGTTGTCTCTTGCTGGTATATGCATTGCGTGTTCCCCCTGCCTAATGAAGTGGGTCCTGCATCGGCTCTCTGATGGACTCTGGTTGTTTGCCTCCTGTCGACTTTTCTCCAGCACCTCTGCCAGCTTTCTGAGCTCTTGTTCGTGCCAACCCCTGTGTCAGTGCTGTTTTACAGCAAGACAGAACATGCCGGAGTGAGGCATTGATGGTCCTGCAGAGGTCACAGGATTGCTCTGTTCCAAGCCATTGGTGGAGGTTTTTAGGGCTCGGGAGGGTGTCATACGTTGCCCTAATGAGGAAACTAAGCCGAGCATGTGGCAGTTTCCAGAACTCTGCCCAGCTGGTTGCTCGGCTCGCGACACCCTCCCAAGTTGTCCACCGCCCCTGCTGCTCCTGTACTACAGACCTCACTCTGATCTCCTGCTCAATCCTGGTGACCTCTGCAACAACAAGGTCCTTCCTCTCCTTCCTGCTTGCCTTGGACCATGGGATTGGGTGGCTTGCTCCATCCAAGGCCTGCCTGCCCTGTCTGGACCATGCCCATGACTTGTTGATGTTGCAGTCTTCCCATCACCTTTTGCACCTCCTCCTTGGCCCTCCATTTCCTTCCAGTCTCAACTCTGGCATTTGCATCAGCCACTGTCCTGTCGGAGGAGTCCCTTAATTCCATCACCAGCCTTCTCCTGCCTATAGCCCAGGGTGATGGATTTCAAGGGTAGCTGGAGTAAGTTCCATCCATACAGGCCAGCAGTTGAGAAGCACCTTGGTAGGTCAAGCCATTTACGGATGAAGGAGTTGGCTTTTGCCTCCATCCGGCTTACGCCTGATGAGGTGACTTTGCACAGCTTGAGGCCACATCACCCTTGAAGTGATAACAACACACCTTGTACTTTCCAGGTAGCTGGCTTGCGTCAATCTTGGATAGGCCTTCTGACAGCTGCAGAAGGATGATTTTCCCCATATCCTTGTCTGAGAGACCAGATGTATAAAGAATGTTGAGAATAGTTAAAGTGTATGTAGTGAAATGAGATAAACAAACAAAAATGAAAAGCATTATTAAAAAGCTAATAGTTTGATCTTTTGGATGCAGTTTTGGTATGCAGTAGTTTGCCTACATCCAGGTACAGAACAACATCAGACGGTCGTACTCAACATCTTACTTTCACAGCAGTAACGCTCTTGTGATTGATGGAGAGATGAGTAGTTAGGAACACATGTTAAGGGTGTGCAGCGAAAAATCATGACATCAAATCGAATGGGGCAATTTTAAATCTTGTTGTTTTAGATTTATTATGTGTGCCAATAACAAGGACAACTATCATTCTATTGCTTTTTGTTTAAGCTTTTGCTTTAAGCCGTGCACTTTTTTTGGCAGTGTTGGCATGTCCTTCAGATCTTTGAGATTTTTTAATAAATATGGGCAGTTGTGAGATATATATTTAGCATTATTTTAGGCTTATTTATGAGGCAGATCGCTTATTTTGGGCTTGTTTTGTTTAACCCAGTTGTTGCTTTTTCTAGAATGATCTGGCATCAATGTCTCTATGGACTCTAATGTATGTGGTCCCCTAGACCACAGGGCCTGTGAAAGCAACTACGGTGCAGAGAATAGGACTGTCCCAGTGTATTTCCCGGTGATTTGCTTGCAGTGCTGATAGAAATGAGAGGCATTTCTGATGCATGTTCGTTCAATTTGATGTAATGTTAATTCAGTTGTCACTACTTTAGTGCCTGTTTACACCTGGTCACTTCATGTGTTTTCTCTGATTAGATAGCCACAGATGAGTAGCTGAGTATCTCTTCATCAAGTCAACGCACAAACTGCCGCAAATGGAACACAAAACACAATCATCTTTATTAAGTAGTGAGACTAAATGATATTTCAAGTGCTAATGACCTATTGTGGTCATTATGTGGTCATTATAATACATTATAATGGTATTCATAATGTTATAATGCATAATATCTTTTCTTAAATGATTGTAAATTTAAAATGCATTGTAATATTTGAAAATTCTTTTTTTTAAATACTTTATACATTTAAGCATTATATTTTCTAAAGGTGTTCATTATACCTGTGGCTACAATTATTCACAAGATTGTATAATGCATCATAAACGAAGCAGAGTTACAAAGCATACATAATGCATTAAGTACTTTTTGCATTTTAAATAAAGGCTTTAAGTAAAATGTTACCAAAATCGTTTTCAGTGATTGAAATAAAGCTTAAATTAAATCAAATTTAATTCTTAGATTAAAAACGTTTCAGTTAGTTGCCAAGGCAGCATTTATAATTTCCTAATTTCCTAAATTTAAAACTGAAACAAAAATGATTAATTATAGAAAGCTATATATAAATATTTTAAAGAAAAGAGAAACTAATAAAAATGACAAAAGGACCACAAAATAACTTAAACTTACATTAATCTTACAAATTAAACCTAATTCAAAATATTAATTACTATAGTAGCATGTAATAAATAATACTAAAATAACTCTGGTCCTGGAAACCACTTACAACACCCTGTCATTATGATGTCATGTTTTTCACAGCCATACGCCACTCACATTTTCTATAAAAAGAAAAACAATTGTTAAATCTTCTTAAACTTAAAACTACACTCTGCATCTAATCGAAATAAACAGAGATTCTCTAAACAAACATTCACCCACAAGGCTTTTCTCTTAATGTCTAAAGCATTTCATTTTCATGCCACTCTAATTCTGCTGAGTGAGAAAAAACGAGGGAGGATTCAAAGCCCAAATTTGCTTTCACTTTGATTTTTTTTTCCTTTAGTGCCAGATGTCCCTCACAGTGTTGGCTTGTTTTGCTCCCATCGATTCAACCACGTCTGCCAAGATTAGACTCTCTCACAGGCTCGCCAGCCAACATAACGCTGTCCAACTTCCTCCTAACCCATGTAGTTGCCTTCAAGCCGCATATATCATGCCAGATGCCTTGATTTGGCTTTGTCTGTATTTCTGGAATCATGTCCTATTGGAGGGCGAGCGGTGTGGGTCGAGTGTGAAATGTCAGAGAGAAAGGTTAGCTCACCCACGCCGTCCTAGAGCTTCTGAGATGAAGGTGCTGTCATAGCCACCCTGTCTCTCCACACCGCTTCAGCAGCCATGGGCTAATTAGATTTTAGGAAGGATCCCTCGTAATCCAAGCCGCCTGGCTTATGTCATCATCGCTCTCCCCAGGCTGAGCATCGACAACAGTATTTACACAGTCACGCCAGGGATTTCATACAAATGATACGGAGTATAACATACAGTCTTAACTATGAAGTGGTCTAAAATGGTTTTACTGTGGCCTGGCTTTGCCTGCTCATTGGTTGGTTGTGCTGTGTTGTGTCATGGTTCGGGTCATGGGGCGGGCTGGTGGTTGAAGAGTTGGCATGAAGAGCTCAGTCTCTCATTACTGAAACAGAACTGATGGCTCTGTTTTCCATGCCGGTGCAGATGTTGAACAGAAAAAGACTCTGTCCTGCTTTCTGCCTTGTAAATCCACCCCTCCCCCCCCCATTTGGATGTGAGAGTTTTGGCACAGATGGACATGACGAGGCAGCATTGTCAACATCGGTCTGAGTCGAAGTAACAGTGTTTACTCAAGGAGTTCTTCAGCTGGGCTATTTTCTCTCCCATAATTCCTGTAACTTTTGTTTTAGTCTTGAGTGGGTTCGGACAGCAAATGTAAGTTTTAAAGGTGTCATGTCATGAGAAATCAAATGAGAAAAGATTATTGTAATATGAAAACGTTATGTAAGGGGCCGTTCACACAGAATGTGTTTTTCAATTACACTGTGCTACTTTTCTATTGTTTTTCAATGCAAAACAACGCGCTAGAGTCTAGACGGACGTCTTTAACCATTGTGCTCGCTTCTCGCGTCTTTTGCAGCGTCTCGCACATAACACTGCATTCTAAAAACGCAGCACTCAAGTTAAAATAAGTTTCTAGACCTCATTTTTTAACCTCAAAAACGCAATCTGAGTGAACCGGCCCTAACTTTTAGAACTCAACGCTTCTTCAGTCTGCAGAGCATCTATTGAATCAAAGCTGAAAAAACCCCCCCAGCTTGAAATCAAATGTGCCTACCTGGTTTTCAGAGACATTGCCCATCTGGTCACAGTGTAACAAGGAGAAAGTATGTTGAGAAAGTATGTAGGACTGGGGCGGTATGGATTTTTTCTTACCGCGGTTGAAAAGCAAGAAATTCCCGCGGTATTGCGGTAAACCGCTATTAGCACCATTCCGTGAAAAACTGGGTCTTCCCCCGCCCGCGCGCAATACATCCCGCGTGCACACAAGCGCACACACAAAAGGCTAAAGCCTTGTTTATACTCGACGCGTCCGCACGAGCGCGAGTCTCCGCTGACTGCGCGCGCACCTCCCCCAAACGGACGAGGCGTTAATAATTGACGCGCTCGCCGTTGTGCTATTCTGTGAAATAACAGGTCGCGCCTGAAGTAATTGTCCTCTTACCACCAGGAATCAACGTGAGAAGAAAGGTCCACACGTGACAATGTTTATTTTAGTAGGCTACATCACCACCAATAACACTACAAAAAGAATCGTGTAAAATCCAGTAAACCCTGAGATTATTACTTCAGTGATATTAGAAGAAAATATGTGGATATAAAAACATGTAGGCCTATGTATTTCATACAACTCAATTAACGATCTCTTAAATATTTTCTTATTTCACTAAACATGTAATTAAGTTTCATGGACATTTTATAAAACATGGAACTTTATTTTTATTAAAATGGCTTATGTCTGCTATATTCATTTTGTAAATGTAAGAAACTAATTTAAGATGCACAAATTCGTTGCCGGTGCAGTGAGACATACATGCTTGCTCGGCCAGATTCGGCTCGAAGTCGTTCATCTTCAGATGCGGCGCGACCGCACACACCGCAATGACGTAATTTTTGCCGCACGCACCTTTGCGCTCGTGCGGACGCGTCAAGTATAAACAAGGCTTTAGGCAATTGAACTTAATAAGGATGTTTATTTAACATTTATTATTTCACATTTAGAACAGGAACATTCAGAACAGAAATGGAATGATGTCTAGACAAAATGTGCACATGTGCAGGCACTTTTTTTTTTTTTTTTTGGTGATGACGGTGACGAGCTTAGACCCGCGGTAGGGGTCACGTGACCGCGGTAATGTGGTAACCGTCCCAGCCCTAAAAGTATGCTGTGTGAAGTATCGATATTGAAATATCTGAAACAGTTCCGATACTCCTCTTCTGCGGTATTGATACACAGCTACCAGCTGTGTGTTCTCACTCCCTCTTCTCTCCGACGGCGAATTGACATCCAACATCTCATTCGCTCCAGTTAAATAGTGTTGAATGTTAGGTCCTGAATTTTGGCACAGGGTTGTGGGTATTGCGAATCATTTTACCTTATTCCTGTAGGTTTCTCGCTCACACAAAAAGCGTTCGCACCACTGATCTAGCCGCGCACGTAAAGCCGCCTCTCAAACAATTCACGAGTAATCTGAATTTAATTTTTACAATGCAGATTATCCAGTGTTATTTTACATTTGATTGTCATTTCTGTAGTATTTCTTTCCTGAATACTACTGTTAGACCCACCTGAAAACATAAATCCATGTTTATTTCATTGTCTCTTTATTCTATTGTATTTATTTGTACTATTAGTGTATCCGTTCTTATTTTATTACTGACAGTTTACTTTAGTTCAAAGTTTCAAATAAAACCTTTCTGTGCTGTGTGTAAGTTATTGCAGAAAAATGACCCAAATGTGACTGCAAGTTCACTTTCATTTTTTTCAACCGATTACCAGAACCAAGTACCTGAACCAAGTAAACTCTGATGTACATCATAATATGGATGGTCTGTCTACTTCTGTTTCATCGCAACTTGAAACAGCAGAAACTTTAAATCGATAGTTGTCGATGTCGTCATTTACTCACCCTCATGTTGTTACAAACATGTATGACTTTCTTTTTTCTGCAAAACACAAAAGATATTTTGAAGAATCTTTCAATTGTTTTGGTTTGGATGAGAACTGAATTTTAATTTTGGGATGAACTATCCTTTCAAATTTTGACAAACTTTGTAGTTTTCATTGCTTTGTGTAGTGTATGAGAGTTTTTTTTTAAGCCAGTTTACATGCCACTGAAAATCGTACACATTTGTTGACCTTGAACAGCCATTTTGGTGCCTTGCAAACTTGTCGAAAAAAGTGTTACGTTCTGTGAAGTATTCTTCTGATTTGTTAAAATATATTGTTTTCTCGCTGGTTTCTTTCACTTAAGGCAAGACACGGCAAGGCAAAAACTGGTCAATTCACTGAGTTTTCACTCAATTTTCACTGGTCAATTTTGAGATTTTGGGCTATTTGTCTTCAATAACATGTATTCTTTCAGACTTGTGCTGAAAAAAAAGTCCAAAATACACATTTAGGTCTTTATTTTACTACACTTTGTCTGTTTGCGTGTGTAGATTTCGCCTAAATTCATCAAAAGTTGGCGTTCTAAATCATCCCGCTGCTCCGCGATCGCTGTCTGCTCCCTGTCATCACATATACCGTTGGAAAGCTCTCTCTCTCCTCTTCAATGCTGTCGGATCCAAATATGGTCATTTCCTATTTATCAGCAACAAATCATGAAAGTAAAATGGGCCATTTACTCGACATGCGCAATCTCATTGGCTGATGCCAATTTCTGACAATGTGATTCGTTCAGAATCGTCATGTGACGCGCTCTGACATTTCTTAAGATATTAATAATCTATTATTAGAGATATTAATAATCCCCTCTGAAAATGTCTTTTCATTTAATATATCAACAAAATGCAAAAATCATTTTGAACCTTGTTTTTTTCAATGGTCAGATTTGTCACTATACTTGCGCATATTTAATTAGATATAGCCTGATTAGCATTTTTAAACATAAAATTACAGAAAACTTGCAATACATTTTTTTTCTCCTATTCATGTGAGTAATCAACTGGTAAAGTTTCATGGTGATATCTGTAAGTTAAATGTTTTACCCTATTCACCTGCAGTGTCTCGCCTTAAGAAACTTGGCTAAGGTGAAATCGTGTTTGACGTATAAGAGCCTTGAAATTGCTATTCATGCGCTTATATCGTCAAGACTTGATTATTGTAACTCTTTATATAAGGGTATTAGTCAAGCTTCTATTCTACGACTGCAAAAGGTCCAAAATGCGGCAGCGAGATTATTATTGAATATTAAAAAACGAGAACATATCCATTGGCTTCCTGTACAATATAGAATTGATTTTAAACTTCTTTTACTGGTGTATAAATCACTCCATGACCTTACACCGACTTAATGATCAGCTCTGTTAATGGAGTATCAATCAGGAAGAACATTGAGATCATCAACTCAAAAGTTGCTGAAAATTCCACGGACTAAATTAAGTCAGAAAGGGGATCGGGCATTTTCAGTAGTAGCGCCAAGACTTTGGAATAGCTTGCCATCATATGTTAGGGATGCTGACTCTGCACATGTTTTTAAAGTACGACTTAAGACATATCTGTTTGCCATGGCTTATCCGTCTTAAATGTTTTTATTTTGTTTTTTATTCTGTTACTATTGTAGTATGCTTCTCTTTTTATTTTCAGTGAGAACGTAAAGCACATTGGTCAACTTGTGTTGTTTTAATAGTGCTATATAAATAAAGGTGACATTGACATTGAATTTATGCTCAAATTGCAAGAAGACTTCAAGATTGTTTTCTAACAATGAATTTGAGTTACATTTATAAGTGTGTAGTCTATAGCTTGTTGCACATTTTCATTTTGTGAAGAAACAACACGGTAAAAAAAAAAGTTTCAAAAGTAAACATCTTTAATTGGGAAATTTTTTTAATATTTCTTTCAAATATAAAAATACAGTACATTGCTAAAAATAATGTAAAAGTTTTAACTAGACAGACAGTGGAAAATTGTTGTTTAACGAGAAATTAGATTTATGCCTTTTATAAACAAGGTTTGAAACACATGTGATTTTGACATTTGCCTGTGAAAACTTTGGAGGCTTTCCTTGACTGAACTACGCTGAGAGTTCTCCATACGGAACAATGTACCTTTCTCCTCCCCCTGACAACAGCTGGAGAAGGTGAGTCCTCATTTATTTACATTACATTTATGCACACGGCAGATGTTTTTACCCAAAGCGACTTACATTGCATTCAAGGTACATAAAAAATAAAAAACTTAACAGATCTTTCTTTCCCTGGGAAATCGAACCCCGGACTTTGCCGTTTCTACGACGGTTGAACTACAGGAAAGATACCATTTCCTTCAAACTATAAGGACCGATATAGTCCTACACACACCCACCCATACCAACAAATATGTGTCCAGTCCAGTCATGCGTGACGTTACATCATTTCATTATACGTCATGTAGAATTTGATCATATCTTCTGTTGGTTGCAGGGTAGAGTGCAAAGATGATCTTATCTTGAAATTATGCCATCTTAGTGACATCAAGTGGTGTTGCAAGAGAGATCATGTCACATTTGAGGGAGTGTTAATGCATCTTTTGCATTTGCATAGGCTATACCTACAGATGCCTGAAAAGAAAACAGTAACAATGACATGTATGTTTTTTCAGCATGCGGAAAATCCGTATCCGCAGTAATGACAGATAACACCAGTAAAAGGTTAGATAAAAAGGAAACAAAGGTGTTCAAAGAGAACTACGCACATCATTGTCTCGACTATCGGGTGATTAGAAATCTGTTTTCTGAGAACAAATGCTCACATTTGCTCTGCACAAATGTCACTCTTCTGGGTTCAGCCCCAGTGAGGTGTAACCATTGGACGGTTTTCCTCATTTGTTTACTGAGGAGTGAATTGCAGCCAGTAATAAAAGGCTTAAGGAAGCTTCTCCTCATCATAGTCGTGTTTTGATTGCAGGCTTGGCCGACGGCCAGCGCACCTTCTTACCAGCAAGCTGCCTCGTCCTCCATGTTGACTCTGCGACTTGTAAAACTTTCAGAGTCCACGCCCTGTGGCATTGTTTACACCTGAAAACTGGTTGGCCTGATCAGCTTTAGCGCGGCCTTCTGTTCCCACTGTGATGAAACACTGCTGTGACAGCCATATGCCATAGAGTGGCTCACAGACTTCTAGATACAGGGCTTTATGTTATTGCTTTTAGTTTGAAATGTGAAATTATATGACAGTTCAAACACTGACCGAATTGCATCATATATGTTGTTGTACAAAGCAGCCCAGATGGGGCTAGCAGAAGATGAACTCTCATGCGGAGTTTAGCTGAATATATGATCTTAGGCTAACTTGAGAGCTTCATTATAAATGCATAAACCGTGAGCGGTTCACTCCACTTCAAGGGATGTCTCAGAGGCTTCCAATGAATTATGAAACATAGGATTCAAAGGATCTTCTGATCTTCTGATTCTACAATGTATATTTCAGAAATTTGTACATTGCCTTTTTGTTTTAATTATATCCAGTTTTCTTCTCGTCTTCAGGAGTGTTGTCTTTGTGTCCTCGTGAAGGCTGAATACTAACCACAGCATTTCTCTCTGATTCTAACAGTCTTTTTTTTCTTCCTCAAGGATGAATGTTCAGCTATTCTTTAAATCTTTTCTCAGTGTAAACAGCACTAACTAAACCTGCCAGATCTTTTGCTAGCTACCCCTCAGAGCCGCCCTCCCCCAGAACAGATCGGGAGCTCAGCGTGTTTGTACGCCCCCCCCCCCCCCCCCCCTCCTCCCTTTTACTCTGGACCAGATTAGCATTTGCTAAAAGCCGTAGTACATGTTTTGGTTTGGTTTTTGTTTTATTCCGCAATGCCCGTTTGACCTTGCACAGATATATGTGATTGAATAGTGAGTGTTCTGCTGTCTCTTTTTTTATGTCGGGATCTTGCGCTGTAATATCTCCTCACGTGATTAAAAGAAGGACCGATCAGATGTTTTCTGGCTGTGCGGACATTAGAGGTTAAGCTAGGTTTAGGACGAGTCAGAGAGCGATTGCAAATGGTTTTTGGCATTTTTAACAACACATGTTTTGTTTGTGATGTCTGCAGGTTTTTTTGGTCTTGACAGTGACCCGTCACAGAAAATCTGCAGATTTACTAGTGTTTGGTTTGTGCAGTTGTAAAAGGGATGTTTGCTTGGATGTTTGTGGTGCTTTAACTCATGTAAAGAGAAGGGAAGGGAGGAGTTCTGCTTAAGGGAGGAATCAAGGCCAGTTGGCAACAAATCAGTGATTATGGTTATAGAGAAATGTTCGTGAAAGTTCAGTGGGAATTTCCATTTGAAAAGTACAAAATAGGGCCTGAAATGATTGATCTCCCCCTCCCTGTGAGGCGATTGTGTTTTACCTTAAAAAAAAATATCCTCAGGTGGTCAAACTAATTATGAGCATTATTTTCTGAGGTTTGCAAAATGTCAAATCAAAATTTTAATCAAAGACAAAAATGTAAAAGATAAATTGACAAAAAGCCTGGGTAATGGTTGCTAATTTTATCTAAATTAAACTGTCACTCAGTAGCAGAAAGTAAATTTGGGATCAAATTATTTTTTATTTTTTAAGGGACAGTGAAAAATGGCATTTTCTATCATTATTTCCTCACCCCGATGTCATTTCAAACCTATACAACTTTACTTTAGCTACACTTTGAAATTCAAATGAAGATATTTCTTAAAAAACCTGAGAGGTTTCAGTCCCTCCATTGAAACCCTAACTAAAAATGAGTTAATAAAGGCATTGTAAAACAATTCCATATTTTTAAAATGCCAATAGTTTCTCAATTTGATTTATTTACTTGACTTTAACTTATTTACTTTCTGCTTAATGCTTGTTTTGTTTTATTTTAAATCATTTTAAGTTATCTTGAGGGCCCCCTAGTGGGCCCCAGCCCCCTGGTTACATTTAATACTTCTTAAATGAGCATTGGGTGCTAGTACGAGTAGTCTGTAGGGGATTGGTCATGGTTCTATTGGTTTAGGAGTGCAGTGGGCAGGTGTTTGGCCAACAGAGGAGGATGGCCCTGATTTACTGGGAGACTTATCCTAACGTATCCCCTCGAGGAACCGTTTACAGTTCTCTCAACACATCTGTGATGCATTACCTAATGCAGCACACACTGGTTAAGGGTTAATGAGCTGAAAAAGGCGTCACCCTCAGCTCATTAACCCTTCCTTTCCCTTTCCCTTCACCACACAACTTGGTCCAACCAGTGCAGATTTCTGTCGCTTATTCACACAATAACCTAATGTATGGGTGGCGGATGTGTTTTTGTGGTCAGTTCACAGACCTTCTCAGTTCTATCACCAGAAAAGGAAATGTAAGAGGACTGAGGTAGTATGTTGCCAATAAAAAGATGTTGTTGGCATTGAAATGGTCGAGAGAAAGAGAGCCCAATTCCGTAACATTAATATAAAGCGTTTTGGAGATTTTTATCATCCATTCCTGACACATTTTTTCTTTGGTTATTTTTTGACACAACATATTCTTAGGTCTAGATAAATATTGTGTGACCCTTCCTGAACTAACGTTAATGTTGTGTACAGTCTGAATCACTTGTGTTTTAGTGTGCCCCAGAGCTCAGATGCATCAGTAGGGACGACAGCGCTACTATGATACTTCCAGGCTCAGTTCTCCCTGGGGTACAACTGTCCTTCTGGTGTCTGGGTAAACGCGGGCTGGTTCTGAATCCTAGGCAACATCCATATGTTTCCCTGTGGAGTTCAGCTGGACTGGGTCATGAACTCAGGTCAACACTGTTCTCTTAGTCCCACGCTCTCCCATCCTGGATCTGAGCCTTTGCTCTTCCCAGACAAGACTTCCTCTGGGAGGTTTTCTAGAAAGGCATTCGAATCAAGTGTGACAGCAATTGGCTTTCATTGAAAAAAATCTCCGGTTATGGTGGTCTGCCTGATGCCAGTTTGAAAACATCTGCTTTTCACGTCGTTTGTGATCAAGGGTCAGATTTAAATAACAAGCTGTTTACAAAGCCGTTTTCTAGTAGGCTAACTCCGTTAAGACTTTTCTATTTATGCCATATACTGCTGCCTTTAAACTCTTATTTTAAGTCTTAAATTCACAGATATCTCCAGCATGGGTGGTCGATAGGCACTGACTTTAGTGCTTCGTATGGCATGTGCAGCTAAGCCCTAATGCACTTCAAAGCAAGGGGAACAGACCAGCTTTACTGAATCATTAGAAAGAAGGCCACTTTCTGTTGTCACAAGGAGTATCTTTTTTTTCCTTGAGCATTACATCACCTTCGTGTGGTCTGGCATACTGTAGCCTCTGCTTAGCAGCAGAGCGGGCTGCAGGAAATCTGTTTATTATTTCTCTTTATTGTCTTAGTGATAGGAATATGTTAACCCTGTTAGTGGGAACCACAGGCTACATCTGCTGGGCTTCTTACACATCTACACGGGCGAACTCGAATCATTATACATTCATGTCTTGCACTCGCCGTGAGTAATGGCACAGCTGAGTTATGATATCAATGGCTGCTTTGATAAGCAGTTACAGATATAAAGAAAGAAATATTTTGTTTTATATACTCTACCGTTCAAATGTTCACCAAACCTGCATTTGTTTGACCAAAAATACAGAAGGAAGAGTAATATTGTGAAATATTATTAAATATTAATTCAAAAATAATTTTCTATTTGAATATAATTTAAAAATGTAATTTATTCATGTGATGCAAAGCTGAATTTTCTGCATCATTACGCCCAGTCTTCACATAATCCTCCAGAAATCATTATAATATGCTGATTTGCTGCTCAAGAAAAATCTTATTATTGTGTTGATGTTGACAACAGTTGTTCTGCTTAATATTTTTGTGGAAACAGTTATACTTTTTTGTCATTTTTGATCAGAGTGTATTTGGATTTAGGCCTGAAAGAAAGCCTTTCTCTGTCCTCGTCACAAACCACAATCTTTAAGGTCACACAGCCTTTGCTTTTTGTCCCTGAATTGCATGGCTGTCACAAAGATTAAGGTTTTTATTTGTGTTGATTGCGTTTGTGGCCAGTAATATGTATTTGTTTAATTGGTTTAGTGTGTATCCTGATTTCCCGGTGTGTTGGTTACTCTGCTGCAGGGTTGCCTTAGTGTTTCTTTCATTAACCATTAAAGATATTATAGCACTTTTGTTTGCTCTCAGACGTAGCAAATCCAATCTAATTGAAGCAGTAAATCAGTGCTGCACACAGTATTAGACTAACCTGGGGGAATAGGCTCTGATTTCTATGACTCTCTTTGTTTTCCTGAAGGTGTCACAGAGAAATTTTCACCCTGTTCGCTCTCTTCTTCTCTTTGTCTCTTGCTTACTCATCCTGCTGTACTAACCCCTGAGCCAGGGCTACAGGTTCAGTACAGTAGTGAGTAACACGTGACTGTTTTCATTTCTAAAGGGAGCAACTGCCATGGACTGAAGAAAAAAGACCTGGATTTAGATTAATATCACAGCTTAACAGGTGACCTTTGACTTTCAAATACCTCTCACAGATCTCCTCTGGACCTGTCTTATTTGTTTTTTTTCGCATTATCATCTCCTGTAGATCTCCTTCTCTTGGCTCATTTTCCTTATTGTGTTTTAGATCTTGTTAAATCTGTTTCTTAATCAAGTCTTCATACAAACAGAATGATTTCAAGCAAATCACAGATACCGTTTCTCTACCTGGCCGACTATTCTCTGTACACTAATATTTCACTGTACCAAACTAATGCAAACCAGGGATCATTCATTTTACTAATCTGTTTTGTTTTCTTTCCCCATCACCACACTCATTATTGTGATGTAGAGTGACTGCACCCTTGAACTATTGCTCTACAAATAGCAAAAACAGCACTAAAACAGGTGTTTTCTTTTTAAATGTCACCTGAGAATGGTTTAATGATCAGACCTGATAAAGGATGTAAAGCAGAGAGAGACTCTGGAGGACAGTGAAGTCCTCTTGAGAGTGCCGTCATGTATAGTTGCTTAATAAAAAGGCAGTGAGCGAGGGCAAAGGGTCATGTGGCCATGGCTCGCCTCAGCAATTTTTTTAATGATGGCTCACTGACCGAGCTGTTTCGTTTTTTCCTCCATCCTTCCCTTCTCCCACAGAACAAACTCTGACTCAGCTCTGCACACCAGCGCCATGAGCCCAAACCCACAGGATCCTTTTGGCATGAACCAGCAGATGGGCAGAGGACCTCCTCAGCGGAACGGTGAGCTCGGCTTCCTCCCTCTGGGCCTGTTTACATACTGATTTTGACCCAATTTAATACCAACACAACCATATTTAAATCATTGTTATGTGTGGCATAACAGTGTGGTTGAAACAAAATTGCACAGGGGTCAAATGGATTGCACAATGTTAGGCATGGATAATAAATCATTGATTTATAGCAGACCCAAATCAAACCGTCACACCCGTGGTGCAGCGTGTTTGCATGACACAGCTGGGGCTCACTGTCATGATGTTTATCTAGTTGTCTTGGTTACAAACGCAGGCATTTCAGATGGTATGCTGAAAATGGTTGACAATTAGCCCGGTCCAGTGTGCTGTTAAAGGATGTTCCCTCTACCATTATTTTTCTGTGATTTCTAGAGCTCTCGTAAACAAATTAAAGGGATAGTTCACCCAAAAATGAAAATTAAGTCATTAATTACTCACCCCCATGCTGTACCAACCCCGTAAGACCTTCGTTCATCTTCGGAACACAAATGAAGATATTTTTTATTAAATTTGAGAGCTGGATCACTCCTCCATAGGCTTCCTAAGGGATTGAAACTTGACGGCCCAGAAAGTCATTGAAGAAAATGTTTAAATATTCCATGTGAGTACAGTGGCTCAACTATAAGTTTATCAAGCGACGAGAATACTTTTTGTGCGAAAACAAAACAAAAATAACGACTTTATTCGACTCTTCCTTTTCTTCCTTGTGGGCCTGAGACGTGAGTTCAAGAGATTTCCACGACGCATGCGCGAGAACTGAGAAGAGGACGTTCTTCTTCTACTACTTCTTGTTACTTGTTACTCAGTTCTCGCGCATGTACATCTTCATGAGCTTTACAGATAGTCTGGCTCATCCTCCCCTAAAAAGACAGATAGCCAGAGTTCACATACAAGTGGCTGCAGTGAAGATGTTTGTAAGACTATAGGATTATGTCATAGGGCGGGATAATCTCCCTCCATTCTGCATTAGCAGTGAAAGAGTTTCATCATTGTATCAGTTGAAGTCTGGCAAAGAAATTTGTGGCTGTGCCAATACAATAATACAATAAATCTTTTTTTTTTCATGATATTGCATCAGCACTTCACTTTTATTGAATCATGTATTCATTGAATAAAAAGTACAGTAAACATTTATAATGTAATTAAAAATCCTATTTCAAATCCATCCCTTTCTATCCATCAAATAGTCCTGAATTCTTTTTTTTTATCACATTTTCCACACTTTTCGAAAATATTACTTGGCAAAACCATTTATAACTGATAATAACAAGAAATATTGCTTGAGCAGCAAATCTGCATATTATAATGATTTCTGAAGGATCATGTGACACTGAAGTAATGGCTGCTGAAAATTCACTTTTTTAAAATAGAAAACAGTTGTTTTGCATTGTAATAGTATTTCACAATATAACTGTTTTTGCTGTATTTTAATCAAATGGTGAGCATAAGAGACTTCTTTCAAAGACATTCAATTATCATTTCTTTTATCTCCATACTAAAATGTCAGTTGACCAGACAGTGATTCATCTTTTCTGTTAAATCATTGGTGTCCGGGACAGCGTGAGCCCAGAGACTGTAGTGTACACCGTGAGTTTATAAATGCTTAGCTTAAAGGTGTGCTCTAAATGAATAGTGCTCATAAAAAGCAGTTGAGAATAGTATTCTCACTTCAAATGAAGTAGAGGCTTGAACCATGAAACAGTATTTGATACTTCGCAACTAGGTCTGAGTTGAGTACCATTTTAATTTTAGCCATTTTGATTCCAATATGGTAAAAAAAAAAGACATTTTCAAATATTTAGTTTATTTAGATAACAAACTTATGTATGTCTTTTTTATTTACATATAAAGCAGCTCAGACGTGCTGTGTAACACGAGAATGAACCTCATTGGTTCTTGCTGAAGCTTAAACGTGCGTAACACAAAAAGGAACAACTGATGTGAGAGTTGATGAACGTTTATATGGGAATAAAAGCCTAAATTCAATCTGTTCATCATATGAAGTATGATATATATCGTGTCTCTTCAGAATTCACAATTCAACATACGGATTAGTTTTACGATCTCTTTATGAACTTTTTAAAGCGTAATTGTCAGTTGCGTAATGTCAATGTAGGTGCAGAAATCTCTCAGATTTCATTATTTTTGGGTGAACTAACCCTTTAAAGTAACAAGTGATTTGCCTTGCCTAATTTACATTTTCTTTGGAAATTTGCTTTAAAAAACATAGATAAAACTGGAGAATGAGTCTATTATTTGCTGTGGTAATCAGCATTATGTCACAAAAAAATGTAACATTGAATATGTGACATCCCTGTTCTGTCTCACTCTCTATTGCGCTCTTTCTGTTTATCACTTGCTCTTTTATGAATTGATTTGCACGCATATAGGCACTGCACTGCGTATCCAAAATAAAAGCATCTTTGTGTATCAGACTTGTTTAGTAAATGGGTTCAAAAAAGATAATGAGTGAAGATGTGGAGCAAACCGAGATATGGAGCACTATAAGTCAGAAGGCTGTCTCTGGCCCAGGGCATTTGTATTCACAAAAACACAACTGCTTAATTTAAGGACATGGCAGACAGCATTCATGTAATATCTGTCTTGGAGCTCATCTGAGCTATGTAGACAGTTGACCGTGTGTGGAAGTGTGCAGTGAGGCTCGCGTAATGTGAACAAGTACAAACCAGCCTCTCACATGGGACAAACATTTGTCTCGCTTCCGCTATCACAGTAGTCTCATTCCAGTCTGGAGCTCCAAAAAGCATCAAGAGTGTGTGCCACATTCAACCGCTTGAGTCTTACCCTATTGGGATTTATGATTTGACAACGGCTATAATAAGATCTACTGTTTTTAATTATCGATTTTTGCTTTTGGATAATTCTTGATAAACATAATTGTAAATAATGTACTTTACATTAACTTGAACTATGTGTTTTTTAGGTACTTTTACACTACAAGATAAAAGTGATGAAACACTGGACTGAAGTCAGTGTTTTTCTGTTCTAGTCGTCTTTTTCTGTCAGTTATGGCATTGAATGAGACTCTCAGTGAGGGGGAAACGAGGTGTTGACAATTTGACATACTTTTTGTTTGATTCATTGTGCGTCGCAGTTGGGCGTCTGAGACCGGCAGCTTTACTGAAGTGCCGGAGCTGGTTGATCTGGCTTCGGGCCCACACTGCATCTGTGCTGGGCCAGCATCAGCAGAGGAAGTAGAAAGGAGGTTTGTTTTCCACAGGATCTCTGTGGTGTATGGAAAACAATGCCTCTCCATTGATTCACTTTGCACTTGTGGTCACAGATTTCTCCCGATATAACGTTTTTTTGTCCCCTCTTTCTCTTTCCCTTTCCCTTTCATGGGGGGTTCCTTAAAGAGACAGTACATTCTAAGAAGCTGTTTTCAACTTCCCCTTCTGGAGTTTGTGTCCCGAATTTTTAATAGGTGGAGTGAGTGTGCACTGAGGGACTCATTTCAATTAATTAAATGTTTGTGCGCTAGCTCGATTTAGCAGTCTGATCTGAACTGTGCAGCCTATATACACTCACCGGCCACTTTTTTAGGTACACCTGTCCAACTGCTCGTTAACACTTAATTTCTAAGCAGCCAATCACATGGCGGCAACTCAGTGCATTTAGGCATGTAGACATGGTCAAGACAATCTCCTGCAGTTCAAACCGAGCATCAGTATGGGGAAGAAAGGTGATTTGAGTGACTTTGAACGTGGCATGATTGTTGGTGCCAGAAGGGCTGGTCTGAGTATTTCAGAAACTGCTAATCTACTGGGATTTTCACGCACAACCATCTCTAGGGTTTACAGAGAATGGTCCGAAAAAGAAAAAACATCCAGTGAGCGGCAGTTCTGTGGGCGGAAATGCCTTGTTGATGCCAGAGGTCAGAGGAGAATGGCCAGACTGGTTCGAGCTGATAGAAGGGCAACAGTGACTCAAATAACCACCCGTTACAACCAAGGTGGGCAGAAGAGCATCTCTGAACGCACAGTACGTCGAACTTTGAGGCAGATGGGCTACAGCAGCAGAAGACCACACCGGGTGCCACTCCTTTCAGCTAAGAACAGGAAACTGAGGCTACAATTTGCACAAGCTCATCGAAATTGGACAATAGAAGATTGGAAAAACGTTGCCTGGTCTGATGAGTCTCGATTTCTGCTGCGACATTCGGATGGTAGGGTCAGAATTTGGCGTCTACAACATGAAAGCATGGATCCATCCTGCCTTGTATCAACGGTTCAGGCTGGTGGTGGTGGTGTCATGGTGTGGGGAATATTTTCTTGGCACTCTTTGGGCCCCTTGGTACCAATTGAGCATCGTTGCAACGCCACAGCCTACCTGAGTATTGTTGCTGACCATGTCCATCCCTTTATGACCACAATGTACCCAACTTCTGATGGCTACTTTCAGCAGGATAATGCGCCATGTCATAAAGCTGGAATCATCTCAGACTGGTTTCTTGAACATGACAATGAGTTCGCTGTACTCAAATGGCCTCCACAGTCACCAGATCTCAATCCAATAGAGCATCTTTGGGATGTGGTGGAACGGGAGATTCGCATCATGGATGTGCAGCCGACAAATCTGCGGCAACTGTGTGATGCCATCATGTCAATATGGACCAAACTCCCTGAGGAATGCTTCCAGCACCTTGTTGAATCTATGCCACGAAGAATTGAGGCAGTTCTGAAGGCAAAAGGGGGTCCAACCCGTTACTAGCATGGGGTACCTAATAAAGTGGCCGGTGAGTGTATATATATATATATATATATATACACACATATACACTACCGTTCAAAAGTTTGTGGTCAGTAAGATAAAAATAGTTTTTTATATATATACTTTATTCGTTTTATTAAAAGTGAAGATATTTGAAATTTCAAATAAATGCTGTTCTTTTGAACTTTGAGTCCTTGAAGAAAAATGTTAAACTGTTTTAACAAAAAAATATCAAGCAACTGTACAACTGTTTTCAACATTGATAATAAATGTGACGAGCAGCAAATCAGCATATTAGAATGATCATGTGACACTGAAGACTGGAGAAATTATGCTGAAAATTCAGCTTGGTATCACATGAATAAATGACACTAAAATATATTAAAACTGTTATTTTAAATTGTAATAATATTATTATAAAATAATATTTTTTGATCAAATACAGTAAATGCAGCCTTGGTGAACATAAGAGACTTTGTTCACAAACATTAAAGGGGTGGTTGATTATTAGGGATGTCCCGATCAGGTTTTTTTGCCCTCGAGTCCGAGTCCGAGTCATTTGATTTTGAGTATCTACCGATACCGAGTCCCGATCCGATACTTATATAATACATCAAAAAAGAATAAAGAAGAGCGAAAAAACAGATCTAGGATGTTCCTTATTTTTTATTTATTTCACCTTATTTTAACATTCAACAACTCTGTTACCAAACAGAGCACTATGAGGTAGCTTGAACAATCAAGTAATAAATAACATAAATTCTTCACTTTTGGCCTTTAGTGCAAAAGTAAATATAGAAAAAGTCTAATATAAAAAAAAAAAAAAAGTGTATAAAAGTGTTTAAAAGTGTATAAAAAAAATGAGAATATATATATACATTAGGGGTGTAACAGTTCACAAAATTCACGGTTCGGTTCGATACGATACAGCAAAAAGAAAGAAATGCCAGAGACATTTCCTATTTATTTAAAGAAAAAATATTTTTAAATAAGTTTGTTTTCCTACATCTTGAAACTTTCAGGTTTATAAATGGGGGTAATCTTTGAAGGATGAACAAATAATGTTTTGGTAATCACATTAAAAATTACATTTAAATATATATTTATATAATATTTGAGTTTTGAAGTGCAACATTAAATCCATGTTCATTCACGGCACAGCGCTGTTTGATCTAATAGAGATCTAGGTTAATAACGGAGAAATGTGAATGCTTTTCACTAGATCTCGCAGCGATGTTATTACTTCAGTGGCGAATTCAAATGTTTTCTTCACTGGATCTCTTAGCAAAGTGTCGCTTGATCTCGCGCTGCACAGATGTTGCTGGTCCGAACTGATTAATGGTCCGTTAAGCACAATATAATGAGTAGCGCAGTTTCGTTTCGCTTTCATTACGTTTGCCATTTGATGTTGCGCAACGTTGTGGTGATCGCGCCAGCGCGGATTTTGTATGGACGGCCGGTAGGGACTACAATGAGCTTTATCACGGGTTAGTGACATCACGATTTTTAGATTATCATGACAGAATATACTAATCAATGACTAGAAGAACGTTAACTCCACATCAGCTACATAAATTCATCAACGAACCATTCAACGATATCCTGTTGAATTCCACGTTGTCACTTTTTCTTGAGTCTCTCCATCTTTGTCCGACTCCGGATTGAACATAAAAGGCTAAATGTTTTTGAAATTTTCAGTGCGTGTGTGTGTGTGAGGTAATCGGAGCACAAGCTCTTGAAGCTCCGCCCTCTGTGCCAGAAGCAGCAGCTAATTTACATTTAAAGGGACAGACACAAAGCGCGTTTTTGCTCACCCTCCAAAAGTGACAATTTTAACATGCTATAAAAATATCTGTGGGGTATTTTGAACTAAAACTTCACATACACACTCTGGGGACATCAGAGACGTATTTTACATCTTGAGAAGGGCATTATTTCACCCCTTTTAAAACATTTTACTGACTCCAAACTTTTGAACGGTAGTGTATGTAATGCTGTTTCTTCTACACTAGGCACCAGAGGAGAGTGAAGGTTCTGTGTGCAATAATTAATTACTTTGAATTCTCAAGGCGTGATTCATTTGAGACGTGGAGTTTGCACACCGTATTCATTTCATCTGGTTTACATAAATGATTAACACTTTGACCGAAGGCTTTTATGTCATTAGTGATGCTTGCTAATATATTCTTACGTCACCAGTGATTCAGTTAGTTATATTAATCATTTTTTAGCAAAATCCAAACATACAACAGAGAAAAAAAATAAGACGCATAGGAAGAAAGAGGGAAAGCACAGAACATCCATCTTTGTGTTCATTTATTTACTTGAGCCTTGACTTTCCTCATTTCAAATGTGATAAGACTTTACAGTTTTATTTATGTCACCATCATTTATATTATTTTAGTCACTGTCACTATGGTTACAGTTTATATATCCCGTTATATAATCAAGATGCTTTTGTAAGCTGCTGTGTGTACAGGATATTTCGACACTCAAATTCAGATGCTTCCTAAATTATTCTCAAAACTGGCCTTGGTTTAAAAAACTAATAATCTAAAGTCTACCAAGAGTGATGTTCTCCAAACAAAGTACTTTTTAGCTAGAAATACATATGATTAAATAATAAATGTAATGTTCTAATGACATACATCTTTTTGTACACTGATATAAAATATCAGTATGATGGTGCTTATATTCATCACAGTTACACCTTAGAGTAGGTTCTGTGAATCAAAAAATAATGAATGTTAATGCTTTTTAAACGGTCATTCATTTGTAAAGTATTATAATTAATTTCAGGATCTGTTTGACGTAAAAAGCTTGTGTTAATGCATGCCACAAGTGATTTGTGTTGATTATTGTCTGTTACATCAGCAGTGGTTCAGTTAGCTACATTAGCTCTCTCCAAATATTTTCTTTCATTTTCTACTGTCCTAGCTGTGGAAACAGACATTTGTGAATGCAAAATTATTGACTTCCCTTTGATGTAATTGTCTCTCTGTGTGTGTTTTTGGTCGTGCAGCCAGCATGAATGAAGCAGAGGTGGACAATGCTGGAGATGGTAAGTAGCGATGCATGATCATGATTTTCTAGGGCCGATTCTGATTATTTTACAAGCACATTTAGGCACATTTACTTGTTGTTTATTTGCTCTATTACATGCCTTAACCAAAAAAAAATACCTCTAGCCATTTGAAATGCAACATCTGCATTTCAATCATTCATGGATTCAAGCTTTGTGAAGTTATGCTACAGTACATAAAATATTCATACACAAAACAAAAACAGTAGCTGGACTGAATTCTATTGTAATTTCACTCTCTGACAGTAGGTGGAACAGGCAGCGATAATACGTTTTCTTGGTTACTGTTGTACACAAAGCAGCACTGCCCTTATAAACACTGGATTAATAGGCATTATATTGTTGTGCCTGGCCCTGGTATAATATTTTCTGAGCTGGGGCATCCTCTCTGTATCCGTCTTCAGTGTGTCCCGTCTCGTGTTAACGTCCAGTTTACAGACTTTGTAATATTTCCACACAAATTATATTTTGGGAAATGATTGCAGAGAACGGTCCAAAAAAAACAAAAAGTCCAGTTCTGATTAATGGCAGGTCAACCTATAAGTGTAGTAAGTGGTAAGTGTGTGTTATGCTCGTTGACTTCAGACCTCCAAAAGAAGATTCACACCTTTAATGACTGCATCAGCTCGGCCAACATGACACCTCTCTTGTACTCTCCTGTGGTTTGCTGTGGTGGGCTGATGGATGCTGTTGTAGAATAGTTGCTGTCCCCTGCTTGCAATCCCACTCAGCTTCTCATATAGTTCACCTTAAGATATCTTAATAAATCTCCCTATTTTTATTTTTTTTTTCTGGTGAGTTGTAGGGTTCAGCTGTATTTACTTTTACTCCTTTTTTTATTTTTGGTTTATTTAGTATATTTGTAATTTAAGCTGTTGAAAATATAAAATGATCTTTTAGTGACTTGAGCAACACTACTGGTGCAATGTGAATATACATACAGTAAAGGGTAGTAACCGGGATTATTTGTGTTATTTATTGTGGGTCTGTTTTGTTTTTTTCTCTTTTTCTCTTCAGTGTTCTCATTTCCTGCTGTCCCTAATGAGGACAATCTACTCGGTGTGAATAAGCCACTGCCCAAACAGTTATGGGAGGCCAAAAAGGTGAGTAAATGTCATGAGGACTAGTGATGTTAAATGCAAAATTGAAAAAGTCTTTCTACAGTCTGTAATACTGAGTATCGATGCATTTGGGGCCCAAAAAAAAAAAATCTGATTTGGATTTTGGATCAAAATAGATGATCTGTGCTTAGACTTCTTAGTCATTTTGCTGGCCACTATTACCAACAAAATAAAGAGCTGTGTTCAGTGTAGTTATTTATTTATTTTGTTTAGAAAAAAGGTATCAACTCAAGTATTAATTTAAATGATTGTGTACTCTGTAGGGCTGCTTTTTTATTTGACATTTCTGTTATCTTGTGTTGGTAACAAACTCCAGCTAGCTTTCATGCTAGCTTTCATGGTTGCCAGATGTCAAGAGTTTTTAAATCCCCCAAACAGAGCTTTGATCTCAAAAAGATTTTCTGCCCAGTGTTTTACTTAATCTTCCCGCCTGGCAATTATTCGCTCAAGCTCTTTCTGAGCTGCAAAAAGCTTTAATTGACCCCTATATTTTGCTTATATTATGATATTATATACAGTATGGCCAAAAAAAATTATCATGATGATTTTTTTTATATCAGTCGACATCGATAATTCTCACGATAAATGTCAAATCTTTATTTCTTTCAAGTTTAAAGGCAGATTTTTGCTCCTAAGGGAAAGTTGTAGTAACCAGAGCGTTGATTGTGGTTTTAAACTACTCTTTATTGTCAGAACATATCATGACAAACACTTGCCAAACAGGAGAACATTTCACAAATCTGAGTTAGAACATTAAAACATTTGTCATTTTTCCTTAACAAAATAAACATCTTAATAGAAAAAAATATTTCTTAGTTTCTGGTAAAATGTAATATTCTGACTGGTCCATTCAGCATAATGCAATTAGATCATGATAACCAACCACAGATAAAACCAGGCATTGCCTACAGCACCTCACTATCATGGCAAAATGTTACTTTATGATTTCTATGGTATTTGTATGAAAAACAGTAGCCTAAATACATTAAATACTGTAATTATATTACATTAGTCCTTTAATCCATTGTCTACATTAATAAAATAATACAATTCAATATGTATATCCCACATTTCATGGTGTAGTTAATACACTAGGCTAACGTTACGGTAAATCCGTGGTAAATGATGGGAATTTGTAGACGGAAAAGCCTTCTGACTGTCACTGTATCGTTGCACACAGTGTTTCTCCTGTGTCAGCACTGTTTCATCTCCCTTTAAACTGGTTTAAATCACTGAGACATTTGTGTTCTTCGCTGAATTCAAGCGCTTCTCACTGGATCTCGTGACCGAGGCCGATCAGAGTAAACGTTGCTCTAGTGAGATCACGCTGCGCTGCTGTTTGGACTTTGAGCCGAGCGGATAAATGGTCCGTGTGGCGCGCAGTTCAAATGAGTTTTGTTCCACTTTTGCCGCATACACATAAACATTATCGAACATTTATTGAACTCTTGATATCGTTTTATCGAGAAAAATTATATCGCGATAACTATCGTTATCGTTTTATCGCCCAGCCCTAGCTTATATTGTTTAGTCTGTTCAATGTTTTTGCGCTTTTAAGAAGTATTTAAGGAAAGATGTAGAGCATGAGTGTGTGACTTAATTTTGTCCATCAGGAATTATTTGATTATTGGATTGTTAAAATTTGCTAATGACTGCGATTATTTAATGTGTCTGACAGGTTACTGGAGGGACTGAAACTTGGATCCCTTATTACTTAGTCCTCGCTTCAGTATACACATTATCAGAGAAGAGATGTTGCTATAGGTTAAAGGGCCCCTATCATGGATTTTTGAAAATGACCTTTCATGTAGTGTGTAATATAGCTCTAAGTGAATAAAAACATCCTGCAAAGTTTTTAATCTGAAAGTTCACCGTATATAAAGTTATTGTCTTTCAAAAGTAAGAGTCGACTCTGAGTCAATGAAATTAATTGTTTTTCAAACGAGTCATAAGCCGTTTCGTCATGACGTCAAGACGAAACATTAGCCCGCCCACTTATTGCGCGCGCAGACACCAGGGAAACTTAAACCTCAAACCGGCAGCTGATCCTGTGGATACTGGATAGATCATGTCGAGGAGACGCTGTGTGACACAATGTGACGGTAAAGACATTTTTTTCCACTGCCCAAGGAAGAAGAACTGTGGATAAAATTAATCTTTACCATAATACTACAGCAGTATAATCCTAAACTTTTCCTGTTACCTTTATTTTACTGACAACTGCTTCTCAAATATCAGAGTCAGCTAATCAGCTGTGGGCCAATATTACATAAAACTCTGTCTATTAATGCAGATTGTCTGTCGTTCTCACTACTTTGAGGAAAGGTTAAGCATGAATCAAGATTTGTTTTTACCAATGTTTGTTACATCAGTCATTCACGCTAGATCTCAGCTATTAGTTACCTCAAACTGAGTAGTGAATCACTGAAACATCCTGCTCGAGTCATCCTTGCGATGGAGGTTCGGGTTGAATGAATGGTTCTTCTAGTGTTTCATCATCGGACTCGCGCTCGGACTAATATGGTAAAATCAACGTCATTGTTTGTTACTGTGTTTAGTTTACAATGTAGGAAGCCTCAGGACACGCAGAGCTGTCGGTGTTATGGCAATGGGAATTTTACCGCTGTACACGGTAAACCAATCACAACAGACTGAGCTGTCTGGGCAATCAGAGCAGAGTAGCTCGCGGAAAGGAGGGATTTAGAGAGATTGATTCATTTGGCGCATCGTTTGAGAATCATTGAAAATCTGGTGATGTGCAAATGTATATTATGAGAAAATGAAACAGTTTTTTGACGTTTGATGCATGCAAACCTGTTGTAGGAGACTCTAAAACAACATTAGGAAACTTAAAAAAAATCCATGATGGGGCCCTTTAATGTTTTAACGGCACAATGTGTTTTTGTCTTGTTTTTTTGTTTTTTAAATGAATTATGTGCATGCATAAATCATTTATAATAAACACTGCAACATTCCGTAAACCAATAGGAATTGTCAGTTTGTCATGTCAAATGTCATGACTTTTAACAAAATCTTTGTGCTGTTGATTACAGAAAATGTAGTATTGATTTGAGTATGATGCCATTTTGTCTTATTAGGTTCAGTGGTACTAATTGATCATTTGCAGATGGTAGGTTGTTAAATGTATCTTCTTCGGTTAGTGTGAACGTTTAATTCACATGTTGCCTGGTTGCAGGTGCAGTCTCTGTCCTCCCGGCCAAAGTCCTGTGAAGTGCCTGGAATCAAGTAAGTCAAGGGAAATTTACTTGTGTGTGTGTGTGTTTATTGATATTTGCTGTACATTTAAACATCCTGAAATTGTCTGTCTCTGTTTCTTTGCAGTATTTTCCCATCTCCAGAGCAGAATGCTGGTCTGTCTCACTACCAGGGCACGTTAAACACTGGCGGGTCTTTGCCTGACCTCAGTAACCTGCACTTTCCCTCTCCGTTGCCTACTCCGCTGGACCCCGACGAGGCTGGATATCCCAACCTGAGCGGAGGCAGCAGCACCGGCAACCTGCCTGCAGCCATGATGCATCTGGGCATTGGAAACTCACAAGGTCAGTTAAGTTGACTATATCCGGCATAAACAGCCACATTAATACTTGTGCTGGTTTTCATACATGCATAATCTCATTTACGCACAGTCTAAAGATAAAAAGAGCTTTTGTTTGTGACCAAATCGTTATTCAAGGAGTCTCATTTGCTGTTAAAGCATCTCCTGGCTTCAGAAGAGCCCTGCTGAACACTTTAGTCTTTGTTTAATGGCACACTGTAGGCTTACACTGTAGGCGCTTTTTGGGGAATGAATGCCATGTGGTTTCTAAAGGGCCACATCCATGCAGAAAAGACTACAGCTCTCCTCCTCTCTCGTCCCCCCTTTTTAAATCCATCCGCCATCTGATCGCTCTCTTTGACTTCCATTCTCTTGAGCTTTATTCTTTCCATTCGCTCTCATGTCTGGGAACAGGGTGTGCTGGGATGTTTCTGCTGCCCGTTTCAGCTGTGCTGCTCGCTCATTGGCTGATCCCCAGAGACACAGGTGACCTTTAACCCCTGAATTGGCTGCTCATAAACGGCTCTTTTCTCTCTCGCTCTCACTGGTCCAGTAACCTGCAGACAATTGCTCAGTGTCTTCTCTGAGGACTGGACATCAGGACAAGAGCCGGCCTGCACGCAGTGACTCATAAAGCCATTATTGGTTTATCTCGGTTTCATTAAGGCAGTTCAAGAAGAACTTTTGACCTCTGAAGCTGATTATGTCTTGTTTGTTGTCCTCTCAGGGCTGTCATCCTCTCTAAGCAACCCTTCCATCCAGGCTTCCCTCAACAACTCTCAGCTGCACTCATCTCTCAGCAATCCATCGCTCCACACGTCGCTACGTCTCTCCTCGCTGTCCAACCCTCCTCCAACGGGCATGGCGAGTTCACCCAGGAGGCGGCCGGCACCCATTAGTCCTCTGACGCTCTCTCCAGGGGGTGATCAGAGGCGAAGCCTGAATAAGCAGCTCTCCCCGACAATGTCGCCCTCACTCTCTCCGATCACACAGGTGAGAAAGTGCTCATTAACCGCCTAACATAATAACATCTCACATTCTGCAGTGGTGTCTTTTCCCAATATTCATCCAAAAGATCACAGACCTCCTGTACAGGGCTCCAGACTGCATCTTGTTAGACTTTACTGGTGTGACTACATATTCAAAAAATATATTTTTAGTCTAGCACTACCATTTTCTGCTGTGTACGACTGAAGGGCAAATACTTAGATGTGTGGTGATACAGCACCAACAAATGAACCATGCAGCACAGACCAATTATCTGCACGGCATGAGTGGATAGCAAAGGTTTGTTTATTGTGAGTCTTTGAATAGCACTCTACTGATCAGTTTTGACCCTGCAAGGCATTGTAAAAGATTTCTGTGTTGAATTCAAATGGATGCACTGTGCAACACTATCAAATTGATCTGGACCATGTGGCGCAGCCATTTGAATTCAACACCAGATTCTCTACTACAAACTGTGGTAATTACAAATAGCTTAGAGCTTATAGGTATTATTCAAATTCATTATATTATCGTTTGCATGTTGTTCCAAACTCTACTGCTGTTTTTTTCTGTTGTACCTTGGGCTGTGGTTTTGGGGTTTTTTTACATTGCAATTTTCAGTTGTAGAAATGTTAATTCCTAAAATCCCAAGATTAATCTTATGCTCTGTGCCACTGTTTTCTTTCAGTGTTGACTCTTTTAAACTGGTTCTTTTTATGGAATCATTTAACTAGACTTTCTATACTCTTTCATGTGTGGGAGTGAACTAAAGTTTATAATTTATAATAATTGTACTCATTGTTATGTGTTTGCCCAAGAAATCCAATCTAAAGTTTACTTGAGTTGGTATTCACAGAGCAGTTATACAAATATACACTGCTATTTTTAAAGAAGTCTCGTATGCTCTCCAAGGCTGCATTTAAGGGCCTGTTTACACCTGGTCACCTCATGTGCTTTCTTTGATCCAATATCTATCTGATTTATTAAGACATTTCCTTTTACACTTGGCCATATAAATGTATCTTAGTGGAGTTTACGTCAGCGAAAGCAACATATACAGTGAAGAAAATAAGTATTTGAACACCCTGCTATTTTGCAAGTTCTCCCTGTTAGAAATCATGGAGGGGTCTGAAATTGTCATTGTAGGTGCATGTCCACTGTGAGAGACATAATCTAAAAAAAAAATCTAGAAATCACAATGTATGATTTTTTAACTATTTATTTGTAAGATACAGCTGCAAATAAGTATTTGAAGACCTGTCTATCAGCTAGAATTCTGACCCTCAAAGACCTGTTAGTCTGCCTTTAAAATGTCCACCTTCACTTCATTTATTATCCTAAATTAGAGATGCACCTGTTTGAGGTCGTTAGCTGCATAAAGATCCCTGTCCACCCCATACAATCAGTAAGAATCCAACTACTAACATGGCCAAGACCAAAGAGCTGTCCAAAGACACTAGAGACAAAATTGTACACCTCCACAAGGCTGGAAAGGGCTACGGGGAAATTGCCAAGCAGCTTGGTGAAAAAAGGTCCACTGTTGGAGCAATCATTAGAAAATGGAAAAAGCTAAACATGACTGTCAATCTCCCTCGGACTGGGGCTTAATGCAAGATCTCACCTCGTGGGGTCTCAGTGATCTTAAGAAAGGTGAGAAATCAGCCCAGAACTACACGGGAGGAGCTGGTCAATGACCTGAAAAAAGCTCAGTTTCCAAGGTTATACTAAGACGTCATGGTTTGAAATCATGCATGGCACGGAAGGTTTCCCTGCTTAAACCAGCACATGTCAAGGCCCGTCTTAAGTTTGCCAATGACCATTTGGATGATCCAGAGGAGTCATGGGAGAAAGTCATGTGGTCAGATGAGACCAAAATAGAACTTTTTGGTCATAATTCCACTAACCGTGTTTGGAGGAAGAAGAATGATGAGTACCATCCCAAGAACACCATCCCTACTGTGAAGCATGGGGGTGGTAGCATCATGCTTTGGGGGTGTTTTTCTGCACATGGGACAGGGCGACTGCACTGTATTAAGGAGAGGATGAACGGGGCCATGTATTGCGAGATTTTGGGGAACAACCTCCTTCCCTCAGTTAGAGCATTGAAGATGGGTCGAGGCTGGGTCTTCCAACATGACAATGACCCAAAGCACACAGCCAGGATAACCAAGGAGTGGCTCTGTAAGAAGCATATCAAGGTTCTGGCGTGGCCTAGCAAGTCTCCAGACCTAAACCCAATAGAGATTCTTTGGAGGGAGCTCAAACTCTGTGTTTCTCAGCGACAGCCCAGAAACCTGACTGATCTAGAGAAGATCTGTGTGGAGGAGTGGGCGATAATCCCTCCTGCAGTGTGTGCAAACCTGGTAAAAAACTACAGGAAACGTTTGACCTCTGTAATTGCAAACAAAGGCTACTGTATCAAATATTAATATTGATTTTCTCAGGTGTTCAAATACTTATTTGCAGCTGTATCTTACAAATAAATAGTTAAAAAATCATACATTGTGATTCTGGATTTTTTTTTTTTAGATTATGTCTCTCACAGTGGACATGCACCTACGATGACAATTTGAGACCCCTCCATGATTTCTAAGTGGGAGAACTTGCAAAATAGCAGGGTGTTCAAATACTTATTTTCTTCACTGTATGAGCATGATTTTATTTTTCATCAGTTCATTTCAAGGTCAACTACAATAAGAGAGAGAGCTGCATCAGGACTTACTACTTTTAATGAAGATGATTTGTGTGTTGAGCTTTAGGATGTGACTCCAAACTTTGAGTTTCATTTGCAGCATTTTGCGCTTGAAGAGATACTCAGCTACTCGTCTGCGGCGGGCCATATCTTTGGCAATGTGTGTTGCAGTAGTGCTGCCATATCAGGCTACCAGGAGCTGGTAATAACATGCTCTTACACATTTTTTTTTTGTACCATCTTGGGAGGAGTAAAATTTACACATGTGGTTTCAACAACCAGATGCATCTACACATGTCAAGTTTCATTTGAAATGCGTCTCAAACCACCTCCTTGAAGTGGTTTGAATGATCGGACTTAAATCCGCCTCGAAAGTGTTTTGGAGGGTATTTACACCTGGTCTTTTCACAATTGGATAGCTATCAGATCAGAGAAAACACATAAAGTGACCAGGTGTAGTCGGGTGTTTTGTTATAAAAAAGGGGGGGAAAGCACCATAAAAATGGTCAATGTGACCTGTGTACTTTCAAAGTCTTCTGAAGTCATACTTTTTGTGTTTGTGTGATTTTGTGTGTGCAGAACAGACTATGAAACCAGGTGTCATCTGTAAAACTCAATGCCATCGCTCTCATGTTTTTAAAAATATATATTTCTTTACTTTATTTTGTGGAGCGCTGTGTTTAGAAATATTGCAGCTGGTTTATTGTTCGTTTTTGCTAAGAACAGAGTGTTTCTGGTGCATACCGTAGCCCAGTCAAATGATTTTTATAACTTTCCTGTTCTATTTAGGGGGTTGCCTTGGACACCAGTAACTTGCCAATGGAACCGCCCCCTCCCTACCCCCATTACCAGCAAACCCAGCAGCCCCTGCAGCAGCAGCAACAGCCTCCCCAGTCCCATCAGTCTATTCAGCAAAGCTCCCAGCATCCAGGGGTGCAGCAGCGACAAACAGGTGGCCAACAGCAGCAACAGCAGCAACAACAGCAACAACAGCACCAACAGCACCAACAGCACCAACAGCACCAACAGCACCAGCCTGTGTCCCCGCTGCAGAACGTCCCACTCGACTTTAATTCCAGCGCTGTGAGTTCCAATTGAAATCAGCTGTTAATAGAGACAGGGCTCTGAGGGGAGAGGCTAATGTTCAGCTGTTTCACAGGCTGGTTATTTTTGGCAGAACAGGAAAACACTGAAACATATTAGGATCAGCCAAGACTATAGAAACACTTGGCACTATTTCTGGCACTACACAATGTAAATGTCATTTAAATATGAGACATACAGTCCTGGTGGCCTATACCATGAAGCCGGTTTAGGTGGATTAATGTTTCAGTTTAGTTTGCGCCAATCCTGGGTTTTAGCCACCATGAATTTGGATTTTAGCTTTGTTAATCACCATAGTAACTCACCACAGCTAACCTGCTCCGTTGCAAGTTTCTGTTCCTAGTTTCAATGTTCAAGGTAAGAGATCTCAAACAGAAATTGGACCAATCAGCTGTGAGCAAAGTGACACATGTCTGATGCAAAAAAGTCACTCCCCATGTTACTCTTGCTCCAAATTAAAGGTCACTACATACTAAAAGATTTTTAGATAAAAAATTGTCTGTCTTTTAGCAATGATTATTTAATATGGTTATTTTATATGATTTATATTTTATTTATATAATTATTATACCCCTAATCTATTATTATTGTTATTAAACATTTAGTTTAAATGAACATATACAGATAATATGTAATATAAATAAGATTTGGAATCGGTAGATAAAGTTTTAAAAATGACTACATGTGAGCTTACTACGTTAACTAACTTATGCTAGAATATGAATTACATAAATGCATTTACAATCTATTGATCTTCGGCAGAAGAGAGAAAAGAATCTTGCTGATTCTCTCGTAAGGGTGAATCGCAGTTTCTGTGTTTCAAGGCATTCGATTGGCTGTTTGCTACTGATGTCACACTTTTGTACGCCCACCATGAACTCAGGATCAAAGCCTGAGTTAAGAGAGAAAGTTTATGATCAGCATCATTGTACCAACACAGCCTGATTGAATTGGTTTGGTTTTGTCAGCTAATCCTGTAACCCTGAGTTTGTTCAACTACCATCATGGTATTATAGGTGTTGTTTATCTTTTTGATCATTCATTAAAAAAAAATCTAACCTTCCATTGAAGTGAAACAATTGAAAGTGAGGGAAAAAACACATTATGAAATAAATGTTTAGAAATTCTAATGAGTAAAATATCTCTGAAGCATATTCCCATTCATATTTATTTTTTAAAACACACCAGGGTAACTAGGAACATGAAATTGTCTAGCTATGACTTCTTGTTTCACAGGAGTGTAAATATGAGAAAACACAAAGGCCAAATTCCCTTAATCATCCATCACAATGAGTAAAACCAAATAATATGCATTTTTAATATCTTGCAAAAGTTAATGTATTTCAGTAATTCAAATTAAAAGGTGAAACTAATATATTTAGTATATATAACTATATGCATGATTATACTTTTCAGAGGGCTGACATTTCTGTATTTAAAATAATTTTTTATTATTATTGATTTCATGTAATATTCACTCAGATTTTGAATTTGGGGTTTTCATAAGCTGTAAGCCATAATCATAGAAATTATAACTTTTGCACGATATTCAAATATTTTTTGAGTTTCACGTAGTTCTGGTGTGCAGTAGGTCTGAAAGTGGCTTTAAGAAAATAGCTAAAGCATAGAAAATTCAAATTTTCAAACAGAGTGGGGAGAGGAGCAAGTCAGAACAGAACCAGTAAATGCATGCATATTACAATTCTCAATTACATGAGTTGTGAAATACAAATACATGATAAAACCTTGCAATGTATGACTGTACAGGAAAAACAAAATAGACGGAATGATTAAAGGTTCGTTGGGTGGAGTTGGGGTTGGTGGAGGGAGTTTAATGCGAGCTTATATGTCCCGCTGTGATAGATGTCGACACTGGATTGGTACAAGTCATGAACAGCTGGCTATCAGCTGATGCGAACTTGGCTGACGTGGCCTGCCTGAACTAACGCGATGCTTGATTTCAGATCAACTAAAGATGTTACGAATCTGCCTGGATAAGGACGTGTCTATAGGAGAGTTCAAGTGGCCAAAGACTCAAAAGATCACAGATGAATTGCAGAGATCAGTTGAGTCTTGGGTCAGAAAGCCTAAACAATATTTAAAAAACCATCCCCACATGAGTTTAAGAAAAATCCTCCTCGCTCATGCCAAAACAAACTCCAGCATATTCAGTAGCCAGACATGACTGGAACTTCAAAAGGGACAAGATTATATGTTCAGATGAAACTAAACAAAAAGAGCTGTCTTGCAGCAAACCCAATAGATGGGTTTGCTGCAAACAGGGATAAAAAGTACCCCATGCCCACTGTAAAATATACTGCTGTAATAACATATAATGTTGTGGGCCTATATTTATGCTTAAAGTCCTGGACATCTTGTTCAGATACGTGGTATCATGGATTCTAGCAAATACCAACAGATAAAAAAATCACAACCTGACAGCCTCTGCTAGAAATCTTATAATGGGCCTTGGTTGGATCTTCCATCAGGAAAACGATCCAAAACAAACATCAAAATCAACACAAAAATGTGTCACTGAGCACAAAATGAAGCTTCCGCCAAGACCAACCCAGTTCCCTAGCCTGAACCCGAGAAGCGCCATCATGGATCTGTGAATCTGAAGGATCTGGAGAGATTCTGTATGGAGGAATGATCTCTGATCTCTTGTCAGGTGTTCTCCAAACTCATCAGGCATTATAGAAGACGACTATTGACAAAAGGAGCCTTAAAATGATCGAATAAAAGCCATTAATTGTGTAACGTGTTTTGGAGAAAAACATTTATTTCATAGAGACCCCCCTATTTTCAATTCTTTTACTTCAATGAAAGGTTAGATTTTTTTTTCTAAATAAAAATTAAAAGGATTAACAATGCCGATTTCTTTTCACAGGCTTCTTCGTTCATATTTTCGAAGGATGCCAATAATTCTGCCCATGGCTGTATATAGTGTGAACATGTTTATAATTTCCTCTTGCTTCTTTTTGCATGCAGCACAACAGCATGGCAGCATTCTTTAGCGATCCCTTTATGGAGCTGCAATTCTCCGGACGTCAGTCCAAGTGTTCGTCCTATCAGGTAAACGTACTGTATACGATTTTGCAGTGCACTCTTGTTCTTAAGTTGCTCATATTTTGTCTTATAAACACTGTAACAAATATATTGCATGTGTTTAAACTGCAGGATCAGTATAACATGTTGGAGAATGTCATGAGCTCAGTGGCCGGAGGATTTGACCCTTCCTCCAACCTCTACTGCTCCCAGGCTGCCCTCATGGGTCTGGGTGGTAGCCATGGCAACCTGCAAGACCACCATCAGATGAGGCACAACATGCTTTACTCTAATTGTGGAGGAGGAGTGCCCAACATCATCCTTACAGGTACAAGTTCTGATTCAAAGAATGAGTCTCATTCATCTCATTCATGGACTATTGTTTTTACGTAACTGGCAATACAAGGGAAATGTCACATTCAAAAAAAGATCCTAGTTGATTATCATCTAGTCGTCCAACAGCTGTTTAGTTTATATAGGTTTAAAAAAATAAATAAATAAAAAATTCATAGGTATACCATTCAGAAGTTTTTTTTTTTGTTGTTGTTTTTTTTTTGAAAGAAGTCATCCTCAGCAAGGCTTCCATTATTTGATTAAAAATACAGTAAAATAAGTATTACTGTGAAATAATATTATTACAATTAAAAATTGTATTTGAATATATTTTAAAATGTGATTTATTACTGTGATCAGCATCATTACTCCAGTCTTCAGTGTAATGTACTGATTTGCTGCTCGTCACATTTATTACCAATGTTGAAAACAGTTGGGGTTTTGTTAAAACAGTGATCTTTTTTTGTCCAATACTCAAAGTTCAAAAGAACAGCATTTATTTGAAATTTCAAATATTATAATGATATCTATCATTATAAATATCTTCACTTTTTCACTTCACTTCACTTTTTTAATTTTTTTATTCACATATAATTTTGAAACCGGTTGTGTGGTTTAATATTTTTGTGGAAACACCTTTTTTCCCTCGATTCTGAATAGAAACTTCAACAGAACAGCATTTATTTGAAATATATATTTTTTTGTAACAATATACATTTCTTTGTTGTCCTTGCTGAATAAAAGTATAAATGTCTTTAACAACAAAATCTTTGAAGTGGTAGTGTATATATGAAAAAACTTGGTGTCTCACTGTATTTATTTATAGTGTCCCGACACAAGTGTTTGAGTCTTAATGGTATGTGAAGTTAAAAATAGTGTCTTGAGACGTCTATATTGTGTTCCAACATAAGAATGTGTCTTATGTAAATGCCCCAGAATAAATGCGTCTGATTGGGGCCACGCCAACCCAAAACCAGTTTACAGATTACTCAAATTCCATAAGACTGATTAGTGGACTAGCCTATCAGGTGACAAGCTGGGGAAAAAAAGAAGTTTTACACATCTGTTCTTTCCCATCTCCTGTATTCACTCACGATTCTGCTCTTTCTCAGACGACTCCAATCCCAACCTGTCTAAGGACATCAGCAGTGTGTTGTCTGCAGTGCCAGAGTGTTTGGACTCAGAGGGAGTTTTTCCACTGGAGGATGAACTTCGTATTGAGCCGCTCAGTTTGGATGGACTGAGCATGCTCAGTGACCCTGATATGGTCCTCCCTGACCCCTCAGTAGAGGACAGCTTTCGAAGCGACAGACTTTAAAGAGCCACATCATGCATGTATACTTGCGTACATACAAGTCCATGGACATGACGACTAAAGCACAGAACCTATAGCACTCAGATTTCTACAAACATATACAAAATATCTATTTTACGTTTTCTTAAACACAAAGCGCATGCATAAACACTACATGTTGATATGAAACGAATCATCAAGTTCGCATGAGTGACCCAGACGCCGTCTCTCAGCGGCCGCCATTGCTCAGCATGCTCCATCTGCCTCCCGAGACAACACTCATCACTCAACAGATGTGTGAAACCAATCTGGACGCTTCACAGTTGCTTTGACCTGTAAAGACGATGAAACAAACACGCATGCTTAAACACATGAACTTGCCGTGTATCTACTCCTAGTGCCGAGTGACAATCAGAACACCGAAGCCATAGCAATGCCAAACCAATGGCTGGTTCGGGCCGTTGCATTGCTTTTTCAAAGCCATGCAACCAAAACAAAATGAATGTGCTTGTTTTACACAGTGCTTTTTAATGTTATCGTGTCACACCAGCTTTCAATGACACGTCGATAGCAGCAAACGGATGGGACGGTCTTGAATGTGAAGACGACAATGTGACGTGTTATGGAACAGAAGGGAGTCGACAGCCGGCCTAATACCAGCCCATATTGATGCACCAAATGCTGTGATACGAGACACCAGCAGGATGGGTTGAGCCTCTCACCCCCCCCCTCGCAACACCACCCAACCTTTGTTTCAGTACCAGGACTACAACGCGCTTGCTTGGTGTCAGCCGCTCTATTGAATCGTCTGGCTCGGGCTACTGACCAGACACATCTAAACTAACCAACAGTCTCTGGCGTCACTGCCTGAAGTTTAGAGCATGCGCTAAGCTAACCGCTATTTTGCTGTGCGTTAGGTTCGCTGACCAATCAGCAGTCAGCTTGCTGGTCTGTGAGCCAAAGCAACTTGTACATGCTTCAGGCTGTCAAAACTCAGTCCGTCCTTCATAATGTGGCCAGTGCCCATCATTGAAATGATAGAAGACGACAATTCATGAGATCTCCTCCTGCACAGTCGCATACTAGAAAAAGAGGACGGAAGAGTCTAGATGATGTGTATAGAGCATTATTTTGCATATTGTTTTGTATAAAAAAGAAAAAACTATGAAAGAGAGCTTTGCCACATATATATGCCTCACAATTTTCTGACTAGAATGTATTTTTGAAACAGAAAAAAAGGGCATACTGTTTACAAAGATAAAGTTTAAGAGCTACGAATTGTGAGTAGGCGCTGACATTTTTACGATTTTGGTATAAATCTAAAAGAAAAAAACCTTTGTATCTCGCTGACATTGATCCAGTCCATAGTTAGCTAGAAGCTTTGGCTATGCAGAACTTTAGCACAGGACTGTCTCAGATGGCTGGAACAATCTAGACCACAAAAATGAACTCTTTTATGTGTATATTTACTATATCTTTGTGCTTATTTCAGATTTTATACAGACTTGTGATGCGGCTTCTAATATGTCAGTTGTATTTGTACTTGTTTATGTTCTCTCCCTTTGAACTTTTGTTGTGGATGTCTTCTTTAGTGAACGTTTGTTGTGATGGTATTTTTCACCGTTGTTCAGCATGGGCCCTCTCTCTGCAGCTCTGATCCTTGTGAGGGGTTTTTACGGGGAAAAAGACACTTTGGAGGTTTAAAACGTCTTTAAAAGGTGTGATTTGTGGACGTGGGACACATGTATCATTGTTATTGCTCGTGTTTAAGTTTGCACTGATCTGAACAAAATTGATCTTTTGGCTTTTGGATCTTTTGGTGTTTTTTTGTTTTTTTTTTTGTTCCAATGACGTAAAGATATCTGCTTGATGTTACGCTGTTAAGAGGGCATGTTATGCATGTGAGGACTTTGAAATGAATGCAGTATATTTTGTGAATGGCTAGATTCAAATGACCAAATATTTTGAAATGAAGAAAGATGTCTAAATATAGCTCAGGAATGTATTTTTTCACCAGTATCGTGAGTGGTCTCCTGCCTCTTGACTGACAGATTCCCAGAGAAACTTTTATAGCAAAGATCCGATAAGTTGAAGCGCACTCTTCTGTCTGTTTTGTTATCTGTGTAGCTTTCTATTCCAGTTACAGAGTTTTGGTAATAGAAAGCAATAGCAATGTTATCTGTGTGCCATGTCCACAATTGTTTTTTGTTGTTGTTTTTTTTACTTTTGGTGTGTATTTTTGCATTCATCAACGTCATTGTAGAGTTTTGGTCAAAACCATCTTGTCGGTCAAATCAAACAAGGTAGTCTTGACTAAAATTATTCCTCTTTTTGTTGTGCATTGTTCATTGTGGTCCAAGTAGGCAAAAAGAGAGGACGATTGACACAAGCAGAGATTTAAGGTGCGGGGACTTTGCTTAATTTGGCAGGCAAAAAGGTCCATTGTCTATTATCAATAGTGTAGAGATGTATGAAGCACACCTAACACTTTCAAACCAGGCAGCTTTCTCAACGCGGTGAATCTGTGTGACTAACTTGAAAACCGTTACAAGATCTGCATGATGGGGAAGATCTGCCTCTCGTGAAATTCCAAATCGCTTAAATTCTTATTGAAATGACTGGATTTCGACAGCAAAAAAAAATGACGAACAACATAAATGTGTCCGCACCTTTACGAATGCCCCCCCCATCATGTACAAAAGGCAGAACAAGATTTGTCTTTCACCCCCTGCAGCTGCAGTTTCTTTTTATTTTGTAATATTGTTCTTTAGATGTATTATAAGCATCTGTTATAAGAGGAACATGATTATGAGTCTGGGATGTTGAGCATGTTACTGCATCCTGTTTCTGCAACAACAACAAAAAAGTCTCTATATAACTAACATCTTTTAATCGTCTCTCTCATTCTGTCATCTTCCCAGTTAACTTTGTTTTTCATAAATGTTAACAGTGGCATCAGATTATAAGAGATGGGAGTGAAACGTTCTTCAGTGGTTTTCATTGAGTATGATGGTTTGTTTCAGCCCAAACGACTCTCTCTCTCTCTCTCTCTCTCTCTCTCTCTCTCTCTCTCTCTCTCTCTCTCTCTCTCTCTCTTGTCTTCTGCCTTATTCTTGTTCTTGACCACTTGCTGTCCCTCTGAGTGTAGTGTGATACTTTCTCTTTTTTTTTTAATTATCCATTTCCAGGCCCTGTGCTCTAATGGCAAAAAATGTGTTTATTGGCTTTTAAAAAAAAATATATATATAGTCTTCATAACAAGATATTCTTTTGTTTATAGAAGGGTTTTTTTTTTGTCCTTTTTGTCACTTTTTTTTTTTTTTAAATGTACAGTTATATTATTTAAAAAATATTTTCTTGTCCACTAGTGTTACTTCCTTTTTTGTTTGTTTTTTTGTTTTGTTTTTGTAATATGCCATATTGAAATCTTTCTTTTTCTGACATTACAGATTTATTATACCAGTGGTTTCCAGTCCTGGTTTAGGGGACCCAGAGCGCTGCATATTTTGAGTCTTCCTTATTTAACACACCTGATTCAGATCATCAGCTCATTATCAGAGCTCCGTGAGAGACAAACACAATGTGCAGTGCTGTGGGTCCCCAGGGCCCGAATTGAAAACCACTGTACTACACCACAAGGCATTTGGTTTGTGAAGTATGTTATAGTGCTTTCCTTTGATTTAATATAAACAAATAAAACTCTTTTCTGTCTCAGACACCTGCTGTGAATTTTCTTTTTTGTGTGACAAACTTTCTGGTTTCAGCCATTTTCTCTTCACTTGATGTCTTTTTATGCTACACCACTAGATGGAGGCAGTAAGACATTTGGGGAACACTTTATTTTGATGGTCCCTGTAACACATTCTGTTGACTATAAGTAAAGTTGCTCCTACATGTCTACTAACTCTCATTAGAGTGTTAGTTGAGTATTAATAGACTGGTAGGGTTAGATTAAGTTGACATGTAGTTGCAAAATTACTTATAGTCAGTAGAGTGTCTGTTGGAGGAGCATCACAATAATGCAGATATTAAGCAGACAGTCTACTAATACTCCAATGAGAGTTAGTTGACATAGTTGCAAAGTTACTTATAGTCAACAGCAGGTTCAAAAGGGACCATCAAAATAAAGTGTTACCGACATTTGTGTTGTTTGCATCCATATCCTTTAGTACTGTATGCACAAATGGCTGGAAAAACTTTTCTTTAGCACATAATGATCATATATGCATGTAATAAATACATTTCTAATATCACCATTAAGGAATCAGAATCCTGAGCTCTTAATTAAAGGATTAGTTCACTTTTAAAAAAACTTTTGCTGATAATTTACTCACCCATGTCATCCATGACAGTTTCAGTGCAGCTTCAAATGGCTTTAAACGATACCAGACGATGAATAAGGGTCTTATCTATCTACGACCGAAACGATCATTTCAAAAATAAATAAAAAAGTTTAAGTTTTATAAGCACAAATGCTTGCCTTGCTCTGTTCTGTGATGCCAGGTAATACACAATTACATTGAAAAGGTCACGCTTCTGTCCTGACAAAAATTTTCTTTCAGCCTTTTTAATATTAAAACACCCAGGATACGCACACGAAATTGGCATTTTAAACGATAAACTGACACAAAGACATTTGAATATGTGTATATGGTCCTCACATTTGTAAACACTGACTCGGTACTTCCGCCTACGCGTGCCGTGACCTTTTCAGCGTAATTGCGTATTACGTGACGTCACGAACGCGCATCACACACTCTTAGAAGAAAAGGTTCTATATAGAACCTTAAAAGGTTCTATAGGCGCTACGTATTTGGAACCCCTAAAAGGTTCTATCACTCTTAGAAAAAAGGGTTCATTGGGGTTCTATATAGAACCATAGGGTTCTTTACTCAACTCCAAAGAACCTTTTATGCTAAAAAGGTTCTATAATGACTTCTTTTGGCACAAAGGTTCTTTATAGGCTATTATTCATTCATATATTACATTATTCTGCAACATTTTGTAGTTTTAATTAAAGTTTTGTTTATTAAACTGTAGTTACTTAATATCACATTTTAATCATGCTGATTTTTGGAGGAGAAAAACTGAAACGGCACTCTTCGTGTGATATTGATATACTACAGAAAATGATATAAATATATACATTTTCTAACCCCCATATCTTGATTTTTGTGATTAGTCACATGCATTCATAAATACAATATTAGGGTCTTGACGTTTGTCAATAATATGAAATATTTAATCCGGAAAGGACAAAACAAATATGATAATGAATGAACCCCTAAAAGGTTCCATATAGAACCTTTTAGGGGTTACAAATACGTAGCGCCGATAGAACCTTTTAAGGTTCTATATAGAACCTTTTCTTCTAAGAGTGCAGAACAGAGCAAGGCGAGCATTTGTGCATATAAAGCTTAACCTTTTTTATTTATTTTTTAAATGGCCGATCGATCGTTTCGCTAGATAAGACCCTTATTCATCGTCTGGTATCGTTTAAAGCCCTTTGAAGCTGCACTGAAACTGTCATTTGGACCTTGAACCGTTTGGGTCCTGTTGAAGTCCATTATATGGAGAAAAATCCTGGAAAGTTTTCATCAAAAACCTACATTTTTTTTCGACTGAAGAAAGAAAGACATGGACATCTTGGATTAGATGGGGGTGAGTAAATTAGCAGTAAAAGTTTTTTTAAAAGTGAACTAATCCTTTAATTAATGATTCCTTAAAGGCATAGTTTTGTCAAAGGTGAAAATTATGTCATTATTTGCGTTCCCTCACGCTGTTCGTACCCGAATGAAGACGACCTTGTAACCAAACAGATCTGGTGACCATTGACTTACATTGTATGGAAAATATATATATATACATTTATATATATATATATATATGATGTTAATTGTATTCTATAGAAGAAAAACAGTTATTAAGGTAAGGAACGACATGAGGGCGAGGAAATTGTGACAGAATTTACATTTGCAGTGCTGCTTTTTCGGTAGACTTCGGGAGCACTGTGAAGATCACAAGGAACAAGGGTGAATGAAGGGTTGAATTCCTGTGCATGGAGAAGAAATCGCATCTGCTTTGATGTCGTTGATCTACTAGCCTCTGGTATCTGGTAATCCAAGGCATGACACCATTCGATATTGTACAGTGCTGGTACAATCTGATATGGGTTGGTCCTGTAAATGTTTTTATAAGGTGTGAACAATCTGTCTGGTTCAAATGCAGCAAAGCGTGTAACATGCCTCAAATATGTGGAGAGATGCCCTGGCAAGCCTTTCATTACTGTGATACAGTAGGCCTACTCACGATAATGGATTTTAAAACACAGGTAGCCTAGTAATAACATGTTGGACAAGCAGTGAGAGGAAGAACATGATAAGAGCATGCTAATCTCTTTCACCGCTGGAATTCACATAAACTGAAAAAAGACCAGCTATGATGATTCCCTCCACCCCTGTTTACTGAAGCAAAGCTGAACTTTTTCATTTTTGTGTCTTCATTAAAAGAAACAAACTGATTCAAGATACTGTGGTCAGAACAAACAGTACCATGGGCTTTTAATAGTTTGTTTATAAGACTGTGATACTAGATCTTGTTTCAGAATTATTCCCTGAGCTTGTTGGCTCAGAATTTATGCTAATTTTAATGTTGGGAGCCATTATATTATATACCAGTTGTTCTCAACCAGGGGGCTGGGGCCCCTTCCAGTGGGGCCCCAGTAAAATGTAGTTATATTAAGAATCGTAATTAAATGTCTACAAAATAAAGATGTTCAACATTAAACTGACATTATGTTTTTGAGTTTATTTGTTTTATTAGGTTATTTGTAAGGTACAGATTAGCTTATAAATCAACAGCACTGATTTATACTGTTTTGAAAAAATGGGAGATGATTTACTTATAGATTGCAGTCGTGTTCTGGAAGTAAAAAAAAATCAAATTCTTTAAAAAAAAAAAAAGTATTTTATTTGACAAAATCCAGGTGCTAAACTACAATACCCATAATCCTGAAGAGTAAGATCACGTAGTGTGTTTATCGTGTTATTTATACGCGAAAATGAGTTTTTACGTGCATATACGCAGTTTTCGCGTGCATTTGATACGCACATCATTGCGTGTAATACACACGCACCCAACACCATAATTCTACCCAAACGTATAATACACACGCACCCCACACCTAAACCTACCCTTAACAACCCATGCGTATCGTATGCACGTAAAAACTAATTTTCGGGTATTTATAACACGATAAACACACTACGTGATATAGACACGTATTTAGTGTGATCGGGTTGACTAATCAGAGAGTCAAATGGCCCAATCAGTGGCTGAATTCAGAAAAGCATTCAAGCAAGCATAATACTATTGATATTCCTGCCTATATTATATGCCATGTAAAGGAGGATTGTTATGCTACTAAACATTATAATTATGATCATCAGTTGGCGGTCAATGACCAAATCCACTGAAAGCTATATTCCCTTTTAGGATTGTTTAAAAACATTCTTCTTTTGATTCCCTCTTTCTGTAAAACTGCTTATTTCTTCTTCTTTTTTTACTGCATTAGTAATCGCCAAGGATGTTATACAATTCAGTCCTTTGTCATGTTATCTCTGTTATCTGCATTCAGGGTGTTTTTAGTCATGTCTACCTTCTAGACTAGCTTTAAGATTTGAAACAAAGATTTAAACCCAAATTATCTTCAAATTTGAATGGAGGATGTTTGCAGAAGGAGTCACATCAAATGCTTAGAAGAGTTTAAGATCTATGGAAAAACTTAGTTACAGCTAGATAATAAAAAAACAGTTACAGTTAGATAAAATATGATTCTAATCTCAAATATTGAGAAAATATTTATTTACATTGCTAAGTGATGTGATTAATCAAAGGTCACCTGTTAAATGGGCCAGTATTTTTTGTTTGTTTGTTTGTTGTGCTTTTTTCCTGAATGGAGACCACACCCTTGCATGTACATTAAATCATCTTTTCTGTACAACCTCATGAAGGAGATGTGAGTGTTTGTTTAGATGTCAACTGGTAATCCATTGACAGATTACATGATATACTATAAATGGTCTTAGTTTAATGAATGGTTCAATTAGGGTGTTAGTTTTTATGGAGGATGCCATGATACTCCTTCATTCAAAAGTTACCAAACTATTTGATTTCTTACTATTTTTTGTGTTTGCAGATAAGCGCTCACATGGGCTTGTTAGATCAGTTCAAACCCCTGGGATGTGTGCTGTAGGAATTTAGCTGAGCTCTTCTGGGAGCTTTTCTTACTTTAGACTCACTAATTGCTCTCCCTCCTTCTGCCTGTTGCGTTCAGCTGTCTGCTTATTTGATTTTATCTGCAACATTTCAAACTTTAAGGCTGATAGTGTTCTCTGCTTAACTTCTCACTTTTGTCCTCAAACAGCCCCTCCATCCTCTCAAGAGCCTCATGTTTCTTTTGTCCAGTCATCTCTGTTAATTCTTGATGAAATTGTGCTGCCACAGCTCTGAACTTTTTTATTTAGTTTTACGTCAAGTGATTAATATTTCTGGAATCTACCGTCATTAATGGCTGTGTATCAGTCCGCTCATAACTGAAACCGGCGCTACTTTTATCTCTCTCTTGGTTCCTACATCTCAGTTATCAATTCTGAAAATGACCTTAAGTATTTTGTCTAACTTACAGTTAAGATTATAAAATTATTTAAACTCAAAATCAGTATTTAATTCCCTCATGTTTATTTATTTAGTGAGTAGCCATGTAATAAGAAGAGTACTGTGCAGTCAGCCGGTCATCATTGCAGAAGAACACATTTAAATAGTTTATTTCAACCTAACTTCTGAGTGAATCAATGTTTCATTCCTCAGCTTCAAAGTGACTTCATTGCATCACTGACTTTTGTGAAGGTTTGATCATGGCTAATTGTTCAGTCTGGCAGGACTAATTTTATTCTTGTTTTAGGGCCCCTGAAATGTGTGTTTTTTTTCCTGACGAATGTCTTGTCCTCATTAGAAGTCTGGGAGGTAAGTAAGCAAGACCTGATTTATGTCTAGTTCCCGGATACACCACAGGTTTCGTCACTCATTTGCCACCCAGTATTATAAACAAAGGGGTGAGAGCCTTTTCCTCAGGTCATTCAGAAACTGTGTGTCTGGACACGGGTGCTCTTTTTCAGACTTCTGTTTCACTCTGACTGGTATCTAAATCTTTTTCTCGTACTCATTGCTGTGTTTGTGACTGTTGGCTCAACATAAACATGAAAGAACAGCAAGTCCATCAATAACTTTCTCCAGAGATTTATTTCAAACAGCAACACTCACAGGCATAAATTTAGCATGTAGTTGTCCAGCTGCTTCTGGGTTCTTGGATTACAATATATTGGCTTAGTGGTAACAAAAATAGCCAACACTGATGTAGGATCAACTCACAACCACAAAAATAAATAAATAAATAATGGCCTGGAAGTGCTTGCACATGTAAATCAATTTTTGACGATAAATACTTCATTTAGGACCTGACATGTTTGGGAAATACATTAAATTGAAAAATGTTACTTCCCTAAGATTATGTTAGTAACCAGTTACCATTGACTTTGATTGTATTTTTGTCCATATAATAAAAGTCAGTGGGAACCAAAACTGTTTTGTTACTAACATTCTTCAAAATATCTTAAAGAAACTCATAAAACTTTGGAATGAGGATGGGTAAATGAAGACATTTTTCATTTTAGTCAAGGCAAGACATCTTCATTTATATACCGCCTTTAACAATGTAGATTGTTTCAAAGCATCTTTATAGATATTAACATATAATTTAAGGTAACAGAGATTGTTTTGGCTTTATAGCGGTTCTTGAATAATGTTATTTTCCAGCTAAAGTTAGTTTTGATTGATTCACTTCCGTTGAAATGATCATTTGTTATTAAATTAGAGGCCGCTAAGAAGACGCCATTCTCTCTAAACAGACTTTAAACGCGAACCTGTGATAAACGCTGATGGCGTTCACATGCGCATTAAGAATAGATTCTATAGTTATGTGCGTTTGAATATATGTGCGCAGGTTTGTAATTCCCTACAAACCATGCCTAAACAAACTACTTGTCTTGCCTATACATTTTGATACAGAATTTTATTTGATCACTTCGGGGTAGGTACGCGAACCGAATTTCCCCACAACGCTTTATCTGTAGAGTGGGAAAGGGATCCTCCATAGGGAGAGGCTAATTGGCACGTCAGCACTGCATTGTCATCGGGTCCAGGCGAAGCTCCTCGTCAGATCTGGATACGGCCTGGCTCCGGCAGGCTGCGGGAAAACCTTGGGATAAACAAAGACATTAAAATTAGCATAGATGCCATTCTTCTTATGATGTAACGAGTACATCAGGTTTTAAGGGAAGTGTTCCCAGTTCTGGCTGACCTAATCTATGCAGCCTAACATTGAATTATAGAAGTCGATCATGTATTATGTGAATGCTAGGTCAAAGAGATGTGTCTTTAATCTAGCTTTGAACTGACAGAGTGTGTCTGCTTCCCGGACAATGTTAGGAAGACTGTTCCAAAGTTTTGGTGCTAAATAGGAAAAGGATCTACCGCCAGCAGTCGATTTTGATATTCTAGGTATTATCAACTGGCTGGAATTTTGAGATCGCAATAGACATGAAGGACTATAATGCGTTAAGAGCTCGCTCAAGTACTGCGGAGCTAAACCATTTAGTGCTTTGTAAGTAATCAGTAATATTTTAAAATTTATACGATGTTTAATAGGCAGTCGAAGCAGTGTTGACAGAACCGGGCTAATATGGTCATAATTCCTGGTTCTGGTAAGAACTCGAGCTGCTGCGTTTTGAATGAGCTGTAGTTTGTTTATTAAGCGTGCAGGGCAACCACCCATAATAGCATTACAATAATCTAGCCTTGAGGTCATGAACTCATTAACTAATTGTTCCGCATTTGTCAATGAGAGCACATGGCGTAATTTAGATATATTTTTAAGATGGAAAAATGCGGTTTTACAGATACTAGACATCTGACTTTCAAATGAAAGATTGGTATTAAAGAGCACACCCAGGTTCCTAACCGATGATGAGGACTTGACAGAGCAGCCATCAAGTGTTAGACAGAATTCTAGGTTATTACGTGTGGAAGTTTTTTGTCTAATAATTAGAATCTCTTTTCAGAATTTAGTAGTAGGAAATTTTTATATCAGCTATGCATTCCGTTAATTTTGTGGTGAACTATCTAACTAATTTATTGTGAACTATCCCTCAAATCTTGCTTAAATTCTTGTCCATTTTATTGTTTGGAGGATGTCATGGTCGTGGACTTCGTTCCATCTAAGGCTAACATTCCTACCAAGGTCTTATGTTATGACAAAACAAGCAGATTTAACCCATTAGTGTGATTAAGATACAGCCAACTACTCTGACTGACATGCCAACAGAGAAACATCTCACACAAATGTGTCTATAGACACAAACATACTGACACTGTGTAATGGTAATTGTGGACATAATCTTGTGTTGAGTCAGAGAACAGCTGTGTTTTATAAAAAATACTCTGAAGTGGGTTATTCACCCCAATCTCCTCAGGTCCCCTTCCCTTCCTGTATGTCAAACTACTGTGCTCCTCGAGGACTCCACAAAATCAAATGTGGTGGAATGACTGAGCTTGCATTTATTTGTCCAAGAGTGCTATCAGTAAATCTCTGCACAAAGGGCCCTGATATAGTGATAGAATCAGGGAGGGGAACTCTATAGTTTATCATGACAACTCTTGGGATAGTTTGCACAGCTATGCTGCTGTGAGCATGTAGCCATGCAAATAGCATACATTAAATTACCCGTAGCAGATCTAGACAGGTGGAGCTGGGGGAGGTGGAGGGTTTCAGAGGAACTGTGATAGCACGCTGCAGGACCAGCTTATAGCGAACATTGAACCAAAAATGTCGAGCTAGCAATCTCATTGGCTGCTTGATGCAACAGAGACCAATCAGCTTGTGCCATATAGTAAACGATAGCAGCTAAAAGATTACATTAATGACCTCTCAGCCAGCATCATCTAGAGTTTCATGACAGAACTAGATATTTACAAATGAAACATGAATTAAAGTCATGGTTTGCATGGATGCCAACCAATAGTTTCTTACTTTAAACAACACTTTGAGAAGAAACACTATGTTTGTATGACCACAAGGGAAATTCCCTCTCTATAGGTTCTTTAGTAATCGTTAGTAAATTTGATAGTGTTTTGTAAATCTTATTTTATTCGTTCCTCCTCTTTTTTTGTCATGGTGTTTGTGCACATTTCTTGCAGAGACGGTGAAAAAACTCTCACACATCTGCTGCCCTCTGGGCTTTCACACTGTGAGATTATTCCAGCTACTAAGCAGCTGTTTTATATTTTAACCTTTAGCTGATGATCCTCTGAGATTTCATTCCAAATCACTCAGCTATTTACATCTTGACGAGCAAAGCATGGTATGAAATACCTCACGGGTCAAAATAGTTGACGTGCTTGTTAATTTTCCTATTAAACTCAATTTAAGTCAGAATATTGTTTGGGGTAAGTAGTCTCTGAGCTAAAAGATGTCATGTTACGATCTGTCAACACACTATTAGTGGTTTTCTTTTCCTCTCTAGTAGGAATGAAGCCTTTCTTCTTGGTGTCTCTTGTTTGTAAAGCTTAAATATTGTACATTTTAAAAAGGTCTGGTAGAGAGAACACCTGCCTATATGTAATATTAGTAGCTGTTACCTGTCAAACATCCACAACATCTGACATAAACCATTTAGTGCATAAGTGAAGTGTGCAGAAGAGAGTCACTCCTCCAGAGACCTGTTATCATCTCTGAAACTCTCAAACATTTGTGCTATCTGGCTCACAAGGCCTATCCCAAAACAGCCCTCACCATGAAATCATTCCTCTCTCGCATACCTAGTAACTGCACAAAGGGAATGGATTCATTTGCACTGTGGGATACATCACAACTGCCACTAATAAACAGCATGTGAGTTGAGGGCTAGTCAGGTTGCCTGGGCAACTATTACATTTTGCACTTCCTGAATGCAGAAGAGTTGTGTTCTGATATCTTTATCAAGAAAGAATGTATAAACTAGCTGCTGTTTGTATATAATGCACAGCAATCATGTGATGTATGTGATTAATGTGTTTAGATGCCTCTTAATTGGACTTTTACACTCAGTAACCCCCAAGTTCTGAAAGTGAGCTCTTGAGTGGCGGGAGAGTTGAGTGGAGAGTTATTCTTTTTTTTTATAAACTATATTTAAGCAATATAACAAGCAGATAATCACACTTCTACTGATATTCAGACCAACAGCACGACTGCAAGTGTGACAGTTTTTATACCACTGTTCAGTAAAGAATGTTATTATATAAGATAAAATATTGCTTATTTCTTGTGAAGCTGATTTAACTGCTGCACCTCTCTGAGCAACAGAGAGTAGCGGTGTTTTCAGTGTTTTAATAACAGTCGGTTGAATGTCGCTTTCAGTCGGTTGAATGAGTGAAGCTGCGTCCAAAGTCCGTTAAAAAAGTACATGCTATATTGTATGAATGTGTTTATAGTATGAAGGAAATCTGGACGTATTACATCCCCATATTGTCATGTGACTGACGTGTGCCTGAAATCGCATACTGATTATGTGCTAGGTAGGCTACCAATTTGGCATGAAACCTACTTTGTGACCATTAAAAAGTACATTCTATAGTATGAATGTGTGTAGTATGAATGAAATTCGGAATGAATGAATGAATGAGGCATTTATATAGCGCTTTCATATGTACTACTACACCCAAAGCGCTTTACAATCATGTCAGGGATATCTCCTCAACCACCACCAGTGTGCAGCATCCACTTCGATGATGCGACGGCAGCCACAGAACAGCAACGCCAGTGCGTTCACCACACACCAGATTGGTGAAGAGGAGTGATCCAAGTTAGCTGTTACACTTTCTCTATTGGTAAATGATACAGACCCTCTCCTCTCTCCCTATATAATAAGACAATCTCTGAACCAACATGCACTGCTTCAAGTCAGGAGCCGATTGGTCTACGCAGCGCTGCATGAAGTCCAACAAGACTAACCTCTGGTTGTGACGCTTTACTGCCATTCACAAATTCTCTCACGTGATCATGAAGGCTACTTTATGCCTACAGTTTATGAATACTGTGAATTAGGATATACTCACATATTATTCACTACTATACAGTAGGGAAGTATGCATATGGAGATGCAACCATAGTCACTTGTTTCATTTCTGAATTAATTAATGTTTTGAACAAATCTGTTGAATAAACTTGTGAATAAACAATTACTCAGTCGTAAAGACCTACTGGCATAATAATGTAACCTGCAAAAGTAATAAATTAACCCACTCATACAATTTTATGCACACTTGAGTAAAGAGATGACATGAGAAAGAGATGTTGTGCACTGTATTAAGGATTCTTGAAGAAAACTGTAGCTTATCAATCAGTTTGGGTTTGCCGGTAGGGGACTAGTTCACCACAGATGTCCGGTTAGAGACATGAAGAAGCAGCAGTAAGTTCTCTTTATAGCTTTATTTTCTCCACCACAATTCCATCAAGCTTCAATACAGGTTTAGCACATAAGTGCGGATGAGTACAGTCGTGATGTCATGAGTATGGGTGTGGTCTAAACAAAACATAATATATATCAATATAACATAACAGAAACACAAGATAACAAGATAAATACATACAAATGAGATGTAGCAGAAATGCTTCCATGAAACAAGCAACATCATGTGAATATGTGAACACAAATCAAATCCCTACTTCTAAATGAAGTATCCTTAAGCAAGGAGTAGACAAATAATATCAAGTAAAAATAATACATTTCATCAAACAGATAACATGAGTTGAAATACATAAACCTACTTACTTGTATATTATACGCACACATCAATGGCAAGAAAGCACAGAGTCTGTTTGCTACACACACCACATGCAAGCTATTTAATACAAATGCTAATCAATGAATCAATGCCACCTGCTGGAGATGGGCGGAGCCTAGTGTCTCCACGTTGCTGCTTTGACAGCGTGCTCTGACATTGGCTGATTGCTAGAGCAAGTCTCACAGACTCAAACAGTTACAATGGGCCTTTTTAACAGCCGCCCCCAGATTTCTAAAGCATGAGGAAATCTGCCCATTATAAAAAGGTCAAAGTCAAATTTAGTCTGGAATCTCAGGCAGCTGGATAACCTTAGCCACAGGTCTCACATAAAACTTGTCCTTAATTCTCACTTCAACAGTCCTGACTTTATTATCCATCCCAGGGAATACTTGCGAGATCTGACCAGTGGGCCACAGTGCCCTGGGAAATTGAGGGTCCACAATCATAACGGTAGTTCCAACCTTGATATCGGGTGACTCTCGTTGCCACTTGCCACGAGTCTGAAGGCCAGGCAAATAGAACTTGATAAACCGCTTCCAAAAGTGATCTGCTAGGACTTGGCTATGACGCCAACGACGTCGACTCAGTATTTCACTTTGAGGGTATATCACTTGAGGAAGGGACGAATCAGGCCGCCCCATAAGGAGCGTATTTGGAGTAATAGGAATTGGATCAGAGGCACTCGAGGAGGTATACCCCAGAGGTTTAGAATTTAAGATCCCTTCGATCTCAATGAGTGTAGTGAGAAGAGTTTCCTCAGGTACAGGCTGAGTTCCCAGAGTGACCTGTAGAGCTTGTTTCAGGGAACGAATCTCCCTTTCCCAACACCCACCGAAGTGTGGGGCATGAGGTGGGTTGAAACGGAAGATAATCTGCTGACTGGCAAGCTGTTCCTGAAGCTCTGGAACTAGTTCGCCAAATGCCTGTCTTAGCTCCCTTTCACCTCCTTTAAAATTCGTTCCTTGATCACATAAAACTTCCAAAGGCTTCCCACGTCGGGCTATAAAACGCCTGAGAGCCATAAGGAAGGAATCTGTATCAAGTCTTGGAAGGAGGTCGATGTACACCGCACGTGTAGTCATGCACTTGAACAAGACACCCCAGCGTTTCTCATTCCTGCGTCCAATTTTTACTAGGTATGGCCCGAAACAGTCAATACCAGTAGAATAAAATGGGGGTTTGAAGAGACGCAGTCTGGCTGGAGGCAGATCTGCCATTCTGGGTATCTGTGGGTTTTTACGAAGCTTCTGACACTCCGTACAATCCTTGCGCTGATAACGTCGGATTGCTTCCCTTCCCCGAAGGATCCAGTATTTCCTACGCATTTCTGCCAGTACTCTCTCAGGTCCTGGGTGAAGCAGCTTTGTATCATAGTCCTTAATTAGTAAGTTAGTGACAGGATGATGGGAATCCAGCACAATGGGATGCATCTGGTCAGGCTCAATTTCTTCACAGCAGCGAAGACGACCTCCTACCCTAAGGAGGTGACTTACACAGTCAAGTTCGGGAGCAAGGCTAAGGAGCCGACTGTTGCTATTCAGTTGTTTCCCCGCTGTAAGTTGTGCCATATCAGAGGGAAAGCTTTCCCATTGGGCTTGCTGAAGGATAGCCATCTCAGCCTGTTGAAAGTCTTCAGCTGATAGATTGGCCCCATCCTCCCTGAGAGATTCTGCGATGGCTGTCAGTAGTTCTTGAAAGGTCAGAAATTTGCTTAGATCAGGCATGGACAAGCGATGTGTGGTATTAGTCAGACCACAGAATGTAGAGTTTCTCAGTTCATCACTGTCAATAAGAGAGGATGGGGGTGTAACCTGCCATCGATCAGGTGAAAGGTGAAGGAATGGGGGACCTGTATTCCAACGACTTTGTGGCCCTAGATCTGCCAGCATTTTCCCTCGGGTGATATCATCTGCCGGGTTGCTAGCTGAAGCCACATAGCGCCATTCACAGTGGCTGGTAAGGTCCTGAATCTCTGTCACCCTTGTACCAACGAAAACCTTGAATCGACAAGATTCGGATCTAATCCAGGTCAAAACAGTGGTGGCATCAGTCCAAATGAAAACTTGTCGAATAGGCAAAGTCAATTCCTTCTGAAGGGTCTTAGCCAACTGCGCACCGGTCAGGGCTGCACATAGTTCTAGACGAGGTATTGACAGCCGTTTCTTAGGAGCCACTCTTGATCTGGCCACTATGAATGTGATCTCCACTTCTCCCTGCCGGTCTTCTGTTCGAAGATAGGCGACCGACCCATAAGCTGACTCAGACGCATCACAGAAGATATGGATATCTCGCTGGCTGAAACGATCATCCTTCGGTGCAGTACAATAGCATCTGGGTAAGATTATATCTTGTAGGTCACTAAGCTCCTCTGCCCATCTGTTCCAAGCATTCATCAAATCTTCTGGTAACCTAGGATCATCCCAATCTCTCCTTTTGTCCCATAGCCGCTGCACAATCACCTTGGCACGTGTGGTGTACGGGATGATGTAGCCAAGAGGATCGTATTGACTGGCAAGCACCTTATATATATTGCGCATAGTAACTTCTTGACACTTTACAGCACGGAGCTTATACGACAAAGTATCAGTTTGACAGTTCCACTGCAATCCAAGCACTGATTCATGGTTTGAGGCATTACCCTTGACAATCAATTGCTCAGCACTGTCCGATCTGGATGCTGCTGGTAAGTGACTGATGGTGGAAGGCGCATTACTGGCCCATTGCCTGAGCTCGAATCCTCCGTCTGCCAGGGTACTCTGCAACTGGGCTACCATGAGCTTTGCTTCATCCACCGAGGGCAGACTGTGCAGGTAATTGTCTACATAAAATGCCTTCTGTACAGCATCCTGTATCTTTTCACCAGGCTGACTATTTTCCAAGATATGCTTCTGCAAGGCAAAGACGGCGCAACATGGGCTACTAGTGGTCCCAAAGGGGAGAACTTGCCATTCAAAAACTCTGGGCTGAACTTCTCTTTCTTGGTCTCTCCATAAGAAACGGAGAAGGGGTCGATCTTCAGGAAGGAGTCTTATCTGGTGGAACATTCCTTTAATGTCGCTACTAATAGCGACAGAATGTTCTCTGAACCTTAGTAGCACAGCCAGTAAGGAGGAAGTCAGTGTAGGTCCTGGAAGCAACAGTTCATTGAGGTTGTTACCTTGAAACTGGAATGAACAGTTGAAAACTACTCTATGTTTCCCATTATGTTCAACCATATGGTGTGGGATATACCAACTTACTGGAGTGTCTTCAGCTCCTGACTGCAGTTCAGCTATGTAACCTTCTTGCTCCAGTCGTTTAATCTCAGCCTGGTAGATAGCTGCTTGATCAGGAGACTTACTGAGGCGACGTTCTAGGCTTCTTAGCTGAGGCATTACCGCTGCCTTGGGTGCATGAAGAGAGGGCATATTTTGAACTCTGAGTAGTGGGGTAGCATATCGCAGAATCCCATCGACTTCAACTCTGACAGTTTTTTATTCCAGTAGTTTTATTGACTGCTGGTCGAGTACTGATCTAGTGCTCGTCTTCTCATCCCTCCAAGGGAGGACATCCATTTGCCAGAGACGTTCAACTTGTTGGTGCAGAGTAACAGAAGGTGATAAACTTGTGAACAGACATTGTTGCTCTGTGAGACTGTATTGCAGAGCCTGAACTGGTCCTTGCAGAGTCCACCCAAGGAGGGTTCTAATCGCTGCAGGACCTCCTGGTGGGCCCAAGCGAACTGGTTCGACTGCAGTAATTAAATGAGGATAGTCTGATCCAATGAGCAAAACTGGATGACCAGTTTTAATCTCTTGGAGGGGAAGTCCATTAAGGTGACGGTACCTCTTCCGTAAAGCCTTAACAGGATGACAGTGCACTCCAAGCCCCAGCTCTGGTGCAGTGAAAGCTCCACTGATTGGATATACCTTGTCTGGCTGACAGGCTGGTGAAAGGTTGAAGGATACAGCCGCCCCATGAAGGACCTTCAACTCTTGTCTGACTGTGCGCAGGGGCAGGTCCTCCGGTTCACCTTTCAATTTCAGCTGGCTAGCCGCAGTGTGTAGTAGAATACTCCTTTCAGAGCCATCATCAAGAATGGCGTAAGCTTTCATGGATCGATCTCCATTTCTCAGAATAACTTGACATATTTTCAACAGTACCTTACGACTTCCTGGGGGCTTGTCAATGAATAATACATCGTTAGCGGCCTCACCCCTGAAAGGGCTATCTGACGGATCCTCTCTCTCTACTGTTCTCTCCCTGCTCCGCGCATTAACTTCATGAAGAACCAGTAAGTGACGCCCATTACATGCCTTGCAGCGCATCTTAAGATTACACTCTGTAGATCTATGGCCCCGTCCACAGCGCCAGCATCTGTTGTGGCCCTTAATCCAATCTTGCTTCTGAATTTTGGAGAGTTGAGAAAAATTAGCGCAGTTATTCAAAGAATGTTTGTGATTATCACAATAAGGGCAGTAAGGATTTGCCATGGCGGTCTTAACTGTGACAGGGGATGAAGATACTGCAGGGTATTTCTCAGTGCCAGGGGGTGGAGATACCGAAGAGTATTTCTCAGTGCCAAATAGAACTTCTGTCCCTTTGTGGTATGATTTGGTCCTCCTTGGTCGGTCGTCCCAGGATGACCTGGTCGAGTACCCTCTGACAAAGTGGCTTGCATATCTGGTGGAATCTTCTTGCACTTGGATTTCATATTCCAACCAGTCTGAGAAGTCAAGGAGGGTAGGAATCTTTACATTGTTCGGATAGATGAATCTTCTAAAACTGCTTCGCAGATCATGTGGCAATTTACCCAGAAGTCTGGACACATGAGATCCACATTTTAATTCCACTTTACCAGGCTTACCTAGTTGTCGCAACATTCCCACCAAGGATCTCACCCTCAGAGCAAACATTCGGAAGGTTCTGATATCTCCAGTGTTGATGCTTGGTCCCTCCATCAATTCCACTATGCGCTGCAAAGCCAATTGATGTGGCTGACCATACTGCTTATCGAGGGCACCCATGGTTTTGGTATAAGGATGATGTGAACTGCTGTAAGATTCAGCAATTAGCTGAGCTTCTTCTAGCTTGAGATGTTCTAGCAGAATATGGAATTTGAAGTGCTCTGTGGAATCAACTGGCAGAATGTTTTCCAAAGCAATTTTAAGACGTGCAAACTCTCTGGGGTTAGGGTGAATCAGGTCAGGAATTGTAGGAGTAGGCCCCCGATACACTCTTTCTTGGTTAACCGTTAAACCTGGAGAGTGGTGATGTTCCCTACTCCTAAATGATAACTTGTCCCGTGGCCTGATAGGAAATTGTGGAGATGGTGTTCGGACACGACTTCTTGGAACCATATTGACCTTAGGTCTTCCCTCATGACTCCTACTAATCTGTCTGTCAATAGGTGGACTGGTGTTAACCCTTTGGTGTCTGGGTGAGCGCAGGCATAGGTTTCTCATGCCATCACTAACAGAAGAGGAATTACTTTCTTGACTGCTTGAGTCCTCTGAGCTTTCCGAACTTTCCACTGCTCTACGATCCTGTATTGCTTTATGGGATGCCTGGGCATTTTTTCCATTTGATACTGGTTCAATTACTCTGGACCTTCGTGGGGCTGGTACTGGTCCAGAGCGATCTCGGGTCTTTGACTGACCAGATACAGGAAGTGGAGATAATATCGGAGGAAATTGTGACTGCTGATTTCGCCAACATAGCAAATCTTTTACCTCTTCTTCCAATTGAGACATCTGTGACGTGATTCTACTGTTGGCCTGCTTAAGATCATCTCTTTCCTCATCCAGCTGCTGAACCGTGTCTATCAGGTCTCTGTGGAGTTTTCTAAAATCAGTATTTTCATCCCGCAGGGCTTCCATTTGCTGATCCCACCGATCCTTTACATACCACCGTTCTGGACTGTGAGAATTACTATGATGTGCTGGTGCTTGTGGGGTGTCCATCCTGACATCCTTGTCGACAGATGCAGCACAAGAAGATTTGTGAGAATAGTTGGGTGGTGATAAGGATCTATGTAGGTTATAACCAGTCAAATCATAATCCTGCAAATGTACCGGAAAAGACGATTGTCTCCTGGGCCGCACAACCGGGACTTCAGCTGATTGCTGCTTCTCCATAACTGTGGAAAACTCGATCTCCGGCTCGAAGGACCATGAAGAAAACTGTAGCTTATCAATCAGTTTGGGTTTGCCGGTAGGGGACTAGTTCACCACAGATGTCCGGTTAGAGACATGAAGAAGCAGCAGTAAGTTCTCTTTATAGCTTTATTTTCTCCACCACAATTCCATCAAGCTTCAATACAGGTTTAGCACATAAGTGCGGATGAGTACAGTCGTGATGTCATGAGTATGGGTGTGGTCTAAACAAAACATAATATATATCAATATAACATAACAGAAACACAAGATAACAAGATAAATACATACAAATGAGATGTAGCAGAAATGCTTCCATGAAACAAGCAACATCATGTGAATATGTGAACACAAATCAAATCCCTACTTCTAAATGAAGTATCCTTAAGCAAGGAGTAGACAAATAATATCAAGTAAAAATAATACATTTCATCAAACAGATAACATGAGTTGAAATACATAAACCTACTTACTTGTATATTATACGCACACATCAATGGCAAGAAAGCACAGAGTCTGTTTGCTACACACACCACATGCAAGCTATTTAATACAAATGCTAATCAATGAATCAATGCCACCTGCTGGAGATGGGCGGAGCCTAGTGTCTCCACGTTGCTGCTTTGACAGCGTGCTCTGACATTGGCTGATTGCTAGAGCAAGTCTCACAGACTCAAACAGTTACAATGGGCCTTTTTAACAATTCTGTTGGCAAAATCACAAGTTGAGTACAGCTGTCAGTGTCAGGGATTATAGACAGACATGTCGATTATCTGCCTGTTAGTCACACAGACATGGAACTCTGAGCATTGTCATTCCCAGGCTTTTTTTGAAAAATTCACCTGTATTTTGGTTACTAAATATTGTTTTGGTCATTCTGATTGACCAATCAGTTGGTTGTTGGTGGGGTTATAACTGTTTAACCTGTAGGAATAAACAATGAAATAAAAATGAACATGAAATGAGAGATGTGTAGTGGTTTGTTCCAGGGCCATTGCTTGTGGGGTGAAAGGTGGGAAAAGGTTCCCCATAGAATTCAATTTCAACTGAGGAGGACACCCCAAACCTAACCCTAACCTGCACAGGGGCCCCAGATACCCCAGCTACAGCCCTGGTTTGTTCACTGCAGCATCTGTTACATTAACAACACTACTGGGACTGTTAGCAGCTTATCTATGCATTTACTCAATATCGCTACACATTCAGCTTTCAAGAAACATATGTTGTTAAGCAACCACACAAACTTCCATCATATCAGTGAATGACTATGTTTGACTGTTTCAGTCTGTGATTGAATACAATGTACGGTTTGTCCATTTAAAAAGCTGACTGGGAATCTCTTTACCTGTATAGAGATTAAGTGGTTGTGAATCAGAGGTTGACTATGTTCATTGAGGAGCATAAAGATGTGGTACATGCTAAAGAAATTTCTCTGCAAGCTGAAACTTGTCATTTGAGGCTCTGGGGCACTGTAACAATCATCGTGCTCTGGTGCTTAGTAGAGTTGGCATTGCTTTCTTTTTTTTTCTTCTTTTTTTTTTTATATAAAAAGACCCAGAGACAAGAGATATAATAACGCCTGGTCTGTGGTTTGTATGTGATAATCCATTGCAGTTGATAGGAGTTATTTTAGGGACTGTTTCCATGGTCATGGTTGGAATCTGAGCTCAATATAACTACAGCTACTTGTTGAGCTGTGGCCTGTTATTGTTGTGATATTTCTACACATCTTCAGTGACTATAAAATACAGTAACAAATCAATGAGTAGGGGTGAGCGGGGCACAACCTAACGTGGGGCTATAGTCGTAACACACTTTTTTAAAAATACTTCCACACATGCTAGCATGACAAAACTTAGTGTATTTACTAGTTGCCATATCAACTCTATATAAAGAAGAAATTGCACCAAAATTCAGAAATCTTTGGAAGATATCACTGAACATTTATTTAACCAAAGCAAAAGTAAATTTCTTTACATCTGTACATTAATTTGTCATCTCTGTTTTTGTGTTTGTTTAAAATTAGACAAATCTGATATTATTTTAATCTTATATCTGTTATTTAACAGTTGCAATAGTTCTTTAATGCTGAACTAACCAGCAGAAGACAGTAGCCGGTTTAAATCCCAGTTGCGCAGGTGGGGCACATTGTCACACCCCATTTAGAACTATGCTGTTTTATACTATACTTTTATCAATTATATTGAGAAACCATGAGAAAAAGGTGAATAAAGACTGAGAGTCAATGTTCAGAAATGATGAATTATTATAATGTTTTGAACTATGCTGTATAGCTGTGTTTTGTGGTGTACTTAATAATTTAAAAATAAAACTTAATAATTGTATTTTATTGAGAAAATATTTTAGTTTTTCTTCTATATTTTTTTATTAGATCAGATTTATGGTCATCTTTCATATGGTCATGTTACAATGTGCCACTCACATGTTAAATGTAACCTATGGGGCATGTTGTCACATTTCACTTTTGGTTCACATTTGAAAAGATTTCAAATCAAGAAAAAGCATACACTGTGTTAATGAAACAAAACCACATAATTGTACTAGACGTGTGAAATTAATGCGGGGAAACAAATACTCTTAACCAAAAGTATGTCTTCACAAACTGAGAAAGTCAAAAAGCATTAGGTTGTGCCCCGCTCTCCCTTTTTTCTCAAGAATGATCTGATGTCTGTAACCCCTGCATACTCAAAACTTTAGAATTGCACCCAGTATTTTTACTTTTGTAAAATTTTGGTCATTTCCATGTCATTTGAATCTTACAACCCATGCAGCACAAACCAAAAAAAGGCTAAATATATATTTACAAGAGGAATGTTTCAAAACAATCTTTCACAGTAATTTATGTAAGTACAAATTACGTTTTCACGTTATAAAGTAACAAACTTTGACAAACAGAAATCACGTCTGCCTGTGTTGTTTACATATATCAATATAATAGGATTTTGTTTGAAAAGCTTATAAATGGACGTTTACCGTGCCAAAAGGCCATATGGATTTCTCGAAACGAGCCTCAACAGATTGAGCTATTAAAACCCATTTTAATAGGTTAATACCTCTGGAAGTCATTTTCTAATTTACACTCTGATAGGCTAAGCACATGCTTCAACTTATTTGAACTTTCTGTAAGGGTCACAATACAAGGACAATTAAGTAGCAACATGAACGAACTACAGCTACTTGAGCATTTACACGTTGAATTGGGCAACATTCCGTTTAAGAGGGGCGTGTTTACTAGTTTTTCATCGGAATGTAGGCACACACTGGGCTGAGCTTCAGGTGGACGCGGCGGCACGCAATGCTCATGAGCACATACTCATTCACATCAATACAAACGCTGGATCCTCGCAGACGCGCGCGGGCTGTTGGACGGGTAACTCACTGCTACATTGTTATGCTTGATGTATGTCTATGTGTTACTCTCACAGAAGATGCTCTGTATAACCAGACTGCATGTGTAGCCTACTGTGAAAAAAAAAACTTCAATATGATGCTTTCATCTGTTTAATAAGGCACAACAATTTCTGGCATTTCTGAGTCTCAACTTGATTTTCTTTATCCGCCACATTCGTGCAATTAATTAATTTAAATGTTGTCACTGCTTTTACTGATATAGACAGCAATGTAGACCTAATAAGACAGCAATTAACTGACTTAACGATTATGAATTATGATATTATAATGTTTTTATTGTAGCCTAAAAAATGATATCCCCTCGAGTTATGAATTATGACTCATGTTTGTGCAAAGATCAAATTAGAACAAACGCAATATTATCTTTTCTCAGATTACATAGCGAGTGAAGGTGTGGATCTGAAAGGGAATGTGAAATCTACCGGAGGATGAAGGGTCCTGACCAAAGCGCCGTTATTTTCGCTCAAGGACAACGGATGTGTGTGATTGAGAGCCTCAGGTAGATCACCTGAAGACAGAAGATCTGAAGTCTTACCTTCTGCTTGTGAGGTCGGACTCTGGACACTGATATGAATCTGAAAGCGATTCAGAGGTTTTCTCTATGAAACATCACCTGGAATTCATGGAAACGCGAGAAGAACCTTAAATTCGCTTTGAAGCAGCATATTGATTTTCAGTTATTCGTTTGTGTTTATGGATTATGTAGGTTTCTGTAAACAGCTCATCCTCTTTGGGTTCTGCGTTTGAGAAAACTTCAGGAATAGTACCCAGCAGAGGAAACGCTTGTGAAGCATGGATGCAATTAGGTTTCCCGACTTTTTTGATGAGAAAAACGATTGGGATCATACACCTCTTGGTCTTTACTTTATCAGATGAGCCCAGTTTTAGATCTCAAGAGGTTTTTAAGGTGTGACACCTGACGAAGACCTAAAATGCTGAAGTCAAACAGGTATGTGGATCACATGCTCCTCTATATGGAAACACGTTGGCCTGTAGTGTATTATTTCTAAGAAATGTTTTATCTCAGACATCCTCATTTTCATTAACAGATGTGCTGTTTTATTTGTTGTAATTACTAAGCCAAATTTTATTTTGGCTTAGTAATAAACCCCCCCACATAATCAGTTTAATTGGAAAATCACTATATTGATTTATTTTATTTATTGATGTTTTTAATATTTTCAACAATAATATAGCTTTTCAGCACAACTGGCAATTTTAAATCTGCAACACCATATCAAAATAATAGCATTATAAGCTTTTGCATTGGTGGCTTGATGTAGTTTTAGGTTATTCGTCTAGTAGAATTCTTGGTTGTGCAGAAAATAAATTCTTGAGTAAAATGGTCTATTCCAGCATCCAGGAAACAGCTGTTTAATCTAATCTTTAAGAGGAGAACAGTTTACTGTTCACATAAACTTGTGGTGCTTCGGCATGACCCATAAACAGATTTAAGACTCCAGTTATGTACAGTTTTGGCACTTTTGTGGTTTGTCTGCCAGAAACCTAATGGTTGCAGAGACCCATTTAAGGTTTCTTTTATGTGGCTTCATATGGTCATACTCTGTAAACGATATACATACACTGTAAAAAAAATTCCGTATTTTTTACGGAATAATGCTGGCAACTTTGGTTGCCAAACAATTCTGTAAAAAATACATTAAAACTGTAATCACCTTTACAGAGCAGCATGTAATTTTTACATTTTAAACTGGTATATTTAACAATGGATTTCAGCAATATTGACATGGCCATAAAGGTGAAATGAAGTATTAATATCTGTTTTGTACCATTGTAATACACTGACAACCAACAATCACAATAGTGATGAGAGTCACATGATAAATCAAAGCTCATCACAAGCAGCTTTACCACTATAAAGTTAATACTTATATATTGAAGCTGCACAGTGTCATTCGCACAAACATTAAACACCATCATGGTAACACACATGAAATTTTAAAAATGCAATAAACATTCATTTAACAACATTAAATGTAACATAAAACCCTAATGTACATAACTGATTAGAAAAAAACAAAAAAAACTATGAAGAAACATAGTTATTTCAACAAAAACACATCAAATGTGAAGTGTCACGCAGGGAATTGTGGGAATGTCAATTTACGGTTTTTCACTGTAAATTATACAATGAGTTGTTCTTTTTCACTTTCAAAAACTGTAAATTTAACGGTATTTTACAGTAAAATGTACTATTAGATCTATCACAGTTATTTACCGTATATAGTACGGAAACTTTCTGTTAACCATTTAACAGTTTTTCACTGTAGCATTTTTACAGTCTTTTACCGTTAAAATCACGATCATTTTTTACAGTGTACATTTAGCATTTCAACCATTATTAATGTGAAATCACATTGCTTTTTATCACATGGTCATTGGAGGCTCAGGTTTACGTTCTTACCTTTAGGCTAGAACAGCAATCAAAACCATCTAAATGAACATCATTATTGTCTTTTAACTATAGACCCCTTGACCATTGACCCTGACAATAAACAAAGCTCTAATATGCTGGACTGTTGAGTGCAGGTTGTGAATTTTAATTTAGATAATTATGATGCATTACTTACAGTCTGTATATCTTTTTTTTTATCTTATTCAGTGTCTATGATTAGGAAGGGACATTTCATATACTGTTTTTCTGAAACAGTTCTTCATGGGAGTGTATTGTTTATAATTGACCAGTGTCCACTCTAAGTTGTCATTAAAATAAACCTTTAGGTCCACAGAAGATTAGGAAGAGGAAAATTGTTTGTACACAAATCTGTGCATGGAGAAATTAATATTGTGGGATGTTTACATCAGTTTCCCCCTGTAAACTCACATTTCATAGTCATTGCATCAATGCAAAGAAGACAGTTGGGCTTTAGCAAAGCTGTAAAGAGTTCCTGAGAAGCTGCTCTTTTGATGAGTCAATCGTTGTGTGGTCTCTCAGTATTATGACCTCATTGGTGGGAGTTAGACTCATCCTCTAAAAATGCACATAAACATGTTTTCTCAGTGGCGGTGATTTCTCAAATGTATAGGACACACTGTCACTCTTTGTTGTCATGAATCAAGAGTCTTTGATGTAGAGCACCAACACTTATACAGTAAGCCCTTAAGTCGCTGTCGTTTTTAAAGTCAAATGGCGTGGTTTGTGAGTGGATGTGGTGATTGATTTACATTATTTATTTTCTCTGTCTCTAGGAAACTGTCTCTGTGCCAGGCCCTCACCCTCATTGCACTGCTGCTGTCTCCAGGTTGCCTGTCATCTATGCCTGTAAGATAGTCCCTGTCCCATTATCCTTCAGTTTATAGACTGTTTGCAGAAGATATTCTATTAGCCTATTGTATATTATTTTTAAGGACCACCTTGAACAGTCAGTTGGGTATGCTCAGATTGGCAAGGCTCTCTGCCAAGGTTTTGCTCACTTTAACTGTAGTGTTGTCTTTCCCAGTGATTGCCAAGAGCAGAGCTTAATCAGAGCAATCCGGGCAGGCTCACCTAGGGGGATCCAGAGACTGGGATGCCACCCTGTATTGTTTCCAAATTGCTGTTTACACACAATGCAGAAATCTGCAGTTACGAAACATGACGTTTGGCTCATGCTCTCTTTTAATCTTTAAAGAAGTTCACCCAAAAATGCTAAATTCTGTCATTATTCACTCACTCACCCTCATGTCATTACAAACCTGGACTTTCATTAATCTTTGAAACACACATGAAGATATTTTGGTAACACTTTACTTAATGCATAATTCAGGCCTAGTAATGCACCTTACAATGCATTGTATGGTCTCATGAATCATTGTAACCACAGTTATTATACATTATAATATACCTTTAGAAAGTATAATGCATTAAAACACGAGAAACAACCAATTTCAGATCTGTGAAGATTATAATGCATTTTAACTTCGGTTACAATTATTTATGAAAAGAGATAATGCATTATAACTAACATTGTGAATACCTTTATAATGCATTATACATAAAGGCTTTAAGAAAATGTACGATATTTGTAATGAAACCTGAAAGATTTCTCCCTCTACTGAAAATACATGCCACCAAAACTTTGGAGTTTCAGAAATTTCAAAAACACATCAAGGAAACGCATTTGATCTTCCGATGATCCAATTTCATGTGCTCTATCTATGCGCATTGATCAATGTTTATATTAATAAAAGCCTAAATTAATTCTGTTCTGTTAATTCTATTCACATCATTTAATATGAATGTGTCTATTCAGAATACTTGGATTAAACCGCTCGATTCATATTAATTACTTTTCCATGATAAGTATCAAAGTTTTGGTGGAATGGACCTTCAGTGGAGGGACAGAAATCTCTCAGGTTTCATTAAAAATATGAAAGAGAAAGTCTTATGGGTTTAGAACAGCATGAGGGTGAGCAACTCATGACAGAATTTAAACTTTTGGGTGAACTAACCCTTTAAGTTTCACTGGTAACTATAGAAAATGTTTGCATGTACTACTCTGCCTTTGGTACCTTCTGGACCTCAACCAGTCATTTTCCCAGTTCCCCTCCCAAAGTACGAGATCCAAGCTAGGTCATGTCCACCAGTCATTATCATCCTCATTCCACTGGAATGACTTTCACCATCTGTATTAAAAACACAAACAGGACCTATCGACAGAGAGCCAACAAGCTCATTTCAGAATTAAAACAAAATCTCTTTCCAAGAAACATACTTCAAAGTCAACATGTGTTTTTTTTTTTAAATCTTGCCTTTGGGGGGAAGCTGGTGTTCTGAAGGTGAAAGGTCGATTTTGTTAATCCGCCTTGCCCACTGGCCCCATAGAAGACTGTCATCAACACTAATTTGAGTCTTTGTAATGAGGGCAGTTCCAGGTCCTTCTGGTATTGAAGATGATGGACATCGGTCATAAAGCGCTATTGTGTCTGTGTGTGTTCAGTCATCTGTTATTTTAACCCTCACAGATAGACATCCTGACTTATTATCAGACTTTTATTCACCACAGGTGTTTAGACTAAATAAGGTCAGAAGATTTTGACCATATTCAATGATCTCCTGCCATGATGCCCTTATTAGATGAGTCCAACCAAACTTCTCTTTTTTGTAATATTTCCATTGAAAGGGTTAATCCTTAGGAACCGGTACAAAGCTCTGCACCAAAAAGCAGTCATATGTGTGCCAGTAAAACATCCCTTTAGGGATCAAACTTTGGAATGCAAGTTCAATGCTCTGTTTGTACTGCAAAATCATTTCATTTTGTTGCAACGTGTTTACACACCTCATGTGACTCTGAGTTGCTCAAATTAGATTTACGTGATACCATGGATGAATATTATTTTAGGAAGACAAACAGCTGCCGTGCATGAAGTTGTTTAACATGATAGAAGCAGAAAAGCATGCTCTACACATACATTACATTTACAAGAATATACACACACCTTAAGGGGACGGTTATGCCTTAAGCAACCTATGGAAGCTCCTCACTCTTCACGGGCTGTTACTGGCTGTTTGTCTCGGATCAAAGCCAGCAGCGGATCTAAGAATGACAGAGTAATGTTATCCTTGAGGACTATTAGTGGTGGTCTGATATAGGAATACCGCTTGTGTAATGGAAGCTGTGTGCAATAGAGCTAATGTGGCGTCCTCAGTCGTGCACCTGGGGAACACTCAAACACTTCCACAAATGTCAAGTGCAGTCTAGCATAACCGATGAACAGGAAATGTTTTGGTGGCCTCTTATATCATGTGTCCTGAGCACTAGTGAGCAAGTCTTTCACACCACAGATTTGAAAAAGACTGGACTTGAAAAAAGGTGTGGAAATGGGTGTGTAAAGCTGTGGAAAAGTTAGTGTAGAGGGTGGGAAGAGAAGAGAAAACAACCAATAAGACCACTAACAAATATCATGAACAAATCAAACAAATGAGCACTACAGTTTCTTAACAAATGGCACACATCCGTTTAACACATAGGGCCCTATCTTGCACCCGACGCATGTATCATTCCTATTTTGCACCCGCGCAAAGCGGACTTTTCCCTCCACAGACACACGTGACGTCGGTTAACTAAGAAATACACTTGCGCTCCCCGGGGCGGTTCAGCGCAAAGAGGAGGCGTGTTCCGGCGCAAACTTTCCCTCATGATATTTTGCAGTTCCAGAAAACAATTGCGCCACTGACCAGAAAAAACCTAGTCTAAAGTCACTGGCGCATTGAGCGTACATTCAGATGCTATTTTAAGCGCGCATGCTTGGCCATAATACAGAACGCGCATACACTGTAGATGATTCTCTCATCTACACAGATGCATTTTCCTTTTTGCAAATGATACATTTTAAAATATTATACAAGTAAAAATATTAAAACACGAGGGAAATCATTGTTGTGTCCATGACGGGAAAAATAGGCATAAAGCTTACATATTTACCCAAATTATTAGGCTATATGAATGTATAACCGAAGCTAATTTGTGTGGGTTTGTCCCATCTCCAATGTCACTTTCTTTTACGGCCCTGACGAGAACCTCGATCTCCTCGGCTGTGAACCGATTCTGAAGCGCTCCTGGTAAATGCGCCGTATTGCGCCATGGGCAACCGTGTATCACATGAAATACGTTCTGAGGAAACTATTTTGCAAATCGCAATTACGTTACATGCCAACATATAAGCAGTGCAATTACGTTGGTCCTTAACCTAATATAGCCAATCTATTGCAGTGCTATATTACGTTTGTACTGAACATAATTTACGTATGAACAAATCTACCGACGTAGAAATTTGTACGTATTACTATTTATGCATAATCGTGGCATTAATGTTTTGACTCTATAGCATTCAACTGTCTTATCAAGTTTTCAGTCGCATTTATTAATATAATAGGCCATACTCATAAATATTAACATTTCGCTCTGTTCGTGCCTTCTGCAGCAAACTCGTTTCGGAGGATTAGCCTGCGTGGTGTTAAAAATTAATACAATTTTAACCTTAAAAATACCTTGTTTAATCGTTTAACCATTTTGTAGTATTTAGTGTATTTACACAAAAAGCATTTTCTCCAATAAAACACAACATACTGATACATTCACAAAAGACATGCATTTTATTAGCTTGATGTAATCTAAATCCTAGAATCCATACGTTGTTTGCAAGAAACGGATCCAAATTCAGCCTTTTATCCAGTGATCTTCATCTTCATTTCTCAGCAGCGACCGCAAACGTCAAATCTATCCCGCGCTGGTGATGAATTCAAATTCAAAAAATGCGCCTTCAAGAAGCGTTACGACATGTTTTACGGCCGTGATATCAAACGCTCATTGGCTCTCGCCTGCTTCGTCACAGATTGCGACATGCCGTGTTTCAGTCGGTGTAGTACATTTGAAATGGAGAAGCGCGCGCGCCTTCAGAGAGCGAACCGAAATCGGATTAACATTTTCATGGATTAACGTTAATATCTTAAATTCTGATCTGTACCTCATACACAACTACTATAATACTGCCAGAGAGGACTGCAACTGCAACGCATCATCATGTGAACGACTTTTGGTAATGTTAACGTTACCGGTTTTGACATTTTCGCAATAAATAAATTATTGTGAAATGTATACTTGTCTGTCTGTTATGTTTTTTTTCTTCATAATTGTGTTAGCCTACGTAGTTTTAATGAATGGTTATGGGTAGGTTTAGGGGTAGGAGTAGGATTAGTGGCTCAAAATATATTTTAATGCTATAAAACTGCCATTTACCTAACTTACACATCTCTGTCCATTATGTTTGATCCTTTTTATACTCTGTATAAAATGGATATGTTTAGGTTTTCTATCTTTGAAAATAACGTATTAATACCTACGTATTAACAATGAGACCAGGCTGCTATATTAGGTTAAGGACCAACGTAATAGCACTGCAATAGATTGGCTATATTAGGTTAAGGACCAACGTAATAGCACTGCTTATATGTTGGCATGTAACGTAATTGCGATTTGCAAAATAGTTTCCTCAGAACGTTTTTCATGTGATACAGGGTTGGCCATGGGACAAGCGCACCTCGTTCATCATGCTCTTAAAGGGAATGTGATATGACGCTCTGATTGGTTTATTTCACGTTACGCCCAACCCACACCTATGAAAATTGAAGCTACTTCAGACCAACCCCTTTTAGATTTGCGCCAGGCGCAAGAGGCATTTATCCCGCCGGGAAAATAGCAACAGCGCCGGGATCCGCCCACAAAGTTACTTGTGCTTTGCGCTTTGACGAAGTATCTTCATTATTCATAGGTGTGGTTTGGGCATAGGGCCCTATGGCTTTTTTGTCCATTCTTCTTTGAATTTTCGGTCTACATCACTGTCTTCTGTGTATCAGAATAATCCATCGTGTCGTCGCATTCATGATCAGACGTACTGCTGTATAAGTGTCCTTATTTGCACATGTGCTATATATTTAATTTGAAGAAGACTTGATGAGTGCACAATCGTAGCATGTTCTCGCTACATCTGAAGCAGGTACTTGCGCTAATTTACACAAAGCGTCCCCTTGGAATTATAAGGTTCTGACATTTTGTCAAAATTGAGTTATTCACATATTCTTATTCTGTGACAACTTATTTACATTATGTGATGTGTTTTGTACATTTAGGGTCCCTGTTATTTTTATGTTTGAAAGAAACTTGTTCCCCATACACATTTTCCTATATGTAATGCAAAAACTTTGAAGCTCAATATCTCAAAACTGCTTAGAACGCAGAGAGAACCTTATAATTCCAAGGGGACGAAAGGTCAAATGATTCGCACATTTGCGAGTTGATAGGCATGGCACAATAACTGATTTGACCTTTTAAAGCACAATTGCTGTGACAAATAAAGGACATAATATCATGTATAATACCAAATATAAGGCCAAATGACCATCAGTGATGTAACAGCGTCACTGCAGCTGTGCTTGGGTTTTGTGAGTGGATAATGCAAATAAAAATCTTCCAATGTTGAAAAATACATATTCGCTTTTATTTTGGATGCTCTAAGTTACTTTTACAATCAAAACCGATTAAGTCTGAATGAAATATTATTTGTGTGACCAAGTGTTCTAGGCGAAAAATAAACATGGCTTGTCTGCTGGGTATTTCACTTTTAAATTCATGGTATGATCTCTTTGGAATAAAACAACAGGTCACATGGTTAAAAAGAACCCACCTATATTTTCTCTTCAAACAAAGAGTATCGTAATACATGTATTTAATGTTTAAAATATAAATGAAATGACTCCAAATAAAATAAGACCCCCCCACACACACACACTTTCCCCTTAATAACAAACATAATGAGTGCTATTGTGCTATTTTCATTGATGTGCAACGTGTACATGTTTTAGGGTTTCATGACCCTTTAACATCAAATGGCCTATAACTAAAATTTCTCTACAAAAATATATGTTGTTCTAAAGAATGAGCTTGCTAAAAACACAAATAAGTGGATCAAAAAGTGAGTGAATCAAATCTGCCACCCGTGCTTTCTCTCTTTGCTGTTGTTCTGCAACCTTTCATGCACTTTGTTTGTATATTTGCAGTCATCCAGACGAGTAGAGATGGGACGTGAGGGGGCACAGATGCGTAGCCAAATGCATTTCATGAATGAGTGGGCCTCGTGGGGCGTTTGGTCTGTGTGTTCGCGCTCCTGTGGTGGAGGGGCCTCTGTCCGTACACGCACCTGCATCACCAGGTTGATTCCCTCACACCATCTTCTCTGCTGTCAGATAATGATTATACATGCGTTCCAGCGTCAGGCTGTTGTAGCCCTTAATGTTGTAAAATTTCTGACTGTGGAGAATGCAAGAACACATCCTGTGTGAATGGCCTTTTGGTGTTCTGTTTGATCGTGCTCATGTGATTTGTTTATAACGTTAAGTACACTAATTTGTTGCATCTGACATCTTTGTTATTTTTTCTCTCTCTAGAAATCTGGTTGGAGGGCCGTGCCCTGGGGACACCAGGCAATACAAGATTTGTAACACAAAGGTGCAGTAAATTCTTTACAGTTTGAACAGAAAGTCTAAATATTCAGTCACACCTTATCCCCAGTGCATAATATCGATAGCTTTTATGTGCAATTAGTTTAGTAATTCTAGTGTATTCTATTGTATTTATTGCTTGGACAAAGAGGTCGTCTGGCCTCAAACAAATCAGATTTCGATATATTTTTCATTATAATATATCACTTAATACATAAGTGTGTTGATGCACGTTAAAGTTCCCCAATTTAGCTTTTTCGAATATTACCTTTCATGCAGTGTGTAATATAGCTGTTTGTGAATGTAAAAGGTTTGTAGAAGTTTTAAAGATCAAAGTGCGGGACAAATAAATTTATTGTCTCCTAAAAACAAAACGTCTGAAACAAGTCATTTCGAGCAATTCCAGTTAACACTTCCTGTTACTAGCATACATAACAATGTAACAAATTTGCATAGCGGCAGCCCCTGGTCTTCATTGGCTGCCTGCAAACGTCTACTTTGATCCACCCTCAAACACTGTAGTTGAACATTTAGCTAAAACATGTGTTGCTGAGGCCTCGCAGAGTTTGGTCCGTGTTGTCGACATGTCGAGGATATGCTATATTTAGCGCTGCAAATCCACTTTGCGTGCACTACAAAAGGATGAGGACTCGCAATGGAATTGATACAGAAAAATAGATGCCATTGTTCCTGTTCGTATTACTGCGTACACAATACAAGTGCTGAGGAAGCATCCGGAGGTGAAATTCAGATATGGTTATGGCTGTTTAGTTTCTGACACACTCTGTAAGTGGAAGACGACAACAGACTGACCAATCAGTGCAGAGAAAGCTTGTGAAAAGGAGGGGTTTAGAGAGACTAAATAACCAAAGTGCTTGAATGCATGTAAAACTATTGTATGAGAACTCCAAAAGAAAATTAGGAACTTTCAAAATAGCATAATTGGGGCACTTTAACATTATATCATGCCACCAAAAAGTAAAAACCAAACAGTATTTGTAAATTCAAATTGCTTATTTTAAAATGTAATTTAAGTCAAGATGCTATATTTACTTTGGATGTGCATGCTTTACTTGATCTACCACTATATTGATGTGAGGCAAACCGAAATTCCATGAAGTCTTGTGCATGCACATGTATAGATTATGGCAAAAAACAGTTTTCATATAAAGTCCCCCTGTAGTCAATCATTTTATCCCTTAAAGGGCACCTATTATGCAAAATTCACTTTTACATGGTGTTTGAACATAAATGTGTGTTGGCAGTGTGTGAGCAAAACCACCCTAGAATGATAAAAATCCACCCAGTGTTTTTTTTACTATCTCAATAAATCATAAGCACTGTTTCAGAACGATCTGTTCTAAGATTCAGCGCAATGTGATGTAGAATTGCGCAAGCCCCACCGACGTGGTTTGATTGACACTGAGGTTTTGGCATAGACCCCGCCCTCGGTGATCCGTACACCATCCTCGACAGTTTCAACGACAGCCGGTAATGTCTCCTAAAGTGTTCTGTTGTGGGATGTAATAATGTACGTAGTTTTCACTTACTTCCGACATCAGAGCCACTGAAAACGCAGTGGATGTATTTTATTTACGAAGGAAAGGCGCCACACTTCCAAAATACGTTTATGTTTGCGCAAATCATTTTCTGACTGACTGTTTTGTGAACGAGGGTCAATTCAAAGCAGGTCTTGCTTCAAAGTTAATTCTCAAGTGATCGTTGCCTACTGTTCGCGATCCAACGTCACCTCCAGAAGAAGTAAGTGTATTTTATGATTTTTGAGTAAATAGTAATTTCAATCGATGTCAGCCAATTCAACAACAAATGCGTCTAAAGTTGTTGTCGTCGTCGTAGGATGTCTGTGTATAATTTAAACCTTGTTTGTATAGTGTGTAACCACACGTTTATAAATATATTTTTTAAAGATATTGTATTAAAAACTGCATATATTTTCTTGTTCTGTAGCTATCTTCTCACATTTGCCACATACACTCAAAAAAATGAACTAGGAAGGTTGTGCACTTTACATAATATATTTATATTTAGTTTACTTATAATAATTGTGTTTTTTTACTTTAAATGTTTTTTTCTATTAAGGTCAACGTAATTATGTCTCAACTTAACAGTACAAAATCTTAATGTGTTGCCTAAACACAAACCATTTATGTTAAGTAAAAAATTCTTACATCCAGAGGGTGGCAGTGTAGAGCGAGCCAACTGCCATTTTGCCCGAACTTAATTTGATTGTGTTCAATCTGCTTAAATATGTACAATTTAAGTTTACTTAATCCATTTGTGTTGGGTTTACATGATTGATTTGTGTTGCATTAACTGAAACTGGGTGGTGCTTGTTAGTTCCCAGCATGCTTTGCATATGGTTGAATTAACAGAGAATAAATGTTAAAATTAAGTGTTGTTTTATGTTTTTTTGAGAAAATGAGAAAAGGGGAAGACTTGATAGTGTGCAATTGTGTTTAATGTTCAATTACATTGCAATTATTGAACCATTTAAATTACAGTGGGTTACCATTGTGGAGAAGAGTGGAGCATTTGGTTAGGCTGAAGACTGATTCTGCCATACTCACAGCAAATGCTTTGGCTGATGAATCTTTAAAAATAAAGATGCAATAAAGTGCTATTAGTAGTTAATAGTCGGCTATAGTCTAGAAATTGATTAGTGTGACTCTAAAATAAGTTATATTGAATTGAATGAATGAATATATGAATTTGAATACCTGAATCATATCAGGGAGCCTTTTTTTAATTCACTGACACTATTAAATTAGGCTGTGCCCAACCATTGTAAATAAGTTGAATCAACCTTAATGAATTAAGTTGACCCAACGTAAGTACATTAAATTGGAATAACAGAATTGCATAATGCTGAAATAAAGCAAGTTAATCATGTGGAAATCCTTTCCATGATTTTTTTATGTTCATTCAAAGAGTTCTTTTTTTGAGTGTAAGCACCTGTACGACAAGTAATGTAAACATGATGCAACAGGTCCCTCACATAAATGTAATTTAGTTTGTACGTAGCAAACATTATCACAGTATTTGTGTTTGTAGTTTAAAAAAATTGCGCCAAAGTTATCACAGTTTGTGTGTGTGAGTGTCCGTGTGTGTGTTGCACATCCATAATTGCAAAGGGGACGCGATTAAAACTCTATAAGTACATAAATGTATCAAATAACCATTCCGAGACGTCCTGGTCCATTCTCATTTGTGTTTCTTCTGCCGGAGTCTCTTCATCATCTGGGTCTGATTCCGGTTCAAACATGTAACGTTACGGCTGAATGCCACACAAAACAGCGGGTCTCTCACACTCACTCCATTCTGCTTCTACCGACTTTATTGCCATAGGTATGCAAGTTACGCCCTCATCCAAAGGCAGGGCGGGGATATGCAGCTCATTTACATTTAAGGTGGTACACACCAAAACAGCTCTTTTTAAAACAGGCCCCAAAAATGACATTTTCAAATAGTAATAATAAAGTAACTGTGGGGTATTTTGTGCTGAAACTTCACAAATACATTATGGGGACACCCGAGATCAATATTACATCTTGTAAAAAGGGGCATAATAGGTGCCCTTTAAAACTCACCTATGATCACCAAAATTACATATTTAAATGTTTTTTTCCTTGAAAAAAAAAATGGTCGTGCTTAAAAATAGCTTGAATGTAACTCTACACCCTTGCCTCATTTAGTATATGCAGTTCAATTAATATATTAGTCCTGCCTCCACTCTCTCACATTATATGACTTCACTGTTATCTGCGATGCATTGAGGTGTGTTAGTGTTTACTACAAATCCAATATGGTGGTGATATGTTCCTGACTACCTCTAAATGGGGTTTAACTGAGCAGATTTGTACCCCATTTACCCACTTGTGATCCCATCACCCAGGACAGATGTTAATACCAGGTTTAAATGGGGTCATTGTGTCAGCCCACAGATGTTTCTCATGTGTTGTGTTTATCCTGAATCCCCCAAAGCTTTTTCTAATGATATAGAAAGTGTTAATGAATCAGGGCTTTAGGAGCTTTATAGATGTGCGTGTTTTCTCTGATGAGCTTTGCGTCTGTAACATCAGGAGTGTCCTGCTGACTCTATGGACTTCAGAGAACTGCAGTGTAAAGCTTTCAACGACAGACCCCTAGTCGCTGGCAGCAGTTACCATTGGACTACCTTTCATGGAGGTCAGTGAAGCATGACTCTCCTCTTTGAAGCATGTGTTGTGTTACTGTGTGGATTTCTCCTTCTGCTACGTGCTTATACTGACTGAAACCTGATTTAAACCTGGCTTTCAGGCTCCAACCCATGTGAGCTCAGCTGCCTGGCTATTGGACACAACTTCTATTACAACTTTGGACGGGTGCTTGATGGCACAGCATGCCAATCAGATCAGGGGATAGTCTGTGTGAATGGAAAGTGTCTAGTGAGTAGCTGTTTCTTAAGTTTCATCACAAAATGCACACCCTCACTGAAAATGTGCAGGTTTTGCTTTAAAGAGCTATTTCTACCTATTCAGACGACATTTAAAACTAGGAGTGCCACTTATAAAAAGGAACAATTTATCAATGAATTATTAAATAACTCAAACATAAAAAAGTAAATATATAATTTATTTTTAAAGACAAATAAATATGTTTGAAATATAACAATAAAATAACTAAATAGACTAATATATATATTTAACAATCCTTTTTAATTCATGTTTTAAATAAAAAACAGTTTTAAATGAAAATCGTTCGGGTTTATTCTGTCATATTGTAAAACATTTTTTGAGTTGACTAAAACCAGTTTATTCAGAAGTCTCAATATAAAGCATCTTTTTATAAAACATGATTTTATAAAACAGTTTTACCTTATAAAACAGTTTTCCAGTGCTTTTGTCCTGTTCGCACACTTCTAATCATGTTTTGACTTGTATTGTTTCAAGTATCAGGGTATTTTGGACATGTATACAATGGTAACCTTGTTACCATACTTTTCACTACCTTATGTAAATGTATTCATTAACATGATATATATCATAGTATTATCATCTGATACCATCAAAGTATCATGGTTTCACCACAGTTTTTTTTTTTTGTTTTTTGTTTTTGCCAGTACAATAATTATTTACATATTACAAGAAACTGTGAGCATATACATGAGACCCACACAGCATTGGATCACTGGATTTACAGAAATCTTTTCACTTTTAAAAAGTGTTTCCTCAACATTTCATTTCTCAATCTAATCAACTCCTGACAAACACGTTAATTATTATTTAAATTATCACTTTGTGAGTCATTTATGTATTACTATCTTTGAAAAGATTTTGTCTTTCAAACATAATGTACAATTTCTAAATATGTTCCCCCCTGGCTGAGATTTTAAGTTAATAAGTCAATAAGTTCATGATTCTCTGATGTTGGTTAATGGTCACATGACAGGTAAACAAGTAAAACTTTTTTTTAAATTATTTTTAAGTGTTTTAATTTGATTGTTTTTTTTTAAATGATCTATTTTAATGTTACATTAAAAATGTTTTATTAAAAATGTTACGTTTTTAATACATTTTTAGTGTGTATGTGTGTGTGTGTGTGTGTGTGTGTGTGGACTGTGTATTCCTAAAGTCATGCTGGTGTGAATTTGGTTTTTATCACATGAGGACTGGAGAAGAGAAGCACATGCATAGTGGGGCCCAATCATTAGCAGCATGTGGCAGATTGAGTCCATATGTGTCTAGCACACCTTGTGTGTGTGTGTGTGTGCGTGCGTGTGTGTGTGTGTGTGTGTTGCCCCTCTGTGAGGCCCCCTCAATCATGGGAATGTGCCATTGAGAATACATTTTTTTAACAAACTACTGAGATTAAGAAAGGATGGGCAGAGAAAGGCAAAGATAAAGATAAGGAGAGACAGAACAGGAGGTCACGCATTAGGAGGAGGGTTGTACCTGCGTGGAATGGAGTGCATGACAGGTCTAAAAAGAAAGAGGGGCTTCATTATATCCTGCAGGAGTTGCTGAGGACAGTGTAGTCCTTCTACCTCTGATGTCTCCTCCTCCACCCCTGCTCTCAGGAGCTTAAGCCAAACTTCTGCCTGAATGCTCTTGATCCCTGCCTGGGCCTCATGATCCTTCTCTTGTTTGTGTGTGGTGGCTCAGAGAGAGATCTCTGTCATTCTGCTGGCCATCTGTTTTCACCTGCCTCTGTTTGGACCTGACACACACACACACGCACACGCACACGCACACACACACACACACACACACCCTACCCTCCTCCTTCAGGACGGCGCATCTTTACTTAAGGTTATCTCCTGTAGTGGAGGTTAAAGCAGATTGTGTTGTCACTGCTGATAGTCTTTGATCTCTTTTCTTGTCATTAAAACCAAACCTGAACACGTTTTCAAAGAATTCAACCCACATCAATTTGAATTTTTTATTTATTTATTTTTTTAGAGTAGATTATTTCATTTGGGATTACTTATTGTTTTAGTTGATGAAAGTTGATATCAGAAATAACACACATTTATTTATAATACAAATAGTATTATGCATTCTGACTTGCGCTTATCAAGGCAGCATTTATTTAATCAATAATAATAATAATATTGTGTAATATTAGTACAATTTAAAATAATTTAAATATTTTAATATACAGTATATTGAAAATGTAATATACTCTTGTGATATCAAAGCTGAATTTTCAGCATCATTACTCCAGTCTTCAGTGTCACATGATCCTTAGAAATCATTCTAATACGCCGATTTGCTGCTCAAGAAACATTCAATGTTGAAAACAGTTGTGCTGCTTAATGTTTTTGTGGAAACAAATTGTGATGCATGTATTTCAGGATTCCCTGATGAATGAAAACAAGTTCAAGAGAACAGCATTTATTTAAAATAGAAGTCTTTTGTAAAATTATAAAGGTATTTTCTTTTCATCACTTTTTACTTTTTCATCACTTTTCATCAATTTAATTGCATCCTTACTGAACAAAAGTACTAATTTCTTTAAAAAATCTTACCAAACCCACATTTTTAAACTGTACTGTACATATTTCAAAACAATAATTAGACATTTAATAGCTGTAAGACAATAAACACAAAACAACACCACTAGTAAAAGCAGCAAACGATAATCTGCAATCTGCATTATGTATGCTTCAGTGCATGCTGGGAACTGAAGTAGGATTCCAGCATGAGAGGAAATTTACAGTCTTAAATTCATTACACTTAATCCAGCCACTCTGATTATACTTATGATTAAAGAAATCAAGTTGAAACTCTGAAAACTCAATACACATGCCAGAAAATATTGTGCGGAGATGAACTGATGAGAACAAACATGATGCTATTAAAATGATGGATTTATTTTGAGGATCTTTAATCTTGGATGCTTCTCTCTTTAGTAGTGTCTAAATTTATTTCTTGGAAAATCTCCAAGATTCTGTAGGCCATGAGCTGTTCCAGTTTTTATCAGGAGTGTTGTGGGATCAGCTTGTACTGTTGAAACAGAATGTGACGGTGCTTGATATTTTGGCTTCTAATCGCAGGGTTTGTGTGTGTGTGTGTGTGTGTGCGCGCAGAAGCCAGGATGTGACTTGATCTTTGGATCACAGCAGCAGGAGGACGCCTGCATGGTGTGTGGAGGCCACAACTCAACCTGCCTTCATCACAGAAGTGTTTTTCAAAGCAACGGGCTGAACAATGGTCAGCTATGAATCCAAATACACTCACTGACTAAGTAGAACAGAAATCAATAGTTTTATTTCAACATTAATGTAAGAGATGTAAATCAACCCGTGTATGAATCTTGTTATTCAGAGCACTGAAACAGTAAAATCTGGCTTTCACTCCAGTCTTCACATGATCTTTCATAAATTATTCTAATATGCTGATTTGCTGATTATTTAGAAAAAAAAAAATATATTATCAATGTTAAAAACAGTTTTTAAAACAGCTGCTGCTTAATATTTTTTATGGAGATTGTGATACATCTCTTTCAGGATTCTTTGATGAATAGAAAGTTTAACAGAGAGAAAGTTTTTCTGCAATGTAAATGTCTTTACTGTCCCTTTTGGTCAATTTAATCGTACTGACCTCAAACTTTTGAAAGGTAGATTAAGTGGTTTCTTGCAGACAGTGACCTCTCTTTCTCTTCTTTATCTTGTCGTTTCTCTCTCTCCTACACACTTAGAGCACTGACACCTCTGCCTTTGAACTTCTCCGCATGAAACAGAACCTCTTTTAAAAGCGTCCTTCACGCTGGCCGACTGAAAATACAGCGCGTTTACATCGGGGGAAACAAAGTCATAATACTGTCATTGTTAGGCTATCCGAATACTACTCCGTTTCCCCCTCTCTTGCAAGTGGAAGAGTAGTATAACAGATTTGAGGTTGCCAGCACAACGCTCTGTAAAGAGGGTCAAAAGTCAAAGGAGAAAGGAAAAGTTCAGCCTGGGTCGTAATTCTGGAGTTCAGTGCCTTCCAGCTAGACCAAGTCCATGTTGCGGCCGCAGCAAGACACAGCATGGAAACATATAGTCTTGTTACGTGCAGGATTGCGCACCTGATGGAAATAACTGTGGGGGTTTGTTGTTGTTGTTTTTTTTCAAATGGGCTGAGGCACGTTACTCTCTCATCTTTGTTTCCCTGCAGGACTGTTTGGGTATAGTGAGGTCACTATGATCCCGGCCGGAGCCACACACATCAGAGTGACTGATAACAGCAGAAACTATCTAGGTTAGAGAACAGCCTTGCGTGTGATCTCTCCACCGGAGGTTCAACATGTGTTTCTCAAAGCAAAAGTAAAAAAAGGTGCACAGTTTCAGATGGAACTGTAGATGACTACAGACAAAAGCATTTACTTCGCATTTATTAGCGCAATGAAATAGGCCTAATGTATTGGACAACTTGCAGTAATTTTTCGCAACTTTCTTCCAGTAACAAAACAGTGCACTGTTTGAGAAAATTACAATAATGCTGTGTAGTCCAATGTTTTTAGGGAAAAAAAATCACCTTTTTTAAACATTTTTTAAAAGCACTCCAGAATGGGCGCTCTCAATTTGTGATCAATGGACACTGGAAGATCAATATTCCTGGAGAGTACAACGTTGCAGGAACCAAACTGCTGTATCGCCGCTCTGCCGATACCTGGGAGAGTTTCGAAGTTCCAGGACCTACTCAGGAGGACCTGCACATCATGGTAAGCTTCAGTTCATGATCCTTAATGCCTAGCAGCCCATTTGTGTTCATTGGCACTGATTTGATTGTAGGTCTTGTCAACTGATAAGAACTCTGGGATAGAATATGAGTACTGGCTCCCTCCAGACCGATATGCCCTGTACCACGGGAGAAGTCAACTCCGGCAGCCTCACCACACTGCAAACCACTTGCCATTTGAACCTCCAACTACTATGACTACCACAACCACAACCACTACTACAACACATCCAGCCACAAAACCTCTTTTCTGGGGTAAAAACCTTTCATTCCTGGTATTTAGGAATCTATCAAGCTTTTAGTATTTATAACTATTATCTGTGCTGTGTATATAGATCTTGAGATAAAGTTACAGATTGAATGTCGAGTCCATTTGAAGTATACATGCGGTGGTTAGTATTTAGGAGAAATGTCCCATTTGCTTAAAGTATAATGTTAGGAGCCTTTTGTAAATACAACTGTGATTTACGAGGTCATGATCTCAGGTCCCGCTGCTCGCTGGCCCCTTCAGCCCCCCCACCAACAGCAGCCAGTCCCACGTTTGGAAAGAGATGAAAACCGCAGGAACCGACTGCCTGAAATACATCGTAGAGGTCAGAACTTTATCATTGCCATTAGTGTTGTCACGATACCAACATTTTTGTAGTCCGTACTGATACCAGTACAATTTCATAGAACTCTGTTCCAACTTTGGTACTACTAAACTATCTTGAAATAAATGGGAGAAATTGCAGTATGGTGGTCCAACCTTCTAAAGAAAAGAGCCAATCGCCGATTGGTAAAGTCATCGCGTCACTGCAGCTGGCGTTAGAAGACGTGCATTTAAGATGACGCAGTAGCTTGGTCCAGCCTGAAAAAAAATATTTGTGTCATGATTCGAGATATAGTAATTTATGCGTATTTGGCGTGCTGTCCGGGGGAGGGCTCCGAGTTTGGAATTTGGGCCGAACCCAGAGTAATGAGGTGATGCGGTGGTGGAGGGGTGCTGTGAAACTGTCATGGGACAGAGGTGCGGGAAGGCTATATTTATACTTCATCTTGTGCCGATTGGTTGATTACCTGAACGTGCTCCTCCCGAACTTTGTTACTGAAAACTTCATCAAATGAAATGTAATCGTAAGCGTGGCGAACAGTTTTTGGAGAATTTCATGTTTCCCCATTCAAAGAGATAGGAGCTGCACTTGCATGACTGAAATAGATGCCCGAGAGAAGTTTCAAAGATGCCCACCGAGTGAAATTGCGTACATGTGCTAAGATCTCTATGATTGGCTATAACTCTCAGAGCTTCATTAAACACGTTGTAAATAGAAACCTCTGAAGCTTTTCACAGAGCTTGCACAAAAGCACTGTAAACAGGAGCATTTGAAAGTAGCGGTCTATCAGCGATACTCTGTACTCCAGGTACTCCAGAATCCGTTTTTAAATTTCAGTATCAACTTGGTACCGAAGTGCCTGTACTAATGACAACACTAATTGCCATGTAAAATCTAACATACAATGCCAAACACATATTTTTTCATTAATGTTGTTACATTTCCATTGTTGATTGTTGTTTGCACCGATGACAAACTCTGGGCTTTTTTTGTTACGTCATGAAAACATTTCATCCTTTTGTAGGCCACTGTGGGAAATGCCGCCGGGTTCGAGGGAAAGGTGAGCGCCAGAGACAGTACTGCCAAAAAGATTTTGGTGAGTTCAATCAGTATGTTTCCCAACACAACAGTAATTTTGGTTTAATGTACATAATATATTGGATGATGGCAATACATTTTTCTGCTGTGACAGTACTTCGAGCTAAAGTGCTGGAAAAAGTCTATCAAGGTGAGGAGACCCGCTATGACGTCCAAATCATCCACACGTACCGCAACCGTTATCGTCTGGAGCACCGTGAGTTCCTGTGGGCCCCCAACAAATGTGACTGTCCCCTTCTAGAAGAAGGGCACCAGTACGTGTTGATGCTGCGACGGCATATAAATTACGAACGCACTCTCAATCGCATCCTGATAGACGAGGACAGCTACGCTCAGCCTTATCGCCCACGTGAAGACGGCCTGCTGCGCCCCCTAGAGGAGCTCTGTGGTAACAGAGGTAGCAGGACTCAGTTTTGGGGTTAAACGCATGAACGATCACACTTTCACTGCACAATTATTCTGAAGCTCAGCTCTTACGCCAAAAAACAAGGCACAGAAAGAAACCACGCTCTGATGCTGACTTGAAATCGATGATTTTACTGAAGCGTTTCGCATTCCGCAACAAGGATAATGGACACTTTGTCGGGATGAATTGTGTCCATGGGGGCATGAGGCAAATCAAAGTAAAGAAAGTCACTAAATGAAGCACTTTAGGTGGACAAGCACCTTCTTTTAAAACGTATACACCAAAGTAAATAATTTACACAACATGATGCCCTTTCTAGCACCACGTGTCTGTTAATGGCATAAAATCACTTGACAGCATGTATATCTTTATCATTTGCATTTTGATGTTGTTTTTTTATATTATGTATTTATAAGTTGACAGTATTTCTAGAGGAAAACCTTGATTTATATATTGCCTTATAATTTTAAATGTTTTACCATATATAATTGCTTTTATCTATGGTTATAAAGTCCCTTGTAAAGTGAAATGATAATGAGTGTTTATGAGTCACATTTACACATTCAAGATAAGCAGCAGGTACATATAACTGTCTATGGCGGAGCGCTTTCGCCGATAAACAGTTTTTTTCCCCTCTATTTTTGGCAGCTGTTTTTCCCTTTAATCATTAGTAGACTAACTAAGATTTTCCTATTAGTTTGATGTGGTTGTGAAATTGTAGCCCAGCCTTTCGGCAAAACACACATCAACTCTAGAATGTGTTTTGTTAAAAATATATTTACAAAAATAACTTATCTTTTATTACAGTGACATAAAACTTTCTAACATAAACATGCAATTAGAACTAAATAGGCTGGCTGTCCCGAGCTATTGAAGTAATTTCACTGTAGATAACAGCCTTTTCTCCCTATGGCCTCTGATTGGCTGAGAGAGTGGGCGGGGCAATCCCCCAGAGAACATACATATATATATATATATATATATATATATATATATATATACACAAGCCACAGATCACTGAAAAAAAGCATTGCTCACATAATCTATACAACTTGATAAGCATAAATGTATCAAAAGGTTAAATTAAATAGGGAAAAGCCTATTTCAGGTATCTCCGTATGTCTACACTGTAAGCCAATGAAGAATTCTTCTACATTTAAAAAAAATAAAAAAAAAATAAAATAACCTCACTAAATATACAGACATCCAGCTTTTTCAAATGTTAATGTCATATTCAGTTTGGCAATTTTAGCACATCCCCTACAGATATGCTCGTACAGTCTTAAACATGGTTAACATTTTCCGTTCCATGCATGTTGCATTGCATTCAGTCCTGGTGATTTTAATCCTAACAGGATTATCAGGAGGATCAATGTTCATTTAATAAGAGTCTACTCTTCAGCGTTCAGAGATCCTGCATGACCCATTTCCTTTGCAGTGGAAATCCCCAGTAACCTGCACCCATCCCCACTGTCTTTGACACTGTTGAATGGTCTGTTTTGTGTGATTCACACGCTGACGCTAACGTGGCGGTGCGAGGTGGTCCGTCTCTTGATGCGGGCGCGGCGAGGTCGTTTGTGATCAGACTGGCAGTGGCACAGGGGACTCAGGAGGAGCCAGAGATACAGAACAACACATGCCCAGCAGGAAGAGAGCTTGACCCAGAATGTGGAGTAACTCCCGTGGGTGAAGGTTGTCTCCAGCACAGCAGTCTCATAACTGAGGGAGACAGAACGGCATTATAAAAATTGGTCAAAATTGGGATTTGCGTGTGGGTGCTAATCTTTTGGCAACAAAATTGCTTTAAAAAATCCCCAGATGTTAACTGATTCTGCAGAAACCTATTTTAGACATAATAAATAAATAAATACATAAAAAATATATAGGAGAAAATAATGACCTTTTTATTTACCTCTAAAACGGCCAACATTTTATTTCAGGCTCGGGCTAATCTATAACAAGGGTTTTTAGACTTTTCAGACTCACAGCCAACTCAGGGATCCCAATATAATTTTTCTATGTCACACTTTATAACATTAATTGATGCCAAATATTAACACCGTTTATAATATTTAAAAGAGCAATAATACGCCACATTTAGAAAGGCTGAAATATAATAAAATAAAACACATATATATATATATATAAAGTTTGGGGTCAGGAAGATTTGGGGTGTGTTTTAAATAAAAAAAAATATTTGACAAATTCTATTCAAAGAATTAAGAAAAAAATTGCGTCACGGTTTCTACAAACATTTTAAGCAGCACAACTGTTTTCAACATCGATAATAATTTTTTTTTTTTAGCAGCAAATTAGTATATTAGAATGATTTCTGAAGGATCATGTGACACTGAAGACTGGAATAATGAAGCTGAAAATTGAGCTTTACCATCACAGGAATAAATTACATTAAAAAAATATATTCAAATAGAAAACAGTTATTTTAAATTGTAATATTTCACAATACTGGTCAAATAAATGCAGCCTTACTGAGCAAAAAATAAATAAAAATAAAAATATTAAAAAAAATCTTACTGACCCCAAACTTTTCAACAGTGTACTGTATATATATATATACACCTGCAGGGTCCTCACAGACTCCTGAAACCTTGGAAATTAGCTTAATTTATTTTTAACAACAAAACTAATTCTCTGTTTAGATAGTTGTGTGTCTGTGCTTGTATACATATTGGTTATTATATCCACGAAAACTCTTTTGAGTGTTTACTGTTGTTCCAGGGCAGTTCAGACGAGCTCTTTAACAACTGACCTGAACCAATTAGTGAGGGTCATCATTACGTAGAGGGAGGCCAGAAAGAAAACAAAATGGAAGAAAAAGTAGCTGTAGGCAACGCGATGGGTCTCGTTGTGGATGACTTTCTGACAGCCTTTGCTCTCGTCAATGACAAACTCCTCCTCTGGCAGGACAGAAACAAAGATGTTAATACCTTGACATTAAAGGCACACTTCACCCAAAAATGTCATAATTTATTCACTCTCATGTTGTTCCAAGCCTGTACACACAAAAAATATATATATTTTGAATAATGTTGGTAAGCAAACTTTTTTTTGGTAAGTTTGCTTACCAACAACATTTTTCAGAATATCTTTTTGTGTTCTGCAGAAGAATATCATATGGTTCGAAACAACATGATGGTAAATAAATGATGACATAATTTTCTTTTTTGGGAACTATCCCTTTAATATGTTTATGAAATCTATGGATATTGGAATTTGTGATATGTTTCTCACCATCTTCTGCCTCTGGGCAGCAAAAGCAACAGGAGGCTTTCTGTTCAAGACAGAGAGTGGCAGAGATTGTCAGAGACATTAGGAGTTAAAAAGCTCAAAACATTTTTTTTTATATAAAACTATCTGAAAATCACATACTTGAAACTCATAGCGGTAAACCTTTATCATCCAGAAAGGTCCAAAGACCTCAGCCAAGTATGAAGCCTCATTGCTGAGGAAGAAAAGCAGCAGCAATTTTATTAGCCAAAGTAGACGTTTTATTAACATCTCTATTATTCACAACTCAATACTTTTTTTTGCCTACCATGCAAAGAGAACACAGCAGTACATGATTGCAGCCCCAATAATGGCCACAGCATTGCCTTCATTTTGAATCTCATCTCTGCTGACTTTGGGGTAACACACCGTCATGTTGACCCCTTGATACTCCACTGAAAAACACAAAACAGAGAGAGAGAGAGAGAGAGAGAGAGAGAGAGAAGAGAAGAGAAGAGAAGAGAAGAGAAGAGAAGAGAAGAGAAGAGAAGAGAAGAGAAGAGAAGAGAAGAGAAGAGAAGAGAAGAGAAGAGAAGAGAAGAGAAGAGAAGAGAATTTGGGGTTTCAGATGTTTTGCGAATTGCATTTAGTATCACATTTACACGCTCCATTAAGGATTTCTTGAGCCCATTGTTTCTGTGTTCAGATAATGATTTAGAGGTCTGTGGATATTGTGCGTTGTGTGTCTGAGAGAATTCCTCTGAGATGGGATTAAACTCCCAGCATGCCCCAGGGTGCACTTCAGTCCTTTATGAAGTCATGCAGCACACAGAGGCCATAAACCCGCTGATAGTTAGGGAACAAGACAGGACACAACAAACACACATATACACACACAGTGCCATTCACCAAAAAAAGCAAGAAAGTCAGTACACTGTACACTGCTTCACCATGATATTTCGATCCAGAAGCTCTTCAACAGACATTATGTAAATCATCCTAAATTAAAACCTGGCAAATGTAAGAATTATTCTGCAATCCTTTTACAGCAGCAGCTGTAATTCTTCTCCCCCGAACATCTGTATTTCAAATACCCACGTGAAACACCGTCTGCTACATCTGTGTTACATGCTTGAGAGCTTTTCTATTCTATTCTTTCTGGAAATCTCATTCATCTCTGTCGCATATTGAGCACGTACCATTCATCACCACAGAAATGCACCACTAATGGATGAAATGATGTGAGATGAGATGGCGAACCAGGAAGAGTTTTGCGGGCTCCACCGATGACCTTTTGTTAATGACTAGTGATTACAGAATGAGGGATTAATCAATTCAGTTACTCCGATAGAGGTTTGCATGCATCACTGCGCTCTGACCTTGAAACAACAGATCAGTCTGTGATTCTATAAAATCATTTTAGAGTTTCATAAAGAGCTGAAAGTATTCAAATAGGCCACCAATCGCTCTTCAAGTGCCCCTCATCATTACGGTTAGTTACTTGGCTGGCTTTGTGTTAACAGGTAGAGACAGGCTCACACATGCTGGATCAAGTATTATGTTTTCCCTCATAACTATCAGTGTTAAGTGTCTAATGATCTTGCAAATGGTTAACTGTGCCATTAAAGTGTTGCTTGATTCATCAGCAATATATGTTATGATCATTTTTATTTTAGAATTATTTATTTATTTATTAATATTTTGAATTATCTTTTTGTATACTTTCATTTTTAGTTTAGTTTAGGTTTTAGTCATTTTATTATGTGATTAAATCATTTAGTTTTTTTAATGCTTCAATTTAGCTTTAATTTAATTTCAGTTTTAGTTATTTTAGTAGGCCCGCTTTAAAAAAAAAACTTATTTTCAGTTAGTTACCAATTAAGTAAACATCTCTAATTTTCGTTTTCTTGTTTATTTTCTTACAACTTTATTTCAATTAACGAAAAATTTGTTAACTAACCACTGTCTTGTGTGAGCACGCCACGCATTGTGTGACCCGTGTTTGCTGTGCGCTCGCACATCTGATCAGATGATGTCCTGTGAGGACAGCGATTGGCTCTTGTCTCAAACCTTCCCCGAGGTAATTGCTCGAGAGACAGACACACTGCTTATGACCCTTAACTTTCCCCCGCTTGCAGACTCATACCTTTTAATTTTACTGTCAGATGGAAGATCTTCAAGTTTACTAATAATTCACATTTTAATTTTTGTTGTCATGTATACAATTAAACATTTACCTGAACTTTAGCTTGAAGTTACTAAAACATTTAAATTGTACTATCTAAATGTTAATAAATTAATAATCAAATCACTGAGGGTGCTTCTGAAATTAGTGAGGGTGCTCTGTAAGTGCAGATGTACACTGTAAAAATGAATTTTCACAACTTTTTATATTTTGTCAAATCAACTTAGATAATTAATGTAGTTCAGATAACATTATATTTTGAGTTTCTATTTATTAAACCAATCTCCTTTGTTGTATTAACTCAAATTTTTTATTTCAATGAACTCAAAGTTTTAAGGCAACCAGGTAACTTACTTTTTTTAAGTTAATCCAACTATTTTTTTTTTTTACAGTGTAATGTACAGGGAGACATTTTACAATTAATTGGAAAATAAATGTCAAAACTCAAATCTCATGTCTGTATTTATTTTCTGTATTTATATTGCTTAATGCCTATCTACAGTAATTGACATATTTTTGTCCTGTGATATGGTTATCGCTATTGGGGACTTCAGCTCAATCAGCTCAATCAGCTCACTAACTCCCTAGGTCGTGAGCCAGTATATTGTGTACATGAATTCGGCACCGGTAAGGACAGTAAGGACCCTGGCTCACTACATAATGGGACACTGATGACTCTATTTCCGGCGACATGACACCGTCTTCATTCTACAACATCCCTAGGTATGCCTATTAATGAACAACAGCAGAACTGATATCTTATATTTTTGATAAATGCATATTTGAAATGTTTTCTTGCTACCATTCTGAAAGAAGACAAATGGAAGCAAACTATAGCCTTAAATTAACCAGAGCATGAAAAAAAATGATACTGTTCAGAAAATGTTCTGCATGAAACAAGCAAATCTTGCTTACCTTTTTCTGGTGGGCGGCTGGACAGAGCAGAGAAGGTCAGGTACATGACATAGCAGCAAATGATGGAAGCCTGCAGGAGTCCTGAGCGAGGCTGCTCTGAGAGGGAGAGCGAAACAAACTGTCAACAAATGACTAATCATTCTTCATTCATATACATTTTATGGTTAAATTGTTGCAAGAGTATTTACATCTAAACTAATGATATAAACTACCATACTATTGTTTTGGTGAAAGAACAGAACAGATGAAGCACTAACTTTGCTGCACGCAGGGAGTGACTGCAATAAAAGACATGATGGTGCAGAGGGCCAGGTTAGTCCATAGCAGGGCTTTATTCAGGTGGCATCCCGCTGGGTGAGTGTAGTATTTGTACATGAAAGTGAAGGCCATGGTGGCGATGGTGTAGAAAAAGAGGGTAGCGCACATGACTGCCACGTACCACCTTTTATTCTCAGCTGCACCGGTTAACCTGGCAATGAGAGGCAGGGCAGAGACAGGGTGACTGAGATCAATGACGTCTCACGTGTAAATCAAACATCAGGAAAAACAGCAAGTACTAGAATCCCTATTATGTCCGTTGTGTTAAGATGACATTCTGCCTCACAATGGCTTGAGGTAGATTCCACAAACATCTGGGATAAACTGGATGTCAGAGGGTGAACGGGGAGTGAGTATGAATGCGTGTGTATATGAATAAGTGAGATACCAGAGCGAGAAACAGGAAGGGAGTGAAGGACAGAGATTATCTAAAACTCTACAACCGTGGAGGGTGATATTTTATCATTCCTGAGCGAGATGTGACTCCAGACATGAGCCAGATGTGGTTGTTCATAGTCTGGCAACGAGCACCTTCCTACAGTTATTGTGGGTTAGTGCAGGTTTGCCTCAAAAGGGGTGAACCCAGTTTCCTCACTTACCAGTTTTTATTCCAGGTATGAGCAAAAGCTGTGATGAGAATGAGTTGAATTAGGATAAAAGAAAAGCCTCCCACTACTCCAACGTAATGCCAAGCTACGTGGAAAGAGGAGAAAAAGGGGAAAACAATTAAAAATAAGACAACAAAAATACAGGGTGTTTATGAAATACAGTGAAATGAGGTGACCTGGGCTGTATTTATGAATCAGAACTAATTCTTTTGTAAATTACATGTAAAACCATTTGTACATCAAATGTCTCGCTGAATTGAATGCAACATTGTAACATTTTCCAATTCAATTTGTTGGTGTTTTATTGACTGAGATAATCCCTACTTTGTGTGCAAATGTAAAACGTTCAATGTGTCAATAGGGCCACCTGGAGGATTTAAAAGAGAAGTGCAAATCACATGATCCAGACTGATCATCACCAGAGCCATGAGCCAAGACTGTAACTTAATCACTTTAAGCACATAATCAGTTTATATGACACATCACTATGTTTTGATCAATACACCTTTCCCATATCAGTAGGAATGCAAATATATATATTGATATTATATAGTTTATCTGCCAATATTAGATATTCATTTGTTGATATTGAATATTTAATTGTGCATTCATAATTGTGATGACCTTTGCAATCATGTAACAGCCATTTAAAGTAGGCTAAATATTTAATTGTAATAATTTAATTACACCGTTAAATTCAATGTTTAGCAAATCTAAAAATAAAAAAACCAGTATGCGTTTTTCTTATGTTGTATTGTCATATGATCTTTCAGAAATTATTCTAATAAGCTGATCAAGAAACATTTCTTGTGGTCAATGTTGATAACAGTTGCTCAATACTTTGTGGAAACTGATGCATTTTTTTCAGGATTCTTTGATGAATAGAAAGTTAAAAAGAACAGCATTTATTTGAAATAAAAATATTTTATAACAAATGTTTTTACTGTCGCTTTTTATCAATTTAATGCAGCCTTGCTGAATAAAAGTATAAATTTCTTTAAAAAACAAACAAACAAACAAACAAACAAACAAACAAACAAACAAACAAACCTATTATTAACCCCACACATTTGAATGGGAATTTATTAATCTCAGCCAGAATTTTAATATCAGTTCACCTCTATTATTTCTCAAATATAAGCATTTGTGTCACAGATGAATAGCTCACCATGCAAAAAGGATTCTGTGGGAATGAAAAAGGCAGCAGCGATCATCCCAAGCATGGTGATGAACTTCAGAAACCAGAACCTAAGTGAGAATGAGGAGAATAAGTGTGTGTTTATTCATATGAAGTAACTTAATAAACCTACTGATAAACATGGATGCATGTACATCATATGGTTCAAGGATCTGGTTCTTCCAGATCATGTTCTTCCTCTTAAGAACTTAACCTAATGTCTCCACAACTGCTATCTGTAGACCAATCAAAAGAAGTCGAAGCGAAGAGTCGAAGCAACTTTCTGTTGTGTTACAGACAGTGCAAACAAAATACAGGGAATAATGCAGTCACCAACCCGTTATGGATGAGGGCTCGGAAATCCTGACTGGACTTCACATCGATGAGGAAGATGGCCATCATTAAGTAGAAGCAAGCTGTGCCAAAACACACACGGTAGACGGCAGAGTAACCCACCAACATCTGACAGTCTCCTCCACCATGAGCCTCATCACACACCATATTAAAGAAAGGCACCTGAGGAAGAGAGCTGTCTGTTATTGTGTGCCACAGCCTGTAGGGAACAGACTGCCGGCGTGTGTAGCTGGTGTGTGTCCAGCCAAGCAGATTAGCCAAGATTTGATTGGATGAGACTTGATACAAATAAAGCAGTTTTGGCTGTTTACAGCAACAGCACAAATAAAAGTCGGTTAGACCAACTGGAGCCTGTGCAACTTGTAAGAACTGTACTTACATTCTCCCTCACCGCCTCAGACACGGTCTTAGACAGCATGAGGCATGAGACAGTGCAGGCCAGGATGTGGAATAACGTGTACATGACCCGCGTGCTGGATGATGATTTGACGGGCGGACAGAAGGAGCAACACAGAGAACATGGTGCCGGGCCACAGCAGCAGCATATCTGATAGAAAGAAAAGCAGACCAGTCAGGGTTCAGGATTAAAACGAGGTCGCTCAAAGCATCTGGATTTTTCTTGAGGGATCGGGGCTGGTTGTCTGGATGGGGTCCAAACATCTTTTATCCTCAGCTAAACCCAGAAGCAGAGATTGGGCAGAAACTCGGATCCAACTGACAGATTAATTATCTATTTTCCATTAGCATATACTGGATTTTGAATGATAGCAGTATAAAAAACACAATCTTTCAGTAATGTACTGTGTGAAATACTGGGCTTCACTACGATGCCCTGTCCCAGTTATTCACTATATGTGACTCGAGGGGAAAACCATCAAAATATAGAGTAATGTCAAGATATGTACATATCTAACACTTTTGTAGTAGTCTTTAAAGTGATAATTCACCCCAAAATGAAAATGATGTCATCATTTACTGATGATCAAGATCTATATGGCTTTTTTTTCTTTTAAGGAACACAAAAGTATCAAAGCTTGTTTCAAAAGAAACTAGTTTCCGCCACAAATAAAAGAACAAGGTCAGAATTGCCTTTTTAAAATTCTGTGGGGGAAACAAGCTTCCAAACAAAAAAGAAGATATTTTGTAATATGTATCAGTGTTGATTTGTTCATACAATGAAAGTAAGTGGGGACCAGTGTTGGTTTGGACCTCATTAACTTATTTTTTTTTAACAAGAACAGTTGAAACCATCTTAAAAATATCTTCTTTTAAGTTCCACAGAAGAAAGAAAGTCTTAAGGTTTTGGAATAACAAGAAGGTGAGTAAATAATTACAGTTTTAAGAACATGTTTGAGATCACGAATATGAACCAGATGCTGAATGTACTAGGAAATGAGCTCTAAAAAGGACAGTGATGATAAAACTTCTGCTCAAACTGAACCCTTCCAAGCTCCAAAACGTATAAAAATGCTTTATTTTATTCCTCTGTAATTGTTATTCTAATATAAAGAGATTTTGATATAATCAGGCAGATATTCATACGTGTTAGGTATAGATCTGGGTCTCTAAAGACCCGAATATGTAATAATGATGACAACATTGACATCTACACTCACCTAAAGGATTATTAGGAACACCATACTAATACTGTGTTTGACCCCCTTTCGCCTTCAGAACTGCCTTAATTCTACGTGGCATTGATTCAACAAGGTGCTGAAAGCTTTCTTTAAAAATGCTGGCCCATATTGATAGGATAGCATCTTGCAGTTGATGGAGATTTGTGGGATGCACATCCAGGGCACGAAGTTCCACCACCACCTCCCAAAGATGCTCTATTGGGTTGAGATCTGGTGACTGTGGGGGCCATTTTAGTACAGTGAACTCATTGTCATGTTCAAGAAACCAATTTGAAAATGATTCGAGCTTTGTGACATGGTGCATTATCCTGCTGGAAGTAGCCATCAGAGGATGGGTACATGGTGGCCATAAAGGGATGGACATGGTCAGAAACAATGCTCAGGTAGGCCGTGGCATTTAAACGATGCCCAATTGGCACTAAGGGGCCTAAAGTGTGCCAAAAAAACATCCCCCACACCATTACACCACCAGCACCAGCCTGCACAGTGGTAACAAGGCATGATGGATCCATGTTCTCATTCTGTTTACGCCAAATTCTGACTCTACCATCTGAATAGCCGCGTTTCCACTGTCGGGCCAGTGCTAGGCCAGGGCTTTAAACGGGCCGTGCCGGGCTAATAGCCTCGGGCCAGTAGCACCTGGCCTGCGTTTCCACTGTCGGGCCAGAAGCTCCACAGCGCGTCACTAAAACACGCCCGCAACACGCCTCTCTGGAACAACGTCACTCTAACCCATCATTTCACCAACAGATGGAAGTTTTGTCATAAAACTAATCAGAAAGAAATCACTGGAAACAGCGTGCATCGCAAAACAAACATGATAAAAGCGGCCGTTTGCTGGGATTTTTGTTGTTTACTTGAATATTTAAAACCCAAGCATCGATGTTTTACCACAGGTTTACAATAAAAAGTGATACATTGATCATAATGAATTAATTCATGTCAAAATTGCACATTAGTCACACAGAAATAAATTACCGTTAGATCTATTTCACAAAAGAAAGAGGACACATGCACTTACATTATTCAGTCGAGTCTGTTTCTGTTTATTTGGTAGTTACAGGACATATAGGCCTATCACATTTAGAAAGAATTATAATTTCTACAAATAACGTTATATGCTACCAAAAATACGACCTGAGGAGCGTTAGCACAGTCTCGACTCCCAGTAGGCTACAGATATTTTCAGTCAGAAACAGAGGAAGCTCCCGAAAAAAAAGTTGCTTTTTTTATGATAGTCCGGTATAAAGAGACGAGACGTAGGCTACTGATCAAATAAAAACATGATTGTGATAGGCTTTATGATTGTCTGATTTCTTCAAGCGTTCACCATGTTTTTTTTACTATGAGTAGGCTATCTTCAAGCGTTTACTATGTTTACTATGGTAATGGTTAGCGCGCATAGTCTTTTGCATCGCGTATATTTCTACCTTATGGTTATCAGAATCCACATCGGATCACAAACAGAAGGCATTTGAACATGAAAGTGAGATAAATTATTTTAAAAGTCTTTAATGCTGACAGAATCATTCGGCGCTCCCGTCTCGACTCAGGTAAACCCCGCCTCTGTTCGTAACCACTCCTCTAGCCCGAGCTGGCCCGCTTTGGCCCAAGGTATTCGACGGGCCAGAAATCCTGGCCGTTGGCCCCGAGTAAGCCCCGATCAAGCCCCGGAAGTGGTAGTGGAAACGCGACTGGCCCTGGCACGCACTAGCGCGGCTCGGCCCTGGCCCGGCAGTGGAAACGCGGCTAATGTCTCAACAGAAATCGAGACTCATCAGACTAGGCAACATTTTTCCAGTCTTCAACTGTCCAATTTTGGTGAGCTCTTGCAAACTGTAGCCTCTTTTTCCTATTTGTAGTGGAGATGAGTGGTACCCAGTGGGGTCTTCTGCTGTTGTAGCCCATCCGCCTCAAGGTTGTGCGTGTTGTGGCTTCACAAATGCTTTGCTGCATACCTCGGTTGTAACGAGTGGTTATTTCAGTCAAAGTTGCTCTTCTATCAGCTTAAATCAGTCGGCCCATTCTCCTCTGACCTCTAGCATCAACAAGGCATTTTCGCCCACAGGACTGCCGCATACTGGATGTTTTTCCCTTTTCACACCATTCTTTTTAAACCCTAGAAATGGTTGTGCGTGAAAATCCCAGTAACTGAGCAGATTGTAAAATACTTAGACCGGCCCATCTGGCATTAACAACCATGCTACGCTCAAAATTGCTTATATCACCTTTCTTTCCCATTCTGACATTCAGTTTGGAGTTCAGGAGACTGTCTTGACCAGGACCACACCCCTAAATGCATTGAAGCAACTGCCATGTGATTGGTTGATTAGATAATTGCATTAATGAGAAATTGAACAGGTATTCCTAATAATCCTTTAGGTGAGTGTATATTCCACCAACAAACTGCAGTGAGTTATAGGAACTTAATTATTTGTAACATAAACACAGTAAAAAGTAAAAATGAAGTAGCTTCAACTACTTTTTAGTAGCCCTGCAACCAATTAATCTCTATTTCAGTTAAAATCCACAGCTAACAGCACATGCTAAATATAACTTATTTAACCACCATGGCCTTCTTTACATTAACAGGTGTCTCCCTTCACTAAAAAAAAACACCACTAGAAAGCCACTTATTTCATTAAATTACTTTAACTTTACAAAAAAATTTTTTTAAATTAACGCGAAAATTTGAGTTTAAATTCCACACAATATTATGTTCATGTAATGATCAACATTATGCCAACAAAACTCAACAAAATAATGCTTGCAACTTAAAAGTTATAATTAAATTCCAGATTTTAAACTTGCAACCATGCATTTAAGATGTGATAACAGGTCCCATGAATGACGTTTTAGAGTGTGAATGAAGCAAATTGGGTTTAAAGTGATGGTGACAACTTGTGACAGCAGAATATTTTTGGTTTGAAATACCATGACTCATTTATACCAGAACATTTATATAGAACATTTATACCAGTTTGTGGATTAGAAATAAGAATATAAGGAGCGACGACATTTGGTCCCTTCTATTAATTCATTTACAAACGTTTTATTATTGATTCTCACATCTCAGAAGTAAGGAAGGTGAAAACACACTGACTCTTAAAGCTTATGATGATAGAATGAGTCATTCATCCTCTTAATGTGATTTGACAGAAAGCACTTTCCATGATGCCTGTCTCATTCTGTTGAGAGAGGAGTTTTACCTTCTTATACCAAACAACAACAACTGACCAATTATTTTAACTGTGCAATTATAATAGCAATTATCATTTAATAGTCGATTATTATTTTCAGGGACGGTTCATCCTAATGCAGACAACACTGAGTGAACTCAATCTCTAGTCACCTAAGTTGAGTTATTCAAATTAAATGCAAGGTTATTTAGTTAAAACAATAAAATGAAAACATGGAGCTAATAAATTGAGGCCTATCACAGAGCATTGTGACAAGTTATGCGACAACCTGTAGACATCTTGAATCTTTGCAAGCTTGAAAAATTAGGTTCTGCAGTATTTAAACAAGTCTGTTGCCTTGAAACATATACTTATATGAGTATATATTCCACATAATTATATGAGTATATATTCCACATAATTTGTATTAGTGGAGCACTATATAGTATATAATGAGCTCTATTTTCTGTCAAATATGTCAGTGTCATTCTGTGGCAACTTCACTCATATTTAGGACAAATAGAACAGCCAAATCAGCAAAACCAGAGATACAAATCCAGTATCTCCAGTAAATCCAGTGAAAACCAGTAACTGAAAATGTTGTAGTCGTAAGATAAGCTAATTTGTCAGGTTCCTTATGTTCAACAATCGTAATAATTTCTCTTGAGTTCTAAGTTCTACAAAGGCAGATTAGGTTCTGGTAAGAGAAGAAGTGATGCTTGTGTAAAGCTTTTCTTGTGTTCCAATAATAGATCCACGAGAATCTGAAAACACCTGATATGTCATTGCACATCTCCAATCACTATGAAATAATATCCATCTCTCTCTCTCGCTTTCTCTCTCACCTGATAAGCCACCATGTTGAGGAAATAGTTGTAGACACCGGAGTGTTGTAAAGCTTGAGCTGTCGACATGGCGTCTTATTTGTCAAGGACGCTTAGTCATTAAAACAAGTCCTCCGAAAAAAATGACTGGAGAAAATATCTAATTATATACTATAAGCAGTGAGTCAGGACAATTTATCAACGGTAATAGTCCCTCAGCTTTACATGAAATGGTCCTCAGCTAGTTTCCTCTGCAGGTGTGGTTCCATGGATCTCCTACTGCACACCCTCGTGTTCCTCGAGTTGGAACATCCGAACAGTCTTCCCATTTCCTACGAGCTGCCTAGTGGCATCGAATGGTGCCAGGAGAGTTTGTGAGCAAGAGTGGATGCCCAGTTGCCCTCCCTTCAGTCGCCTGTACTCACCCAGTGAGATTAGTCAACAAGAGCAGCGGGAGGAGGGGGCAGGTTCCATCTGTCCCTCCCTTCCCCCAGGCCCTCGCTCCAGTGCACCGGCTCCAGTGCACCCTCACGTACAATAGGATTTCCAAAGGGTTCTAATCGGTTTAGGGCAGAATAATGTAATTACTTGCGATTTTGTGATTTCTCTCGCAAAGTTGACATACCTTTGGATCCCCCTTTTCTGGCTAAGTGGCACCTTAGCAACTACTCACTTAAGGCCACAAATGTAATCTGGTCATTATGCTTTGACCCAGAAATAGAGGGAAGCGAATGAAGTGGGTGTTTAGAGGAATGCACGGGAAGAGCGGCACAGGTCCAATCCCGCATTCTTTTGCCTATATTGCCCACAGTCTCAATGTGAAATGGGGGTACACTTCAGCAAACACTGGCAAACTTCACATAATAAGTTCGCACAATATGAGACCAGTTGTTTCAGTTGAAGATAATGATTATAACGAAGCGGACAACATCATATGTTATAGTGTCTCATGTCTATGTAGTGTCACGGGATGTGTTATGAGTTTCTAGCGTGCAGAGCGCCCGGTAGCTCTATATTTGGGTCAGTGTGTATGTGTGCTGGGATTATCCTGGAGTTTTTAGTCCTCGTCTCAGCCTGGATGACCTTCACTCCAGTAGAGTGACACACTAATCCAGACAGCAGGGTCTGACAAACACTTGAACTCATCAGCCTTCAACATGATGTACAAACCTGACATCGTACATAATGGTAAAAACAGTTGCGGTGTTGATTCAGAAACCATGCTTGAAGGGACAGTTCACACAAAAATAGAAAGTCTGTCATTTACTCTACCTCATGTCGTTCCAAACCTGCATGACTCTTATTTTTTTCTGTGGAACACAAAAGAATATGCATTAAAGAATGCTGCGACGCAAATGACATTGGACCCCATGTATGGACAGTTTCCCCCAAAATATCTTCTTTTGTGTCCTGCAGTCAAAATAATGTCTTACAGATGTGCAACGGACATAATAACGTGTAAATGATGACAGAATTTCTATTTTTGGGTGAACTATCCCTTTCCGCTTTTGTGCACAAAGATCATGGTCTTTAGTTTAAAACTTTCTTCAAAAAAACTTCTATTTTAAAACTTCAAATCTGGTGCTAATGTCAACCCAGCTAACAAGGAATATTGGCTAACATTCTGTCTCTTTGGCTAAAGTTCCCTCAAAGTTATGAATGAACAAATGTCCTTCCAGTAACATTAATACACTTTTCGTTCAAAGTTATCTGGTCTAATGTTCTCAAAGCGTTAGCAAAAACGTTATTTGGTCGGTGCCAATAGCCCCGTGGGCAGCACACCCACATTTTGCGTAGTTGCTTCGGGCATCCCGAGTTCGAGTCCTGGCTTGTGGACCTTTCCCTATCCTGTCCCCCTCTCTCTCTCCACCGTCGCTTCCTGTCAACTAACTGTCCTATCATAATAAAAGGCAAAAACGGCTAAAAAAACATTTACAGATTTTTTGTAAACATAAATCACTTAAAAAGCAGCACAGTGAAATGATTTTTTGGGGGAATGTGACAGTTACCTATAAGACATTCCAATCAACTAATGCTCTGTATCTGGTGCAGTAGTTTGACCTATTTGTTAATGTCCCTGAAAATCCTGCAGGGAAATTAATAGGAGGACATGATTTTAAACCAGAGCTTTTCAAGCTTTACAAGCATTTCAAGTGAGTATTTGAGTTTACTGTTGTGTAAGTACTTCTCTCAGTACTGACTATTGTACTGTACTAGTACTGTACTATTCCAGTCTAGAAAGAACATTTCAAAGTATTGACAGTTCCACAGGGTCATGTGGCCGAAACATTGTCTGGGACAAAAACATTACGTAACAACGTTCAAGGCATGCAGCTATCAGAGTGACAGCACATTACAGCACGGTCATTGTATTAATCTCTCTTAAGAAAAGGAAATGTCTATGAAATATGAGAGAATCAAATATTACTTTTTGTAACTAACATTCTGCTTTATGAATCAGTGTTATTTGTTCTGAAAATAGGAGCATAACAACAAATGTGTTACTAGGAACTGACCGTTTAATTTAGCAGCTTTAATCCTTAGTCAGCTAAATGACACAGGCATGAACTTTTCTAAACCAATTAGAGTATTTTAAAGTATACAGTGCATTGAATGAAGCTGTAATCTCTCCCTCAGAGTGAAACACCCAAAATGACTGGAGGTCTTTTCACTCCATAATTGGGGGCCTTGTGTGAGAGAAGGACACTAGCACACTGTTCGAACAAAAGCACAACGTACAATACAAATCACTCAGCAAGCTCCATGAGAAACATCTGATCTATGTTATTTAATGGGCTTTAGAAGAAATGATGGAAAACAATAATCCACAAATACACACATAGAGGTGTTGTTCTAAAATCTGGCCATTATGAGAGAATGAACGTTACTGGAAGAACATTTGTTCATAACTTTGATAGAACGTTAGCCAAGATTCTGAGAACGTTCCCTAGACGAACATCCAACCACATCGTTACAGAAAAAAACATTGCATGAATGATGCATGCATAATATTGTTGTGCTTATATTTTGAGAACATTATTAAAGCTCAGATAACTCTGAACAAATGTTCAATTGACATTATTGGAGGAACATGTGTTCATAACCTTGCCCGAATGTTAGCCAAAGTTCCCTGTTTGCAGGGTTAATCACTATTATACCTTTACTTTGTGTTTCATGTTTTAGCACATCTGCAAAACATCATCAGATGGAACAGAAGCAATCCAGCAAAAATGATTGGAGAAAATATTATAATTTACAAAACAACAAATTATATGCACAGAATGAATGTGCTTGGTAAAAAAAAATCATATAAAGCATGAAGGAATGATTAATTCCAAATTTTGTCATAGACACTGTAGCAGAGCCAAAGCTGTCCAAAAAACATGACCTCTGTTCACTAATTTGACAGATTCACAGCTCAATCCCATCCGCACTGAAGTCTGATAATGCTCCCCTACTAAATGATAAAATCAAGCTACATTTTAGGTCAATCTCTAAATGCTAAAGCTCACGCAGTGCTACTAGCATCAAATGCAGGGAAGCTTACTTGTGCCCAGCAACAGCGACAACGCATCACTTCCCACACTTGATCCGGCTGTCAGAGGAAATCTCCAAGTCCAGTGGCTGTCAGAGATCAATCGTACAGTAGAATAAATAGTCTGGTAATGATGGGGAAAGGCTTCCTATGAAACCTTTGTAACATTCCTCAAAGATTGTAAACATATTCATCAGAGAACAGCAGAAGAGAAGAGCAGGTGTGCTCTGAAAAGGCGTCCTTTTTGTAAAGCTGATTATAAGTTGAAGAGGTGGAAAAAACAGATGGATGAGAAAGGCTCGTAGTAACAGTGTTGCTTTAAGTATTTGTCACTGGTAAACCTATTAAGGGATAAAAATAGTGATGTGAAAGCTTTGGAAACTAAACAACATCTGTCTGTTTATAAGCGAGGCTGATTAATTGTGCGTGTGGTTTTACGTCAGAACTGAAGTCTGATGCTTACAATTTGGAACTAATTGTACTATTTTATGGCATCTCATACCCATCATCTTCAGCCTTGTGAGTGACTGTAATAAAAAAAAAAAACATTTCAAATCAATATAATTTTTTCCCCAGAGATAAAAAAAACTAATTTTCCCATTGACAAGTCAAAGGTTGAATTTGTCTCATGAAACGTTTAATATAAACCAAATCCTAATGCCTAAAGTCTGCACGAAATGCAAGTTGCAAGTCTTTTGATTTTTTTTCTCCCATTGGGAATTGATTGGATCGTTGGATCAGAATTGATTGGATTTGCTATAGACCTTATTCACAGCAGCACCATTTTTGATTTTTTACAGGAATGAAAGTGAGGATGTGAGGGATAGACGTACATCTCTTCAGTGGGTTGTACTGTTATTTCACGTGTTTCTGAATTGTTCTGCTGATGAAACACGGCAAATATATATTTCCAAGAAATTTCAGCAAACAAAAATATCCAGAATTATGAGCTATGGAAAATGATAAGTGTAGGAGCTTATGCATCTTTTTTTACAGCGGATGCCATTGAAAAAACGGTAAGTCTCTCTCACAGCCTCACTTTCATATACCTATAGCTCTGCTCTGAATAATGGTCTATTGCTCGTGTGAGAGACAAGTTTCCCACCCTCGTGCACGTCATCAGAGAAGACTGCAAGTGGGAAGGGGGAGTAAAAAAGTTTTTTTGATTAAAGGGGTGGTTGATTATGATTTCACTTTTCTAACTTTAGATAGAGTAATGTTGGTGTTTGAGAATAAACAACATCTGCAAAGTTATTACGCTCAAAGTTCAAAGCAAAGGGAGATATTTTATCTCACAGAAATAGCTTTTTAAGGACTACAACAAACGGCTGGTTGGGACTACACAACATTCCTCCCGGGTTAGTGACATCACGAACCCAAGAATTTACATAAACCCCGCCCCCAGAACAAGATTAATAGATTATCAAGACAGAATGCTAATCAATGACTAGAAGATAACTAACTACACATAAGATACATGAATTCATCAACTAACCATTCAGAAATGTTGTCTACATGAGTCTCTCCATCTTTTTGACTCTGGTTTGAACATAAAGGGCTAAAAGTTTTTGAAATTTTCAGTGCATGCATGTGTGTGAGGTAATCGGAGCTGGTGACACACACAAGCTCTTGAAGCTCATTTACATTTAAAGGGACAGACACAAAAACGGTCAAAAAGTCACACTCAAAAAGTGAAACACATGCTAATATCTGTGGAGTATTTTGAGCTAAAACTTCACATACACACTCTGGGGCATCAGAGATTTATTTTACATTTTGTGAAAAGGGCATTATACCACCCCTTTAAAGATTACAAGAGTGTAAGCGCACGGAAAAAAAATGAGAATGGAAAATTAATTTATAATAAATACTGCAATATTCCATAAAAAAGGAAATTTTTATTTCATAATGACTTGAGAGGGAAAAGTGGCCAACAAGTGTCAGCATACTTGAGGACTTTCATATTGTTAAAAAAAAAAGAAGAAATGGTTTCACTGTTGATTTGTGTTTTAAAGTAGACTTTTCTCCTAACTTGTTATTAAACCCATGTAGAGATTTACAGTTTTAGACAGTATTTCTATATTTATACTTTGTTATTATAATTATCACACACACACACACACACACACACACACACACACACACACACACACACACACACACACACACACACACACACACTGTGTTACATGAATCTCAGTCCGGGTGTTTTCAAAACGGTTTTGTGTTCCGGCTGCGTATAGAAGCAAACATGGCGGCTGAGGGAGATGTGGATTTGGACCTGGAAGCGGATGAGAACTGCACGGGAAAACCAACAGAAAAGCCCCGAAAACATGATAGTGGAGCTGCTGATTTGGAAAAGGTTACCGACTATGCGGAGGAAAAAGAAATATCCAGCTCGAATTTGGAAACGGTGAGTTGACAGAAGTATCAGCAGCGAATCAAGATAACCTGGCTCGCTGAGTAACCATGTGCGGCAGGAGTGGGCAGTAGATTTCTGTTTTAACACTTATGGTGCATCCTCTATAATCACACAAATTATGATAAAGTTTTATTAATATAACGTTAGTCATCAGACTGCTCAGCCGGCTTAGTAAGTTAGTTTGCTACTAAGTGAGCACTGAAGTGATACCTACCCTTTCAAAATGATCATTAAAGCATTAATGCGTCCCTTAAAAGGAGATGTTCAAAAATCTAATATGAAGAATAAACGAGTTATGTTATGAATTTTAATGCGTATTTGTCGTGCTTGTTTAAAGGCCATGTCAGTGATTGGAGACAGAAGATCCAGAGAGCAAAAGGCGAAACAGGAAAGGTGGGACATTTTGATCCCTCATCATCTTGTTTCAACGATAAAATAAATATATTTTTTGCAACAGAAGTTAATAAATGACTGTCACGACAACACTCCTTTTATCACTTCCACAGAGAAAAAGAACTGGCCAAAGTAACAATAAAGAAGGAAGATGTGGAGCTCATTGTAAGTATGCAGAAGTGTCTTTTTATGCGAGAGAACCTGTTTACTTTTATGGAAACATGATAATGTCATCCTAACAGATGGGAGAGATGGAGATTCCCCGATCAGTGGCGGAGCGCAGTCTGAGAGAACACATGGGAAATGTGGTGGAGGCTTTGATTGCTCTGACCAATTGAGTGGATGAAACTGCTTTGAGATGTATGGACAAATTGGACTGCCTCTTTCCTGCTCATGATCAACCCTTTTCCACACTGTATTTAGTCTAATAAAGGAACCTTTTTTTTTAATGGTGTTAAACAGTACAACTCACCTCTTTTCATTTCTTAGAAGCTCCAGCCTTTTTGGTAATGCATTCCAGATGAACCAATGAGATCAGGGTTGCAGCACACTTTTTAAAGTCCAATTTAAGGCTTTTTTAAGACCTGAAGAAATTAAAATGAATACTGTACATTAACATTAGGGGTGTGCAATATTGACAAAAAAAAATATATATTGCGATATTTACAAAGTTTTGTTGTGTTTTTGTGCTGGTACCTTGGCTGGTTTGGGCTTGTTGTTGACAGCTGACTCATGAAGATATTCATATTATTCATAGTCTATGCACTGGTCAGTTTTTTTCTAAATGTATTAGATGTATGCATCACCTTTTATGTCAAATTTTAACATTCAAATTAAATTCTATTAGTATAACAGTATAGGACTGTTACCAGTCAATTTAAATCATTATCAACAAAATCCATCTTTGCAGTGCAGAGGTGACACAGAAGTGGCATTAATAGTTTACACAGCATTTACAATTGCATAAATCATGCTGAGATTTTTTTTTTTTATTCAATATATAAATATTTCTAATTTTAACTTTTAAATGTAAGGGTATTTTAATTTTGAAACTAAAACCGACAGTAGGTGGCAGTAAGTCACTGTCTTAAGAGAGTTGAGGGAGTCATTCATTCAAACGTGGATTCAGTCAGTTTTCCAAGTTCTGTCTTTTGCAAGTACGGTTTCATTTTGAATTTTTTGTCGGGAAAATAAAGAAAGAACAAACAATATTGAGTCTAAAATGTAACACACAATTTTAACTTATTGTTCATTTAACTGTTGTATAAAATAAATATATCACATTTGCAATTGTGCTGGGGAAAACGGTACTCTTGCTCGTGATATTGTAATATAACTACATAATATGAAATAAATAAGACAAAAACTAATTTGGGACATACCTAACTGCACACATCACGCAGTGAAAGCACGAGCGACATAATGCTGTTTAAATGTGACATATGACGTAAGCTCTTTAAAAACTTTTAAACAATGATTAGAAAAGCATCATGGACAATACATATGCCGCACCCCCCAGCACATAAAGAATGAACTTACAATTAAACTGACATTATCCAATTCTTCTCCTCTCATCCTGTTGCGCGTGCAGAAACATACGTAATATGCTGCCGTAAATGAGGCGAATTGAACAAAGATAGAATAATAATAATAATATGTACGCAAATTAGATAGTTTTAATTTGGTAAAGCATTCAGATATGTCTAAGTCAGAGAGTCATCCAAAAATTAAGACCTCTCATGAGTAAAAATAATGACTTTTTATGGCCTTCAATATTTTAAATCTAATTTAAGACTTAAGGAAACCTGGAGATCAGTGTCATAGTAATTTAATACCATAAAACAAAGTACATTTTTTTTCCCATTAGAAACAAAGAAACTAAAGAGTCCGAATTCTGTACACATGAAACATCTAGATGTACAATCTAAATGCAATAAAGATTGAATGGATTTATGCGGTTTCTCCAACACTCGCATGTAAAATAAGAATGATGTAGGGGCTGGGGAGTTTAAAAGTGTCCTTGTTTGAGCTGAATTTGCTCTTCTAGCATAAATGACAGGATTATGTCTTCCTCTTATGCACTGTCGGCCGATCGAACACGTCCCTCACGCCCCCTGCCTTCTGTTTGAAGAACTTGCTGTTCTGAGCGCTCTCCTGAGCCCAGGCAGAATCAAATGAAGTGGTGTCCTGATCCACCAGATGTGTGTATTTAGTGCGTCCAGAACGTCCAAAGTTTTTGACCTACAAAGTACATTGAATAATCAGTTATATTAGTATAAACATGGATGCTAGACTACTAAATTTATGGGCCCAAAATGTGACAAAGCAGATTTGCTAGAAGGTAGTACGGTACTACATTTAACTGCTAAATTGAACAGACTGATTTAGTCTGCTTTAACCACCTTTATTTTTTACAATTGACCACAAACATGCATTCCAATCAACAACCAAGTGAATGAACTCTCTTTTCCTTTACGATAATCCTTTTCACTCAGATGTAATTGATCTAATTTCCAAAACATTGCTACCTTTGGAAACCTAACCCAACACCCAAAATAAACTGATTTGAGGAATAAACTATACAGATATAGAATGGCATTTATTCCTAAACCAGTAAGATGGATTCAAATACATGGCACTGACCTGCATGACTTTGGGTAAGATTGTTTTGTTGAAATGGTCCTCAAGAGTTGGAGCACTAAAGTCTCTCCTGAAGACATCTTGCTCTTCATCCTGCAGAAAAGATTTGTATATCAGACAAAACAACAAATTATGGTAATCTGGTAATAATGATCTGCTTATCACTCACCATGAAGAAAGCTCCTCTGTGATAATACTTCTGCAGAAACTTGTATTTGCCCTTTGATGCTTTGTTGGTGACAACTTTTCCATTTGTGCGCAGTTCTGCTCTGCGTTCTTCCTCGGTAAGACTGTGAAACCTCTCGATTTCTGCTTTCTCTTTCTCCATTCTGTAATTTAAAGAAATGCCACTTCGAATTTTTAATGACCCACTTTCTAAAAATAATGTAATGTTGTTGTTGTTGTTGTGAAAATGAGGAGTACTCACGCTTCTCTGCATTCTCTGTCCCTCTTAATACGCTTCAGTTCTCTCACTTTCCAGGCCTCATATTCCTCCTCTTCATTTTCTCCATCTGTGTCCAGAGCATCAAGAGCAGCCAGCGTACGTTTGTTCTCCTCAAACTCTTTCTTGGCCTCTTCCTCTACAATCTTCAGTGTGTAGCGACGTCTCTCTTCAGCTTGTTTTTTGGCTTCGACTTCCAGTTCTTTCTGTTTCTGCTCCTCTGCTTCTCGTTCTGCAACTGTCACCCTGTCCTTCCTGAAATGTCACATTGATGACAAATGCAAGTATCTATCAGTGTTGTGTAAATAATATTATAGTTTTGCTTCATATTTTGAATAAGCTTTTATTATATTATCATTTATCAAGGGTCAGCTGTCAACTGTCTGGCTTTATATTAATCTGGTATAGATTAATATAGTGGTAGACAGCACAAGATTAAAATAACATTCACCGGCACTGCAAAGCATGTAATGTAACAGCTGCCTGTTTGCTGAATAAACAGACTTAAAGCACCCAATATACTTCAAGCGTAAATCGAGGAACGAACTGATGAACTTCGTTTGGAGTTCGAAACAGCTTGTCGAATGCTGGTAAACACCTTTGTACTACCATTGGTCCGTTGCGATTACGTAATAGGTAGGTGTGCGTGGAGGCTCCGCCTTCTTTCAAGTGAAAAATCTTTTCCAGTAAATGTCTCCTCACAAGTCCGTCGCGATCAGACGTGATTTGCGAGTGAACAAACACACTGGAGAGCTGCATTATAGAAAATTAAGTTTTGAGTCACTGACACTGTTTTTCATGTTTAATATGGTAAAGCAAATTGATTTTAAGCAATCTATTGTATAAAGTGCTATATAAATATAAATAAAAACGTGACTTTACTAGAGTGCCGAATTGCAGAGCTTGTGCAAACATATTCACGTTGCTATAATCATATGCTTTTCTGATACTTTATTAAAAATGATTGCGGTTTTCTCAATTTTCTTGTGTGTTTATTTTGTTATTGAGAGGAAAGCACGCAGCACATATTTACATATTCATCTAAACGCTGCTCTCAGCAAAGTGGGTCGTGTCAGATGTTCGATATCAGTATAATGCTGCTCACGGATTTCGAACTTCGTTTTACCCTTAAACGAAGAACGAAAAAGAACTCTGCCTGGGTATATTGGGGGCAATTAAAGAGGGCATTAATGGCTCGTTTCCACTGAGCGGTACGGTACAGTTCGGTACGGTACGCAATTATTTGCGTTTCCACTGTCAAAAGTTGTGAATGGTACCAAAAAGCCGAACCGTACCGTACCACTTTTTGGGTACCTAGCACAGTGGTACGGTACTAAAAGGTGGAGCTAGACTCACTGCAGAACGTTGATTGGTTGACAGAGTATCGTCACTTGCGCGTGCTACAAGGGCATTAGAAGCGCTATTTTTATACAGTTGAAATATAATACTACTGTTATTGTGTCACGAAATGTAGTTTTAAGGGTTTTTCAGGCGAGAATGTAGTTTTTTTAAAGCTCAAATCTGTGGTTTATTTATAGATTTATGATCATTTGACTGAGATCCATTCCAGGCGATCACCGGGCGCTCGGCGCTCATGTTCCCCGCCTGGAACAGCCTTTCCTCGGCTAGTCGTTCTGATGTTTGCCGCTGACTCTGACGTCTCTGTAGTGGTTAAACATGAGATATAATTCGTCTTGTATAGACCTAACAGGCGATCTTTGGTCTCGTGAATCTATAATTCGTTCCCTGGCCAATAGTTTTGGCAGAAGGCTAAGTGAAGTTTCATATATTTGAGCACTGAATTTGTATATTTGACTAAATTGTTTGCCTTATGTTATTAAAGCTTTATTGTATACCTTTTTGTACCTTTTACTTAACTTTTATAATGACTATTATTGATAAAACTGAAATTTAACAAAAAGAGATAGGGTTGAGTTTTGTCATTTTTTATTTTATTACAAGATCGTCTGTAATGTTGTTTATTGCAACATTTGTACAAATGCACATATTGCCTGGAATATGTTTAATATTTTTTAATTTAAACAAAAAGAGGCAGGGTTGTGTTTTATATTTAGTAAATAGGCTACTGTACATGCAGTGAATATACCGGTAACCAATATACGTGCTGCCTGAACCACATTTGTGCGCTTATAATGTTTAAAATGTATTTAAATAAAATCGAAAAGAAGCAGAGTGGTGTTTTATAACATATTTCGTTTTATTGTTGCCTAAAATGTTCATACTAGAGATAATCGGAGTAGAGCGAGCTGAGTGGCGCTTTCAAGAACGCGCTGACGCCTGTTCCTTTAGCAGAATTACTGGACTCGCGTCCTCGGGAGTCATTCTCCTGAGTCGGACTTTGCGTAGGCTACTTGGTATTGAGAAACGCCTAATGTCGGCGCTTGTTTCTTGTGACAAACATGCCGAGAAGCAGGAACAAGATCTGCTGTATGTCATCCATTGTTGTTTACTGATGTCGCTTTCTTCTTCACGCGAAAATGACGTCAATCACTTCTTTCCGGCAAACACCACGCCTATCAAGTACTGTTGGCGGTGGAAACGCTCGCTGGATCATGGTTTACCGACCCGAACCGTACTGTACCGTACCGCTCAGTGGAAACGAGCCAATATTGTGCACCTTGGGCAGGAATTATTTAAATGAGGGTTATTATGACGTGCTCCTTTATTTTCAGGGAGTTCAGAAACGGTGCTTAAGAAGAATTACACACATTGAATATGTATAAAAAAAAAGGAAAGAAAAAAAAAAAGCATCATAGGTCCTTTTTAAGATTAATTTATATTAAGAAACTCACTTGCGAATGAACACCGGTTTCAACCGAGGCTCAGCTTCATCCTCGCTGTCGGTGTATTCCTCATACTCAGACTCTGATTCAGACTCCTCACCGGACTTCCCCTCCTCCTCCACCTCCATGATCTCCATTTCCTCGTTCTTCTTCTCTTGTGCACGTTGACGCATCATCGCTCTTCTCCTCTCAATTTCCTATTCAGCAGAAATAACACCACTTATTTGTAAACTAATTTAATGCATATACAAGCATTTGCTTTCCCCAAATATTTTGTTCAAGTGACCCACTTCATCATCAACTTCCTCCTCCTCTTCATCTTCGCTGCTCTCCTCTCGCTCAGGGTGCCAGGTTCCTTCATCGGAGTCCTCGCTGCTTTGAACAATCAGCTCTGGCTCTGCTATCTGCCTGTGTCTAGCAAGCCTGTGGAAGTCATAACAGTGCATTTCACATTAACACCAACCGGTCCCCAGTACAAGAAAAATATATTTGAATAAATTGTTTAGCACAGATAGATAAGCTATACCTTTCTTCAACATCTTCTGATACTCGATTCAAAAGACGTCGAAGACGAGGATCAGATTTTTCCTCCTCTTCAACTTCCATTTCTGCTTCAGCCTCTTTACCTTTCTTAACAAACTGGAAATCCTCCTCTTCTTCATCTGAGGACTCCATTGGGGCATAATCTGGACGCTTACCTGACACATATCGCTTCACCTTCACCTTCTCCATAGAAAGCTCACCTGAAATAAGATTTTTTTTTAAAAACAATGATGATATTGGCATAAGCTGTGTGTCAAGTTATTAAAAGATGACAAAATTATATTTGCTTTTCGCTTCATGCTCTCTCAGACATGAGTAACATTTTCCCACAGAGCAGCATATTCCCACAACCACCACTAACGTTAGACTCAATACGAAAATACTCGATACGGGACAAGATCCAAACCAGTCTAATTACAGGGGTTTTAATATGTTTAAGACGAAGATTTCCATTATAATGATTTCAAACATGACATGCTAATAGTCAAACTAGCTAACTGTTTCTCAGTTTCTCCGAGAAATAACGTTACCCTTTTCATTGCGGATCGGCACAGCTCCTGCCGTTGACTGAATCGGCGGCTGCTTGGAATTTAATGCGTTTGCTCCTGACATTTTGGACAGTTCAAGTGTGTCCCTTTACACTTGAAGAATACACGGTCGATGAAAGTCTGCGTAAAAATCCTGTTTACAGTTCTTTATCTACTAACATGGACGTCCCGGAAATATGACGGTAACTGGCGGACGTAAAGTTCCCCCCGCGGAAACACTGACCTTTTTAGTAGTTCCTACCTTCAATCACTTTTAATATTCAACGACGCATTATTATTCATTTTCTCCTGTCCTTTTCTTTTGGTGGTGCCAGATAAGTTATCAGATGTATAATAATAATCAGGTAAAAGTGATGCATTTTTTAAATATAATTTTTATACATATTAATATTGATAATTTATTTATTATCAATATGATTAAACTTTTATTTATTCTTTATCGAACAATTACTACGGTACAGTTACATTTTACAGCTGTTTTTTATTCTAAAACCATACAGTATTTATACTCTCCTCTTGCTCAAATTAATATCTCCTTCAAACAGTGTTAGACGCTTTTAGGATTGTTTAATCACCTCATTTTTCAATTTAATTAAAAAAACACTGTGGTGGTTTATTCCAAAGGTACCAAGTCTATTAAGTCAGTTTTAATGTAGAAACAATATCTGTAACTTTATAACAGTAACTGTCTGAAAACGAAACTCTATGTTTACCAAGATAATTTTTTTGGTAAAAATAAATAAATAAATAAATAAATAAATGTTATATTTTATTATTCCTGTTGATACATTTCTGAAATAATACACAACACTTACCACATTTAACAAACATTTAATTGAATTTCATAAATGTGCATGTATTGTACACTTATTATTATTGTCATTATTATTAAATAACAAAATTATCTAATTGAAAAAAATAATAAAAAAAATCCAACAATCTTTATATTAAAGGGACAGTTACCTATACAAATTTTATTCAGTCATCCTTTACCTACCCGGATGTTGTTCTAACTCTGTATGATTTTACTAAGCGGAACACTCCTCTTGTATAAACAAACAAGAATCTCATACAGGTTTGGAGCAACATCAGGGCAGGTAATGGTGACAGAATTATCATTTTTGCTGAACTTTAGGTTAAAGAGCATTCCATCATGATCAGTTGCATCAAAAACACATCAGAACTGCACTCCTCTCTCCAAAAACAGCTGCTGCATTTTCTCCTCAAGTGCTGGATTGGTGCCACGAAGCCCTTTTGCCACCTGAGACGCCCATACAAAGTATTCTTGAACCCTTTCTGCCGTCCAACCTGTCAACATAGAAGGCAGCATTGTTACACTAACAGTTAAATTACATAATGTAAATATACTCATGCTTATGCAAATCTCCTGAGCAGCAGTTTCAATATCTCACTTGTGGGAGTGCAACGATTGAGGTCCCGTAAATTATACAACTTGTCAGCTAGTTTAACTAGCTTGGCCTGATGACTGCGATGTGGCGCATGCACCACTTGCAGACGTTTTCTTTCCTCTTTTGGCAGCGACTTGTCGTCTGTCACCTCCTGGACAATTCTTGCCACTGTTGTTCCAAACACAGACTCCAGCTCGTCAAAAGTTGTGTCAGTGTCCTCTACTGTGTCATGAAGCAATGCTGCCTGTATCACGAGTGCACAGTTTCATTAATTGGCTCATGAAATAAACCTCTTGTTATTTCTCTATAGATTACAATATTTCAAGATGAAGCATAAACTGTTTCTTAAAAGTCACCCACAAACATATATCTGACTCACTTGTAAAACTTCGATATCTGTGATTCCACCCTCATGACTTAAAATCCTTGCCACCCCTGTAAAGATAAGAAAAGCATCTTATTTTCTGGAGTGAGACAGATTATATATAATTTGAAGTGAAGTGCTCTAAATACTACCTATGGGGTGATTGATGTAAGGTGTGGCATCAGGATCCTTACGGCGCTGATTACGATGTTTCTCTGCAGCGAAGTTGACCGTTTCCAGCAGCACTGCAGTCGACGATGAACTCATAGTTACTTTAAAGAAGAATAAAAGAGTGCACAGTCTGATAATTGTGTCTATAAATAGATTGGCCAGAATATACAAGTAACGTATGTATTAAAACCGGGGACAATGTTACATTGTGTATTGACGGCTGGTGTATTGTTTGTGTCCGTAAATCTTAGATGTCCGTACTGAAACAAGAGTCGCGATTTTCGATTCGTGAAAGAATGGTTCGTTTGAGTCAAATATTTTCAATGAACCAGTTCACCGGTTAGCAATTCCCTTGATGATTTGTTTACTTTGTGTACCGCATATTTGACAAGTGGTTCAAAAAATAAGTAATTTAACATGTTATTGTATTGGTTTTATCAACAATAATTATCTTTTTTTTAAGCGTGAAAAAAGATTTTTAGCCAAGTGATGAATGTATCATCGTAAAGATGAAACATAAGTGATGTCATTACCTGAAACGGCAAAAGTATGTTGAACGAAGAGTATATTGTAAAAAACAAATGAAGGTTGTAACTTGTAAATAACTTTTATGATAATTTATGGCTGCAACTGGACCAGATCGAATGAAATTACAATAAACATCGTGATTTAATCGAAAACGTAGTAAATAATAAGTGCTTACAGTTACATCACATGTATGGTTCTATTGTAAAGTTTCAGCACATGCCACATCGGAAGACCACGGGATTGAGAAAAGGAATCACTAAATTTGTTTTGCTGTTCGAAAGAATCGATTCGCACAAATGAATCGGACTTTCAAGCGAGCGTCAGATAGCAAAACCACTTCCGGGAAAAGGTGGACGAGGTATTATACGAATTCACTGCCTTTTGTGTACATGCTAATTAAACATTTCGGATAACTACAAAAGTGCTATTATTGTGGCTAACTTGGGATGTGGGGTTGGACGTTCCGATCTGTTTATAAACTGTGGAAATGAATGACAGTTTGAGCTGCTGGATGAAAAGCAGCTTCAAAATTCAACCTCCACAGATCAAAGTGGCATTAATGTTATCCTGAAATGTTTGACAGGTTTATCCAGCTGCGGATAGTGTGGTAGGATCTCTCCATATGGCACAGACAGAGAGGAGAGATGCTCCTGAGCTGCCTGATTTCTCTCTGCTTAAAAGACTAGCCAGAGACCAGCTCATCTTCCTGCTTGAACAGGTGAAATGGCCACCAATCACCGTTTCTTTAAATGCAAATGTTACAAGCCTCGCGCAGAAGGCCAAGTATACAGATAAGACAGATCTGCAAAGAAGTACTTTTCATTTAATAATGCTATTGTATGTTCCACAGTTGCCTGGGAAGAAGGATTTATTTATTGATGCAGATTTAATGAGCCCTCTTGATCGAATAGCAAATGTCACAATCTTGAAGGTATGATAACATAATGAAATTTTAGGTGAAAAATGTGGCACTCTTTCTAAATGACTAGCAATTTATATCATCTTGAAATATTATTGATATACAAATATGTAGTCGCACCCTTATAATTCTAACAAGTCTACACCTGATTTTGCCTTTTAGCAACATGAAGTCGACAAATTGTACAAAGTTGAGTTCAAACCAATTGTCAGCAGTTCAGACCAGTAAGTAAACTTTGGTTCTTAACAAGTGAAAACAAGTTTTGGTTATATACATGCCTTATACATATACATATACATATACATATTCAATAACTTTCACAGGCTGTGCTTCCTGATTCGTCCTCGAATACAAACTGTGAAGTGGATTTCAGGTTGGTGCCGTTTCCTGTTACATTCCTGTTACATTGAAAAAACAAACAAAAAAACAGTAGGAAGTATAGTTTAATAGTTTGTCTTAACTGTGTTTACAGACTTAGTCAATTCAGATAAGACGGCTGGAAGATTCAGAAGATATAAGATCATTTTTACTCCACAAAAGGTAACTAGTGATCTGAGAATTATGTTACATTTTGCAAATACTTTATTTTGTTGTCCGATTCTAATGTTATCATAAAACTTTGCAGTTTTATGCATGTGAGACGGTTTTGGAGGAGCAGGGAGTCTATGGAGGTGGGTTAAGTGTGCTTAATTTTTCTAGCTTTATAAACGCATCTCCTAATACAGACATTAACTATGCTGTTATTTTAATAGACGTTACAACCGATGAGTGGAATTTCTACATTCTTCCTCTGGATGATGATATCCTGAGTTTAGAGCTGCCTGAATTCTTCAGAGATAACTTTCTGGTAATGCTGTTCTGGCTGCTATGTACATATCTTTAGAGCTAAGAAAAGCTTTTGTTTTGTAAAGTTTGCTTAGTTTTAGTGAGATTTTTACCTCTTTTGAGATTTCTATTATGTATGACAACAAGTATTCATGATATTATCTTGATTTTATTCTTGAAGGAATATTATTGATTTACGACACCAGAATTCGAAAGTTTGGTGTCAGAAAGATTTTTGTAAATGTTTTATTTGCATTTATTTGATGAGCAAAAGCAAAAAAAAAAAAAAACTGTAATATTTAGAAATTTTAACTAAAAATAAATATTTTCCTGTGATGGCAAAGCCATGGTCTTCAGTGTCACATGATCCTTCAGAAATCATCCTAATATAATGATTTGCTGCTCAAGAAACATTTCATATTAGTATTATTAGATTGGTGTATAATACATATATTAGTGCTGTGCTGATTATTTAATGAATAGAAAATTCTAAAATAAGAGTATTTATTTGAAATCAGCATCATAAGTTGTAACATTATAAGTTTCTTCACTGTCACTTCTAATTAATTTATTGTGCCCTTGCTGAATGAAAGTATTAATTTCTTTAAAAAAAAAAATAAATAACCCAAACTTTTGACCAGTAGTGTAATTTTTTTATAAGTGATAATTGAAATTTATGTGATTTGTCAGGAGGGAGACCAGCGCTGGGTGACCACTGGAGGAAGTGCTCTAAATCTTTTACAGTCTGTCTATGGTTCCTTCTCAAAGATTTATGGGATTGGTAGATGTGCCAAGGTGAGGATTTGCGACAAAACCCTTAACCTCAAAGATTAAGAGATTTTGGTGGATGAAAATCAAGGTAGTCTTTTGTTTCATATGTCTCTTGTTATGTAGATGGTGTATGAATCCTGGAGGGAGCTAATGGAGGAGGGGGAACAGAGAACAAGGCAACCTGAATTCGCAAAAGTCTTTCTTATTGACAGAGGTCAGTTATTTAAAATGAATATTCTTATAGTTTTTTGAAACTTGAAAATAAAGCTTATATCCTGGTCTCTGGATTTGACTGTTTTAGATGTGGACTTTGTTACTCCTCTCTGCTCTCAAGTTGTTTATGAGGGATTAGTAGATGACATTTTCAGAATAAAATGTGGTAAGTAACCATTCTTTTTATTACAGAGTCTTTGTGTCTTAAGAAATTGTTCAAAATATGTTTAATAAAAACATCACCAGCTGAACAGTTAGTTCTGACATCAAGTTTTGATCCTCATCCTTTGTCACGTCATTTTTTTATTTTGTTACTAGGTAGTGTGGAATTTGGGCCTGATGTCACTTCCTCTGACAAGAGCATAAAAGTGATGCTTAACTCTCAAGATAAAGTAAGAGTGATATAGATTTTATTCAATTGAAAGTGGTTAAAACCGGCTATTTAAAAGAAATGACCCTGCTTGTTTGAATTCATCAGGTGTTCAATGAAATAAGGAACGAGCATTTCTCTAATGTGTTTGGCTTTTTAAGTCAGAAGGCCAAAAATCTTCAAACAGCATATGATGTAAGTGTCTACTGCAGATGGCATGTGTTTCAAAGCGCATTAGTGTAAAGACAACAGGATACATTTTAGCATTATTCTGTGTGTGAATTGGCAACAGAAACGGCGTGGGATGGACATCCAGCAGATGAAGGCGTTTGTTGCAGATGAACTGAAAGGCCTGAAACAGGAACATCGTCTTCTCAGTCTTCGTAAGTTTTGTATACACTACTGCTCCAAAGATTTCCTCCGGCCTCATTAATAGAACAAATCTTGTTAGTTAGTAGCATTGCTTGAAAACAGTTTCTTAGTAATAAATAAAAGAACATGCTTTCATGTTCTTCCCCTAGATATTGGTGCTAGTGAATCGATGATGAAGAAGAAAACAAAGCAAGACTTCCAGGAATTGTTGAAGACAGAACATTGTAAGTTGTCTTGATAAATGTGAGCTCATGATATGCAATTTCTATAAAAATCTACACCATGAGACTGTAACCTCACCCATTTCTATATTTCCGCTCTTTATAAAAATCCAGCTTTACTTGAAGGTTTTGAGATCCGTGAATGCATCACCTGCATTGAAGAACATATCAACAGACAGGTATAAAAAAATAAAGATTTATTTTTATAAGACACTGGCAGGGCTTGACATTAACACCCGGCAACCCTCCAAAAGTGGATGGATATTTCAGCAGTGTCGTTTAATGCAGTCACTTCTACTAGCCACTTTGGCGGGTTGAATTTTATATATAATATATACATTTTTCAATTGTAGTCATTTAAAAAGCATCTGAAATTAAAAAAAAAACTAAGTGCAATGTAGTGTTGTCTAAAATATAGATTTTTCAATAAATGTTGATACTGAAATATCATAAATACCTAATAAACCTGCTGCCACATTATGAGATACATTTTAAAATATCTATATGGCAGTTTTCCCCATGGTATTGATGTCAAAATTGTGGCTAGTAAATTTGGAAAACCATTAGCCACAGTGTCTGGTGAGCAAAAAAGTTAATGTCAAGCCCTGGTATGATAACACTACTATAATATTGATGTTTGATTTAAAGAATGAGAAAACTCTGTCCGTCAGGTGTCAATGATTGAAAGCCTTAGACTCCTTTGCCTGTTGTCCATCACAGAAAATGGTGAGACTGATTTCCTCTTGTATGCAAGTTTTATGGCTCAAGTTGTTTATTCCAACTATTTATTTTAAATATTGCATTTAATTGTCCAACAGGCCTTCTGTCCAAAGACTATCGATCTCTTAAAGCTCAGTACCTTCAGGTATGTTATGATTTGAAATTGCACATTTGTGAACTTTTCATTTACATAACCCTTTATAAAGCCATATTTTTACTTAATAAGAATGTCTCTAAAGTAAGTGTTTAAGTGAATCATATGAAATTACTGAAGATGTTTTTGAGATTTTGTTTTATTTGTTGCTATATGTTGTCTCTTGTTAAGAGTTATGGTATAGAGCACCTGCTGACGTTTGCAAACCTGAAGCAGCTGGGTCTACTGGAAGAACAGCAAGCTGGAGAAACACTGACAGTCATGGAGAGTAAAGTAGGGAAACTTGTCAATGACAAGACTGGAGGTGAGAGTCTTGACGAGTGCAGTCTCACTCTCTCTTTATCTCCCTCGCTCTCATATTTATTACACTGACTGTAATGTGCACATATTGTACATGCACTGGATAGTTACTTATGTTTTCTGTTCAGGGAAGCTGACAGATGCTTTCTCCTCACTGGCTAAGAAGAGCAATTTTCGAGCTCTGAGTAAAAAACTGACTCTGGTTAGCAAATATGTCCAGTTTTTTTAATTACTAAAAAAGAACACGAAAAAAGCTTGTATAAAATGATCATAATCATCTGATCTACATGTGCAGGTACCAAAGTCTGGAGAGGAATATGATCTTCGCGTTCCACGAGACATGGCATATATTTTTAGTGGTGCTTATATTCCTCTGAGCTGCAAACTTATCGAACAGGTTAGCTTTCCAAAAAGGCTTTGACTGGTTAGCCATTCTTTTTCTCTCTCTCTTGCTGAACATCTTACAGTGTTTGCTTCTGGACTGTGCTCCTCGCAGGTGTTGGAGAGAGATGGTTGGACTGGTCTAGAGGAGGTCTCCCGTATGCTAAATGGACAGGAATTTGCTGTAACAGGTTTGAACAAAGAATTTGTTTGTATTAAGCTTTAAAGGCACCATGACTTTTTGGGACTGTAGCTTATTCACCGTATCCCTCAGAGTTTGATAAGTCCATACGCTTTTCATCTCCGGACGTACTGTAACTCTGTCTGACGCATCCACTGCTAGCTTATCTTAGCACAAAGACTGGAAGTAAATGGCTATACGGTTAAAATATGCCTGTGTTGGCGTTATTTTGTTTCTTATTGGGAGCAGTATGCTAGCTGGAGCCAATTACTTCCAGTCTTTGTGCTAAGCTAAGCTAGCGGTGGGTTCGTCAGACAGAGTTACAGCACACACAGAGATGAAAAGGGTATGTATGGACTTATCAAACTCTGAGGGATACGGTGAATAAGCTACAGTCCCAAAAAGTCGGCGTGTTCATTTAAGATTCAAAGGCCCACCTATTTAGGCTGATATGTATATCTGGTAAAATATGTCAGTTTAATGTTTATCTTTATTTATTTTTTAACATTTTAATTAAGATTATTTGAATATAACTGAATATAAATAATCCTAAGACTTATAGGTGGCACCCTGGAAGGTCTCTTATAAAATGATTTAATTAGATGTCATTTATTTTTTTCTTAAAAATTGACTTTTTTGCTCCTATCAAGCCTGCTTTTTACCCCTCTTTTCCCCATTTTTGTTTCAGGTGGCAGTATTAGTTCGGAAGCCAGGTCTAAAACTGATGCTCAAAGGATTGTTCTAGTGATGTTCCTTGGTGGCTGCACCTTCTCTGAGATCTCTGCACTCCGCTTCCTTGGCAAGGAAAGAGGTGAAATATTCCAGAATGTATTTTTTATGTTTTTATAGTTACTTATTAGTAAGTAATATTATATATAAGAAGTTAATATATTAGTATGCCTATAATTTATGAGTATTATTAATATATTATATATAAATAAAAATATTAGTAAGTGGACAAATTGAATATTTGATTAACATAAAATTGTCCTTTTGAAAGGTTGCAGATTCATAGTGCTCACTACAGCCATCACGAACAGTGCGCGGCTTCTGGAAGCATTACTGGATAACCACCCTTGAGTCTGTGACAACATTCCACAAAAGGACACTTTATGACTGATCCTAGGACAGCAAAAAGGACAAAATGTGTACTAATCATCCTGGTCATTTATATCTCCCAAAAACAAATGGACTGTTTGAGGGGATGACAATAAAATGTGTTCAGGTATAGTTCACCCAAAAAGGAAAACTGTCATGTTCCAAACCTGGATGATTTCCCTTCTGTGCAGAACATTATAGAAGATATTTTGAACAATGTTCATAACCAAAATGCTTTGGTTACCATTGACTTTTTATTCTATGGACAAAAAAACAGTGAGACATTTCTCAAAATTATTTTATGTTTCACAGAAAAAAAGGTGAAGAAATGATGATGACAAAATTGTAATTTTGAGTGAACTATCCCTTTAATTGTCTAGGCAGGTATCTGAATTTATGAATGGAGAAGTGGCAAACATAGGATACTAAATAGCACTTTTTAAAACTTTGTTCAGAGTGTGGCAAGAGCTGTAACAACTGATTTAAGACTGAACATTAAACAGTTTCTGGTGTCAGATGAATCTTTTATCTCCAGTTAACTATTATTGAGTACACAGTGAAGTGGCCCTGTTTAGCTGTGTATTTTGAAGTCAAAATTAATTCGTTTATTGTTTTAAAAGCACAAAAATATGGCATACAATAGTGATTGGCACACTTCACAGATATGGATGGTACTTGTACACTTTGTTGTGAAACAATAGATATGCTTAATATTATCTATTATTTAACAACATTTACCAAATGGAAAAAAAAACTAATGTCGGTGTAGGAAAATCAGTTAATCAGAAAACGAATATAGAAATGTAATGCAAATAGTGCATAAACAGATAAACAATATCTCTTATATAATGGCGGGAATAAATGGAAAAATCAGGAGTGGTCATTTGAAAGTGTTTCTGAGGTCATGGTGGAACAATCCGCGTCTGTTGTGTGACACATCTTCACGCATGCGCAGGCATGCTCTAACCAGCCAATCAGACGAGCGGAGCTATTTTGATGCATAATTTTGAACAGACAGAAACGGTTACGAGTGAGAGGACTGTACAGTCAAATATTCCTTTATAAAATACAAATAAACAAGCGAAAAGCCTTGTATTGGGGTTCTAGGATGAGGAAGAGGTGAGTATGTTTACTGAGACGTTATAATTTTGGGGTGTTTTTCCTACGAATACCGAGACAGATTTAAGCATTTGTGTAAGTTACTGTAACTTAACTTAATTTGAACGATGTGAAGTTTGAGCAGTAACGTTAACGTTAGATAGTTGTGAATATGACATTGGCATTGTATGTTAATCAAAACACGCGATCAAAATGGCATTTTACTCCTGAGATTAACGCGTTAATGCTATTGATAGCAGGTGTTTTTAGCACATTTGACTAACGTTAACTCGTATGGGTGGGTCTCTCATACGTTAATGCCTTTAGCAAACATTAGGCTATATAACGTTAATGGTCAGTAGAGCAGTAAGTTAGTAACGTTACATATGCATTAGAATGAATATATGACAATATATGAAAACGTTTTAATAACATTTTGTAAACCACCTGAAATTACAAAATGAGATTTGGGAAGTATATAATATAATAGTGTAATCACTTCTGTTACTGAATGTTTTTAATGAATTTTGTCACTCGTGGATCAAAGTACATAACGTTATCTGTCAATTAATGGATGTTTATCAGTAATGTATTTTATGTTCTCTCTCTCCATGATTTTAGTGAGGTGATTGCTGCAGAATCAGTGGCATGTCTGAATAAAGCTCTTTGCCATCTGAAGGATATCTGGGAGGAAATTGGCATCCCTGAGGATCAGCGGTTAGAAAGAACAAATGTGGTTAAGAATCACATCAAAGTGAGTGTTGAGTGTACTTGTGCAACATGCATCCTATGAATAGCCTATGTTTCAGTTATAAACTAACAAACATGTACTGTAGGGTCTTCTGGACATGATGATTGCAGAGGAAGAGAGTCTGCGTAAACGTCTGATGACCAGTATTGACATGTGTCACAAAGAGCTGAGTAAATTGTGCTCAGAACTGCAGCTTCCCACATTTCAGGCAAGTACATGGATGCAATCTTTATATGACCCCATGTTAACCGATCTCATGAAATTACTTGACCCGATTTCTGTCTTGTGGTAATGTACTTCCTATTGAAATTAGAAGTTTGAGAGACAAACATTAGGGAGTTTTTTTTGTTTTTAAAGAAAGAGCCTCTTATACTCACCAAGGCTGCATGTATTTGATCAAAAATACAGAAAAACAGTAAAATATTGTGAAATGCGATATCAACAATGTTCAAAACAGTTGTTCAACTTAATATTTTGTGGAAACGGTGATACGTTTTTCATTAATTCTTTGATGAATAGAAAGTTCAAAAGAACAGCATTAAAGGGGGGGTGAAACACTCAGTTTCACTCAATCTCATGTTAATCTTGAGTACCTATAGAGTAGTATTGCATCCTTCATATCTCCAAAAAGTCTTTAGTTTTATTATATTTATAAAAGAAAGATAGGCTGTACCGAGTCTTTCCGGAAAAACCCGAGCGGGTGGAGGCGTGCCGTGTGGACGGAGCTAAATAATCACAACACGAGCGCGCGAAGCTTTTGCGTTGAGAGCGTCTGGAAGCTGTGACATCCGAAAATAAACCATGGCTCACAATCAGATTCAGCCATACATTTTTGATCCAGAATCAGATCCCGAGGCTGAGATTGAAGACTAGTATTAGACGATCTGCAAATCCGGCGTTGAACTGGGCCTTGTTTATAAAACTATTACCGTCGAAATGAAGGGAACAAACAAAAACACTTGCAGGACACTCTTATAAGGAAATTCCGGCCACTCTGACGTCACACAGGCCCGTATTCGAAAAAAACTTTCCGAAACTTGTGGCAAACCGGAAGGAGTATTTTTGGAACAGAATTACTCCATCAAACTTACAACTTAATTTTTGAAACTTTGTCCATGTTTAGCATGGGAATCCAACTCTTTAACAGTGTAAAAATCTCACTATGCATGAAACAGCATTTCACCCCCCCTTTAAAAAAAAGAAATCAGTATGAATCTCTTTGTCACTTTTTATCATTTAGTTTCTTTAAAAAACAAATCTGACTTACCCCAAACTTTTGAATGATAGTTCACGCTTTCCACAAAAATGTTAACTTTGATAATAATCAATGCTTCTTGAGCAGCAAACCAGCATATTAGAATGATTTTTGAAGGATCGTATGACACCGAAGACTGAAGTAATGATGCTGAAAATTCAGCTTTGAAGTTTGACATCACAAGGATAAATTACATTTTTAATTATATTCAATATATGAATATATTCTTAAATTATAACAATATTTCAGTTTATTATTGTTTTTTTTTTTACTGTATTTTTGATCAAATTAATGTTCACAAAGGCTGAATTTATGATGCCAAACTTTTGAGTGGTAGTGTAGATGACTTCATAGCTAATAGACATGGACTGAAAGCCACAAAACTCCCATTTTTGATTTTATGGGGCATCTACAGAACTGAGTAACAGAAGTGTCTTCAAAAAACTTTTTTTGTGGTTCCTAATCATTTTAGGAGGAGAGGAGTAGCACTGTGCTCCAGCAGGAAAAAGACCTCCGAACCCACGTTGAAGTGATGTTAAAAGAGAAAAAACAGAGAATGCAAGCGCTCAAAACCTTAACCGAGCAGGATCAGGATCTCTGTGACCTTCTCTGCTCACAGCCGTTTTCTATCTCTGACAATTCTGTTCCTTCTCTGGAACAGCTGGAGAATTTCCGTCAGCACATCTCCTGTCTCACTGCTGAGAAAGTATAACAATAAGTCTTTGTTTTAAACACTAGACTTTTTATTTATTTATAAAAGTCATATTGATTTATGAAATTAAAATCTGTGTATTGTGTTCAGTTTGATGTACACAATTTTTTTTTTATCTTTCAAGGAGCGGAGACATAAAGAATTTGTCACATTGAAGAAGAAGATAATACTTTGCATGGATGATCTGGATCAGTTGCCTGAGACTAGTTTTGAAAAGGATGTTGTATGTGAAGATGAGGAGAGTTTTTGCCTGTCTAAAGAAAACATTGATTCACTTAAAGTCCTTCTTCACCAGGTACAATATAAACTCTGTCTGACAAACTATAAACGTAAGCATTAACAATTGTATAATACATTTATTTTGATCTTTCAGTTGGAGAGCAGAAAGGCTGAGAATGAACATGTCTGTGGCTCTTATCGGGAGAAGATCCAGGAACTGTGGGAAAGGTTGCAGATTCCACAGGAAGAGCGTGATTCAATTTCTGAACACATGATCCTGTCAAAGAAAAGGAATATGGAAGCTGTTAGTAACCTTCTGATTTTCTGCTTTTCTTTTTCCTTTCTTCTGTTATACAATGCTGCATTAATTAAGGCTTTTAAATTGCTAACCATTACAAAGTTTACATTTTTATGTCCTCTACTGCCAGTTACTAGCTGAGGTCCAACGTCTTGAAGAACTGAAGCTTAAAAATATCCAAAATGTTACTGAGGCCATTCGGAAGGAGATTGCTGTGCTCTGGGATAAGTGCTTTTATAGTGCTGACCAGCGGCAAGCTTTTGTGCCTTATTATGTTGGTGAGTTGTAATTTTCTAAATTACACCGTTGACTGTTCGAAATCTTTTTCTAAAAATATGAAGATTTAAGGGCTGCCTTTTCTCTCAGATGATTTTAGTGAGGAACTCCTGAGCGTACATGATGAAGAAAATGTGAGACTAAAACATTATTACGAGGATCATAAAGAACTCTTTGAAGGTGTTCACAAATGGGATGAGAGCTGGAGACTTTTCTTAGAGCTTGAAGTAAGTTAAACTGGCTGAAAATCGTTGTCAAATGTTTTTGCATTAACTAACACTGCCCGTTTTGTGGTAGGAAAAGGCCAAAGATCCATCCAGATTCACCAACAGAGGTGGAAACCTTCTAAAGGAGGAGAAACAACGGGCTGATCTGGTCAAAGGACTCCCCAAGGTAATTATATACACACTACCGTTCAAAGTTTGGGGTCAGTAAGACATTTTTAAAGAAATTAATACTTTTATTCAGCAAGGATGGATTAAATGTAATGTTTTACATTGTTACAAAAACTTCTATTACAATTAAATACTGTTCTTTAAAAAAAAGAACCCCCCTCCCCCCCAAAAAAGCCCTGTAACCTATTTCTTAATGTCATCTCTTTCTCTTTATTCTAGAGCATTCGATGTTATTGTATTGATTATCTTTGAACTGATTATGAAATTGGCATGATACATTTACCTGACACAATAAATTGTAAACATTTGATTTTATTCTAATGGACTTTGTTATTATTTTCATTAAAGAGTTAAAAAGAATAGTCAAACATTCGCTCACATTTAATGATGCACAGATATCATTAAAACCTTTTTATTTATGGAGTCAGATGAAATAACGAGTTAATACATGAGAAAATGTATTGCATTTAATCAAAAATCCCTTTTCCATGAGAAAAGACGGAACTAGCGTGCCGTGAGACCTTTCCCGCTAATCGAATGCCACAATTGGATCGATATAGACGGGCCTTACAGAGTGATTTTCTGAAGGATCATGTGACACTAAAGACTGGAGCAATGACTTTTGAAAACTCAGCTTTGACATCACAGGAATAAATTACATTTTAAAACATATTCAAATTGAAACCAGTTATTTTAAGTTGTAATCATATTTCATATAACTGTTTTTACTGTATTTTGATCAAATAAAAAAAGGCTTGGTAAGCGTTAGAGTCTTCTTTCAAAATCATACAAAAAAATCTTGCCATCCCCAAATGATTTGAATAGTAGTGTACATTTTACATTATAAAGCTTAGTAACTGAGTATCTCTTATTTAGCTTGAGAAGAAACTGAAGGCTGAGATTGAACAGTGGGAGCAAGAACAGAACAGAGAGTTCCTGGTGAATGGTCAGAAGTTCATGCAGTTTGTTACTGATCAATGGGAGACGTACCGGCAGGAGAAGGAGCGGGAAAAGCAGGAGCGGGTATGTACTTCACTCATTACTGGGCATGAGAAAATACATACTCTAGACTAGAGCTGTTAATCTGCATCAACCAAATCTACAAAGTAATTTGTATTTGTGAATTAATACATTACTAGGGAATGACTGGTTTAAACATTTTAAACCCATGAGAGAGATGTAGTTGTAGATTTTAATAATACACGAAGTGTCTTGCAGCAACTAAAGAAGAGCAAGCAGACAGAGGAGGACATGGTCTATGGCACTGTGGTCCGGACACCAACTAAACGAAGATTTCTGGGCAACACAACACCTTCCAAAGCTCGAAAGGCAAGTACAATGGGAATTAATTTCCTGAGAAAAACAGCATATTTAAAGTCCTTGTGAAACCTAGTTCACAGTCCACTTTACTTCTTGTAATGTGACATTTCTGAGTGAAAAGTATTATTAGTATTGCATTAGAAAACATGTACTGAAAAATGCGTAGTGTTTATACGGACTTTAAATAATATTCTCATTGTACAACACGCTGTGATGCACTACACATTTTAAATGAATGCATGGCATTTGCAGTATTAACTCTTTGACTTTTCCTCAGCTAAATGCTACCTCCAGTACTGGCACTTCTAACAGCACTATCCGATCTGTTTTTGGGGGTACCGTCTGTAATTCTCCTATATCGCGCCCTCCGATATCTGCTAGCAAGGTCAGTGCATGGCTATAACAAAACTATTGTTCTCAAGCTTTTAATGAACTAACTTGCACAATTATTAACTTATTAACTTTGGTAATGTTACATTACCTCTTCCCTTATCTTATTTCAAAGCAGGGTAATGCAGTGAGGACTCCAGGCCAAAGCAAACCTCCTCATCACGGTTTGCTAGAACGCAATAAGGAAAATATCTGTCATCTAAATAGCGCCGGGGCTGGGATCCAGCTGAAGGTGCCAGCTAGTCCACAGCGTAACTTCAGCATTAACTCTGTTGCAAGCACCTATTCAGAATTTCAGGTAAACTCCTAATCTTCTTCATCAGTAACTCACAGTCTGGTCAAAGAGAGCAGAAGAGCTTGAACTTGCATGTGGTTTAAGTTGTATACATTTCTATATAAATATTGGTGTTACTGGCACAATGTTTTACTAATAAAAGAAACTTGTTTCTAAAGGAATTTGTCAAGGCTGAATCCATATAATCAAGGTTTGTTTGAACAACCTAATTGTATTTCCAAACAACCTAAATTTGGCAACTTAACATTTTATTGGCTAACACGGTTGAAACTTTATTCTGTACTGTATAATACAAATAACACATATTTTACGCCCAAAGTATGTGGGATAATGTGCATTCAGATTATTGAAAAAATAAACCCTGACAGGGTGATCAGGACTCTTACAGTCTTGTAATGACTTGGTAACTGTACAATGTTATCTGAATATTGAACAAATTGTATCTAATATTGTATCTTTTATACAACATTGCCTCTGACTTTTGTAATGTTTTAATTTGCTGTGGGACATATTTTATATGTTAAATGGCCGATTCATTATTTTGTATCCTGAGATATATCATAGGACAGCATTGTATGAATAAAATAAAATAAAAACAACAATGAATGCATTTGCCTCTACAGTGGTGGGTGTATAAATCTCTGATTAGTTTGCTCTTTTACATTCTCTTGTCCTCTCTTTGAACTGGACTGTGTTTTCTCCTAATCCACACTTCTAACCAAGACTAGCTTTATTTACAAATCAGTTTAGTGCCTTTCTGCCATTATCTGTCACTCTTTTTGTTACAGCATATGACAGTTTTCCTATTGTTTTCTAGGATGTAAATATAATCAGTATCTCCAACAGTATCAACATTCAGAACATATTAACCACCAGTTAAAAATCCCTTATGTGTCATTTTCTTGTCACAGCGAGACCTCTCCAAGTCATCTAAATCAAAACACGTGCCTGAAATCCTGAACTCAACCATCATTCAACTTTAACTCCACCGCATGCAACACTTTGTGCTATTAGGACTGGGATCTTTACGTGATGCTTGTGGCTTCTTGTTCTGTATAGCTATAGCTATGCATTTTATTTGTAAATGAAGGTAATATATATTTAAATGTTTTTGAGGGATTCTACATGTATGTTCACTTTAACACTAGAACAAGCCCTGCTTTATTTGTACTTGTACTTTAACAAATGAATGTGCATTTTTAATGTTACAACTGGCTCGCTGTCTCAAACTAATTAAGACATTAAACAATTTAATACTTTATAGTTCTTTCTCAGTATTAGCTACTTTGTCAAAATCACAGTTTTTATTCTTTTGAATGTTTTGCACAATGTAAAAAAAAATAAAAATCTTTATTGGATTCTTTATAGTATTGTACAATTTACTAGATAAAAATTCACATTTGAACATTATGTGAATCCTGTCATTATCTTATTCAAACTCTTCATTGTCCACAATATCTAAGATTTTTTTTATTTCAATGTTGTTTTATTCCAAACAAGTTGCTATTTAATTTATGGACTTATGTTATTATATTTCTCAAGTATGTACAGTCACATCCAGTTGTTGTTCTTTAGCTATTTGTTGGCAACTTACATTTAAAAAACAAGCAAATTACGAAATTGCATAATAATAATGGAGTCCTTTTTCAAAAAGTTATTGCTGTGACTTTTCTTTTTGAGCAGAAAACTGATTAGTTGGGTGGAAAAAAGTGTGGTTACTATTCAAAAATATTCGAAATAAAATTAAAGAGCAGTCTATTTAACTACTTTGTTGATTTTAAACTTGTATGTGTATATATTTATATACACAAAAATATAAGTGTGTATGTAAATTTACAAATATAAACCCCAACTCTGTATTTCTAATATGTGAAATTAGTGTGTAAATTATGGACTCTTTAAAATAAAAATGCTTCCAAAATGGGTATGGTTAATTTGCACATGCAGTTATTTACGTTTTTTTCTATTCTTAGTCTTAAGTAGGTTATACAATGTTATTGCACTCTTGACTAAAAAAAGGAATAAAATATAGAATGCGTTTTACTTAAATAAAATAACATTTGACATGTTTATTTATTTGATTGTTATGATGACATATTCTTTAATAATTGTGAAAAAAAAAAAAATCAGTTTGTCGAATGTTTAGGTCATGCGGAGAGGCGGAGTCATTCTGTAACCCGGAAGCAGATTGAGGTGAATGACGCGAACCTTTAGGGTCGAATGGACAGACGGTAGAAATATGGCGGGTGTCAAGAGCAATAGCTTAGGCAATCATTCCAGTAATAAAATCTTCTGGAGCCCCTCCGTCCGAGGACCGGCGTTCATTTTTATCTGTGTACTGTTGGCCAAGCCCGGGCGAGCTACGACGCACTGGGTGGTGACGGAGGACGGCAAAATCCAACAGCAGGTAAGCAACTGTGTCGTGTTTAGTCACTCCATCGCTCTCTAGATCATATTTACAAGACGAGAGAACCTCAACAATCACTTTCTGATCTGATTGTTACCCACTAACACGGCTTTTTACAGCTGTCAGGCAGATGCGTGCGTTGACAGCTGTTGTCTGCTGCTTATCATGATATCACAGCGCTCTCTTGTGTACTGATTCAATAATACTGTTCAAATCATCAGCCTGATTTGGTTTCCTGATGTCATCTAACCTGTGACCTAATATCTATCAGATAGTGACTCTTGCTCTAAAGCATGTGTGTGCATTGATTTTGCCTTTGCCTTTCACACGCTCTTTCGTTTTCAGGTGGACTCTCCTCTTAACTTGAAACATCCCCACCATTTAGTTCTTTTCATGCAACAAGAGACTCGTGTGAACTACCTCAAGAAGTTAGAGGTGATGTTAAGCCTCACATTCAACATAGCCTAAAAGGATCTTTTATAATGTGCCATGTCTTCAAGAAGACCGCTCTAAAGTAAACACGCTTCCTTAAACTATTAGCCTGACAGCGAATTATTGTACATTTTGCAGAAGCAACTAGTTGCTCAGAAGATTCATATTGAAGAGAACGAGGACCGGGATACTGGTTTAGAGCAGCGTCATTACAAAGAAGATGCTGACTGTGTCACGGCTAAGGTTCCTCTGGGAGACTTGGATCTCTATGATGGCACTTTTATATCCCTGGAAAGCAAAGACATAAAGTAAGTGTTTGCTTATGGAGGAAATGTGTTATTATATATATATATATTTTTTTTTTTAATTTTTATAAATGTAATGAGCATTTATTACCATTGTTATCACATTCGTCATTACATTTTTATTGTTGTGGTTTTCTAGTCCAGAGGATTTTTTGGATCAGATGTCACCTCTACCTACAGACCTGGAAAAACCTGACTGCACAAAAATTCTCGATCTCCCTTACAGCATTCATGCATTTCAGCACCTCAGAGTGAGTGTTTTAAGCAGCACCCTTACACATCTTTCTTATATTCTCTCACATGTACCCTCATTGTCTTTGTCGCTCTGGTTTTTCTCTCTAAGGGTGTCCAAGAGAAGGTAAACCTAACATCACCCTTGCTTTCAAAGGATGACCCAATCTTTGCCTCCCTGCCTCTTAAGCTGGGGCAGAGTATGGATGAGGTTGGGCATCAGATACACCAGGCCCTACTAAAAGTAAGTTGATTTGCTTGATTTATAGTCTTCTGGGTTTCCACAATCATGGAAATCCTTGAAATGTTACAGTTATGATTTCTAAGCCTGGAAAAGTCTGGAAGTTTTGGTCCCACTTTATATTATGCGTATTTAACTACTACGTACTAACATTGAAATTAATCATTTGTGACAATTAAATTGTGTACATACGTGTTATTACATTGTACTTATATTTAATAAAAAATACCTGCAATTGATTACAGCTGTAAATAAATACATGTAAATACATATCCTAATTACACTGTTGATCTTCCCTTACCATTTAACACACCCTTAAACTTACTCATACTACCAAACCTGTCCTTAACCTTACCCGTATCCCACCTCAATAGCAGCAAAAGTTTTTTTGCAATACAACACAATAAGTACTTTGTATTGTACTTATTTTTTTAAAGTAAATACATAGTAGTTAAGGACATCTAATATAAGTGTGACCAAATTTTCTATAGTGACTGGAAATCTTTGTTGTTGTGTTCTCTTCTAATGTAATATGATGATTATTCTTAAGGTGCAAGCAGCATCAATATGCCGGAATGAGGGAAGCAGCCTTTGTGACACAAAGCTAATAGTTTCTTTAGGCAGTTCTCACTTGTTTCGACCCACATTTTCCCATGGTCATTAAGCTGTGACCTAGATTTTTAGGAATTTAAACCAAGAAAATGTATTTCTCAAAAATGGCACACACACACACTTTAATTAACATACACATAAATTGTAAGAGTATCACTAACACTGATAAAAAAGAATAAAGAGTATAATAAGGTCAAGCTTTTAAATAGCAGTCACAAACTAAACTAGTTTATGTTGTGTTAGTAAGTATGTAAAGTTAGTAAGCTACCACAATCATTAAAACTATAGAAAATAACAAAAATGTAAAATAAAGTGGTATTTTTGTTTACGGTTACAGAAAATACAGTTACCGTGGTACATTCACAACACTAACATGAACTGTTTATGAAACATATGGACACTAATCCTGATGAATAGAATGAACATCATACCTGCATGCAAATCTTTCCCAGCTAGCTAGCACAACATACCAGTTATGTATTTATTGGTACTTTTTTGGTCATTTTGTAAGTACCACGTTGCACGCTTGTCATTTTTTTCGCTCTTTATATATAGTGAAGTGATATACAGCACGCCAATTGAAGATTGCGCACCGTGAGCACATTATAACATCTGACAGGACAGGAAAGTTATTTTTTTATTAAAGTTAAGAAAATAAAATTAGAATAATGACAAATAGCCTGACAACATCTCATCTGAACTCAGATACTGAATCAGGACAATGCGTTTTTTTCTTAGGCACACTTTACTTAAACTGCGTCTCACAGAAGAGTCAAGAGCTTTCATGCACGTCTTTTAAAATAAAAGTCTTGCATCAGTGAAACATTTAGAATTATTTTTTTGTGGGTGTTTTTGTTTCTTTGACTACACACCCACTCAAAATGGTCTTGCGACCATCCGGTCTTATGGTACAAAAAGTGCTTTACTTGCATTTCGGTGATTTGAAAGTCGCTCTTCCAACCATATCAGTACAATACTTTTTTTAATGGACAGTATTAAGGTTTTTAGTTTATTTCTATTGGTTTTGGTTAATATCGGAAATTTAATTGTGCATTCTCAATTTCTCATATCCCTTATTTTTACATTTAACCAACTTAAATTTTCATAAAGTTCATCTTTAATAACACTAATAATTTAATAACATTGTTAAATGTAATTTTTAGCAGATGAAGCAAAATGAATACCCATTTTTATATGTGAATTGATTTGAAGTGTTTGAAATTATTTTAGTTTGATTTATTTAGACAAAAAAGTAGATCATTTTTTATATCTGCCATTTATCAGCCTACTAGTTGCTGTATTGAAGACATTAATAAAAAATAATTGGTTTAACTTATTTATTTTTAGGATTGCTACCTGAAATACAGATATAAATCTAGGGAAATGTACTCCTAACTGGAGAAGTTATTGAAATGCATTAGTGGAAACTGGAATCTCTTCATTTTTCCTCTATGATTGCAGTCTTTAAAGTTTCACAGATAACAGCAGAAGTCAGCTGAAATTGTCATCCCTGAAGATTAATGATGACCGTCTTTCTTTTCTTTTTCAAGAATTCCTCTTCATGGGTGCTTTATAACTTGGCGTCTTTCTACTGGCGGATAAAGAATGAACCCAGGCGAACTGTGGACTGTGTGGTCCGTGCCCTCCATTTTTCTCCAAGGTAACTGGAAATGACACATGGATACAAATGGCAGTTGTATCGCGTGCATAGCATATCAACATTGAAATTGGTCTCTCGCCACCTGCACAAAGAACTGCACAAGTTGTGTCCTCTTGTTTTGCATAAATTTTCATGTATTTCCACGTTTTTTTGTTGTTGCAGGCAGCACAAAGATGTTGCTCTCGTCAACATGGCGAACGTACTTCACAGAGCGCACTTCTCAGCTGACGCAGCCATCCTTGCCCATGCGGCTCTGGATCTCACCACCGATCTGCTAACCAGCCATTACACCCTGGGCAACATTTACGCTGTGAGTCCAGCGTTGTGAAGAAAAGGGATGGCTTCTTGAAAATACATTTTCAAAATGTTTTTGAACTTCCTCATAATCCTCTGTGCTCACACTTTCTGCTGGACAGGAAATGGCGGTTTTGGTTTAGTATCTGATTTCCTCGTTTTGTATCAAATTGCACTCAGTTTCTTTTGCATGTCTCTTCTTCCTCTGTCTCTGGTAGATGTTGGGGGAGTATAATCACTCCGTGCTGTGCTATGAGCAGGCCCTGCAGGCTCAGCCAGGCTTTGAACAGGCCCTGAGGAGGAAACATGCCGTCCTGTGTCAGCAGAAGCTGGAGCAGCGGCTTGAGGCTCAACACCGGTAACATTTGTTTTCTCATGGACTGTCACTCTTTTTCTATGGAGTCTCATTAGCAAAACCTTCAGAGTATGAAGCAGCCTTATTACTGCTAATGAGTGGCTCCCCATACACTCTGTTTCTAATGAGGAATTGATTTTTGGATCATTGCAGAGCCGTTCAACAGGGGATCCGTGACCTCTAGGGTTGTCCTGCAGGTCTCAAACCACTGATCTATATAAACGACTGTATTGTGTTGGTATTCCCCAGAATTCCTTTCTATTGAATTAAATAGAAATCATCTGATTTTAATGAGAAAACATTACATATCGAATCAGCGCTTTTAAATCTGAAGACTCCCTGTACATTATTACAATGCAAATGTCCTAAACATGCTGAGTTCACATACTCACTTCTCTGAAAAACACTTCTACAGCCTTTCCGTGTCGGAATGTCTGTTTTTGTTGTGGTCTGTGTAATCTCGCCCACTGCCAGTTTCGACACACCCCGGGATGCCAGTTGGCAGGAAACACAGCGGATTGCAGCCAGCAAACAATCTGGGTCAGAGATTGTAGATTCTACCCAACCTAAAAAGCCTCTGTGTCTATCTAAAAATCTTTATGAACGAGAGCATATTAAAACGTGGATAAATTAACTCATCAACTTACAGTGTGTAAGTCTCCTTGGCTTTCATTGTCAGTTGCGCTCGTTCCTGTTGCTTGTCCTCAAACTGGCAACACACGTGAGCACCAAATCTGAGGAAGAGGGGGCGGGGGAAACGACGATCTCCGATATTTTTAATTTGGACACTGGTCATTCCTACAGACAGACCTTTAATTCCCAACTTTAATTTGCTTAAAGTAGGGAATTTTCCCTACTCAGATCTGCTGAGGGATGAGACACCTCAACATTTGTATTACAAATGTCAAAATGATTCTTCTGAATAAGTAAGCTGAATAAATGAGCTTTCCATTGATGTATGGTTGTTTGTCATGATATGACAATATTTGGCCGAATACAACTATTTGAACGTCTGGAATTTGAGGGTGTAAAAAAATCGAAATATTGAGAAAATCACATTTAAAGGTTTCTATTTCTGGTGGCGATTGTGCTGCATTCACTCCCAAAAATATATTTTTTTATATATTTAAGCTAGGAAATTTACAAAATATTTTCATGGATCATGATCTTAACTTAAAGGATTAGTTCACTTTAAAAAAAAAACTTTTGCTTATAATTTACTCACCCCCATGTCATCCAAGATGTCCATGTCTTTCTTTCTTCAGTCGAAAAGAAATTGAGGTTTTTGATGAAAAGATTCCAGGATTTTTTTGGGGTCCATTTCGATGGACCCCAAACGGTTCAAGTTCCAAATGACAGTTTCAGTGCAGCTTCAAATGGCTTTAAACGATACCAGACGATGAATAAGGGTCTTATCTAGCGAAACGATCAGTCATTTAAAAAAATAAATAAAAAAGTTTGTTTTATAAGCACAAATGCTCGCCTTGCTCTGTTCTGTGACGCGCGATCGCAATTACGTTGAAAAGGTCAAATTATCAGCAACATTTTTAATCCTTTAAAGGGATACTTCAGGATTTAGCATTAAGCTTTGTATTAGTAGAAAACCTGTAGTATTTTCGAATTACCGTGCTTTCCACCCTCATATCCCCCTGAGACAAGAGATTTATGTTTTTTTTTTGTCTAGAAAAAATCCTCAGATGAGCTTTCTGGCTTTTCTCAGTCTAGAAAGCTCCAAATTAAAAAATAATTTCACATTTCTTCTACATAAATGACCCTTTTTTAATACGCATTTATCTTTCCAGAGGTGAAGTATCCCTTTAATATCCAAATGATTTTTGGCATCAAAGAAAAATCGATAATTTTGACCCATACAGGGGTTTGTTGGCTATTGCCACAAATATACCCGTGCGACTTATGATTGGTATTGTGGTCCAGGGTCACATATATACAAATAGCATACAAATATATACAAATAACACTTAATTTATATAATTGAGCATAAAGTTACTTGTTTCTTGTAGACGTCATCTTACAAACTAAAGAACCACCTATTCGGTTGTAAATATTTGGCCAATATTGACACAATATTTTAGTTTCTGTCAATATTTTGGTAGTTACAACAAATAAACAGACTAAAATGACTACTGGTCTTCTTTTCTTACATTCAAATTTTAACATTTGGAGTGATAATAAGTAACTTATAATTATTCTCATGTTGATGACAAGGAAGGGAGCACAAATGAATTTGAGTTTGTGCAAA